>CM076569.1:991090672-991606880 GCA_034641835.2 Pinus albicaulis | reverse complement strand
ACTCGACATCACTTGAAGGGAAATTCAATCAAGCATATTGTTACACAGTAATTTGTCACCGTCCCTACCATTCCCCGTCCCGCACAATGGAGGACCCATAACGTGACCTGTGAACACTGTCATGCACTGAAAACATCATCATTGCATCCCTCTGAGTATGAGCTTCATTTCCCCTTGAGACATCTCCTTGCAAAATCCATGAAAAACAGCTCTTTTTGCATTGGCGCGGGTAGACAGTTCAGTACTCGCGCCACTCAGGGAAATCCTGTAAAGAGGTCGCGCCACTTGGCGCTCTGTCATAGAGCAGCAATCGCGCCACCCATTTTAAGGACTGTTTTTTATATATGGATGGCGGAAGTTGAGTTCAAACAAACTCACAACCACTGCCTATCTTGAGTTGGGAGGTTTGGCTACGGGAGTTCTATGGAAGGAAAGTAGTTTTGCCACCTTCTATGGAACCTTCCTTGTTGATAGGGCCAATCCCATAATAATAGGGATCCCAACTCCCTCCTTCCCCATCTATAAAAGCTTGCTCAGATCCATGGCAAGCTAGTCTTGAAGTGCTGAAGCTTTGCATCTCCTATTCCCAAGTGCCTTTGTGCTGTAAAGAATCCCTTCTTTCCCTTAAGGCCCATTCAAGCGAGGAGACCATTGTTACGAGACTCTGGAGAGGTTTCCCTTCCCTTGGCGAGCTTTGCGAGACGTGGATGACCGGAGACCCGTTCGAAGGAAGCTGCGACGTCAGAACTTGGTTGTAACTTCTATTCGTTTATCATTTTAATAGATGACTATGATTATGGTTCCACTCCTTTTTCCATCATGTTAATGCGAGTAATATCTTTTTTGACCGATGTTTAGTTACGTATGCTGGTTCCTATGCATGTATCTGTTCGTTTCTTCTGTGTGCAGGTGTTCATCCACGGAGATCGTGGAAGGATTGTGATCTGCCAGGGCTGAAGGACGGGGAGATCTTCTTCTTCAGATCTAGCGTTGGAATCCAGGTAGGCTCTTATCCCAAGTCTTTCATTTCGTAACTAGGAGCTTGCGTCGTAGCATTGTTTGTTTGTTGCTAGACCCCTGCTGGGCTAGTAGGGATCGCCTCTGTCCGCAGAGGGGATTTACCTCCTCAACAAATTGGCGACTCCACTGGGGATCGTCGGGTTTTCCTTGTCCCGTTTATGATTGGTTCGCTTTGATTGTTTCTCCTTGCTTGATGAACCTTCTGGGTTGGATTCTTTCATTATTTTAGCCTCTTGGTTTGCTTAGCTTGTGTTGGTCTCTTTTCAGATTAGCTTGTTTTTTAATTTTCATTAAAGAACTCGACTGGCGCGGGTTTTTACCTGACAGTCGCGCCACTTGGCGCGTGTTGCATTTGTCTGTCTCGCGCCACTCGGCCTCTGGCGCTAGTTTCAAGGCCACAGTCGCGCCACCCCTGTGACTTTTTGAGTTTCTTCAATTTTTGGCTTTCTGAGCTTGACCAGTACTTTTCTTCTTGATTTTTTGATTGTATGAGTGCATTGGAGTCTTGTTTGGCTGGAATTCACCGCTATCCTTTGGTTGTTTGCCTCTGTCTATCGGTTTCACGATTTGAGCCCTAGGGCATCTAGTGGCATAGTGAATCGAGCCCTCCTTGGGAGTTTTGGTGTCTTGATTGTCCTGTCAACTTGTTGATTGATTCTCCACGCCCTCTTAGCAGTCTTTGATTGTTTTGTTGCGTCTTTTGAGTGATTGTTCATTCTTTCATTCAGAATTCGTTTGCCCTTGCCTTGGACCCAGATCACACGGTCCATTGGGTGTTTTCGAGTCTTTCTTCGATTTGAGAGACTTTGGGTCGATTTAGAGATTTGGTTGCTTGCTTTGTTGAGTGAATGTTGTTTGCTTCGCTCTCTTAGTTATCATTTCTCAAAATTGTTCCTATTGTTTTCAGTGCACATTAGCCATTAAACATTGAAAATCAAAAAAAAATATATAGTCTCTTTTGTTTTTTTTTTTAATTAGTGCAAATTGTCATCTTTTCCATATTACTAGTGATTAGTGTTTGAATGAAAAGTGTGCAATTGCATTAGTTACATTAGAGACATTCTTGTTTGTATTCCGTTCATTTCGTTTGTATAAAAGCTCTCAACTCTCATTTAACTAGTTTTCATCGAACGAAATGTTGCATCGTGGCATATAGCTTGCATTTAGGAGACACTACATACGATAGGGCCTGGAAATTGGAACTTAATTGAAGATCAACTGTAAAATTTATTCAATTAACCTAAGGCAGCATTGGAACTTAACGAAACGTATTTAGAAGGTCTAGGCTAGAGACGTGTTCCGGCGTCGTTAAACCTAGCAGCTGTCGTTCGCCTGTTGGCTTTAGACAGCGCTAGTACGGACTTGCGCTCCCCGTACCGTCGTGTATATAAAGGGAGACCCCTCTAGGTTTTCAATCCTTTATCCGTAGGAAGCCGAGTCTGCCGCCCTATACCCGTGATACACCGAACACAGCATTCGGGGAGACTACCTGCACGTACGGAAAGTCCTTGGTCGATTTCTGTTTCATTTTTTGAAACCAAGGTGTATATTGCAGTTCACGGATATTTGGTACACCCTTTGTGCCTAGTTTTTCCTGAGCAGTCATTTGGTCTTTTCTGACTCCCTAAACTTGAAAAGACTGTCAAGCGCTTGTCCTTTCACGCTTGTGTCAACTCTGAAAGAGATAGAGTCATCTTTTTATCGTTTCTCGACTCTTGAAACATGAAACGGTAGAATTTCTTACTTTCCAATGTGGTAAAATTAATCGCCCACGATTACACGCCTGCTTAGACATTGCTTGTTGACCGTTTGATCGTGTGTCTTAACTCGTTTTCAGCCCGTGTGTGGTTTTGAGTTTGATGGCAACTTTTTCAGAGTTCACCAACCAAGGAATCCCCTCAGAAGGGAATCCTGGTCCTTTTTCTCCTTTTGGAAATGTTGGTGCTCCTTACATGGCGACGTTGTCCCTTCCCGGGTTAACTGTTGGGTTGCCTGTTTGGTTGTTCTCAACCTCTGTCGTTCTGAATGTCTCAGTTACTGGTCAATCAGTTCCTCCACCCGAACCACATCATGTTGATTCTAAGGTGGACCTCTCCCCTTCTTCGCCTGTTTCTGAGTCCTCCTCCTCCTCTTCGCCTGGTGAAAGTCTGGATTCGAGTAACCAGGTGGCTAAGAAGAAGAAGAAGAAGTCCGATAAGCGAGAGGCTAAATGTACAGCTACTGTCCCTAAGGAATCTCCTCTCGATAGTCCTCCCAACCCTCCTCGGAAAGTCAAGTTCCCGTGCATGTTGTGCACGGGAGACCATCTTCTTCGAGACTGCCCTGGCATTCCCAAGGTGCTCGAAGTATGGTCCGACGGCTGCCCACCGTTGCCTTTGGCTTCCGGGAGTCAAGTTGGGGGCACGTCTTCGGCTGCTGTTGATAAGGACTCTAAGAAGCAGGGTAAGATCACCAATCCCTGTAAATTGTGTGAAGGGCACCATGCCATTCACCTTTGTCCTTATATGGATGAAGCCACGCGAGTCTTGGACAACCCAGTCGGTTCTACACCACGCCTTCCACCTGGTTATAATCGGCTTTCTGTGAGTCCTCTACCAGCCGATCCTATGGTTGGTCAAGAGTCATCCTTGGTCGATCCCACTCCCCCAAAAATTCAAATTCACGAATCCGGCACTGATCAACCATTGGTCGTAGGATCGGTTGAACTGGCCCCGTCCGCGGTGCACCAGGTCTTTTCTGTCGAGAGTGGATCCCACACTCCTCATGTCCTTCTGGTTTCTTCAGATTCGTCAGACTTGGAGAAAGATTCTCCTATCCCTGTGCTTCAAGAAGCCGCTCCTCCACCTCCCATGATGGAGGCTCCAGAGGATATTCCTCCTGCCTTCGAGATGGAGGTCATGGAGGAGGCTTCTGCTTCTGTAACATCAGGGGAAGACCTTCGCATTTCGATGGTAGCCCCTCTGAGTAGTTTGGTCGCTTCCTTTGATTGGAATCGATTTGCAGGATTTCGCCTTCCGTCTTATGTGCCTTTCGAGATCACAGTACAGGCTCTTGGTCTGGTCGTACCCAGTACCATTATAGACGAAGGTGCGTCTGTTAGTATTCTGTCTTCAACTACCTGGCAAGCTTTCGGTTCGCCACCGCTTGCGCCTGTTACGCAGAATCTATTGACATTCAATAGAAGGACGAGTCAACCGTTGGGGATCCTTCCAAGGTTACCGATTACTTTGGGAGGGAAAACCGTCCATATGGATGTGATGGTCGTTCCGGGCCCCTTGGATTTCAATCTGCTACTGGGGCGCGATTACACCTATGCCATGGGAGCGCTCGTCTCCTCCCTCTTTCGTGTGGCCTGTTTTCCACATGAAGGACGGATTGTGACCATTGATCAGCTGTCGTTCTTTGGTCCCAATGTAGCATCTGGTCCGCCATCACCCCCTCCTGGTTTTTATCCACCCGTTTTATCTGCTCCACCGCAGGTCAACTATGTGGCTACATACCCCGTGCCTGTGCTCAGTGATGATGCCGTAGTGCATAATGTGCTGGGGGCATTGGCTCCTGCCTTCCAGGATGTTTCCCTTCCATCAGGAGCGGAACTCTTGGGAGCGCCGCCTTCTTGTTCATTTTGATGTAAGTCGGTTAGAGCATGGTTTCCTCCCTGGGTCAAGCTCTTTAAAAAATGAAACTAGGATCTTGGAGCATAGTTCCTCCACTTGTGTCAAGCTCCTAAAAACAATGAAACAAGCTGTTCGAGGATAGTTCTTTTAAGTGTGTCAACCTCGTTAAAACAATGAAACACAAGCATGTTCAATTCGAGTTTTGTCAGTTTCAGCTCAAATCTCGTGTATGTTCAATCTTCACTCCATTTTCAATCGAGTGAAGCTTGGGGGGCATGTGCCTCGATTTGAAACAACATGCTGGGGGGCATGCCCGTCTTTCTTATTATCAAGCATAGTTTGTGTTTTAAGCTTGCGTAAAAATAAAACTCGTTTCAAGCATAGTTTGCATATGTGTGTGTTCATATGTGCTTTTAAGCTTGCGTAAAAATGAAATGTGTGATTAAATGCATTGTGTGAATACATTTCGCATTGGGTCGTTTGTTATGTAACTGATACATTAGATTACATCTGTATTAGACATTTGCATGACATATAGAAAACATCATCACATGTAAAGAAAGATCCATCCAAAATAATCATATGTATATATATATATATGTGTGTGTGTCGAAATGTTTGCACAGTGTGCGTCACATAAAACTCAAAAAAAATATACATAAGTGTCTTAATACATCCGGAGACACTGTGTCTCTCAAAAAATGGTGTGGCTAAATCCTAGAGACTAATCAGCATGGTGCTCATGATAGCACGTTACTGCACGCACTAGCCGCCTCAGGATTCGGTGGAGCCGATTTGGGACTCCCACCGTATGGCGCTGGTACTCCAGTGGTACATCTGACAGTCGGGCATAGTCTCGGATCCCATGAACGATCCCCTCAAGGTTCTGAACCAGTGCCTCTCCTCCGGCACCTTCCCCCTGGATCTCAGGGGCGAGCTGTGTCCTCCGGAAGATAGGAGACATCCCGGCTGGTCTCTCAGGTCCTACATCTGCATGCATGTATATTTGTGTTAAGACAACTGTGTATTAACAAAAAATCATATTAACATAAAATCAAAAATATGAGGTCTTACCCAGCTCTTCGTCCCAGTGGTCTCCTTCTGGTAGCGGGAGATCCGGGTCCCCTGTGAAGTCAGTTCCCGCATAGGGCCAATCTTCCACAACGATCAGTTGGCGCCGTATCCATCTGAAGAACTCGGGCTTCCAGGACATCTGTTGCCCGCCTCCAGATCTGGGCATCAGTGCTGCCCGGCGAGCCATTCTCGGCTCTCGTGGTACTGGACTCGCCACAGGGGCCTCTTGGCCCTGGAAGGTTGGTATGCGTTCCAGAATGAACGACACCAAGATGGAACCATACCCAAACTGCTTCAGTTTGCCCTTTTTGCACTTTGTGAGCTGCCTTTTCATGTTAATGGTGACGGTTGTTGCCCAGTCATACAACCGGGGACCCATGCATTCTGAGGCCAGTAAGAGTTGAGTCTTTGTAGCCTCGTGCGGTGCCTGCGATCCAGCAGCCCGCGTAATGGTGTGGAGTACAACTCTCAGTGCTAGGTCGGGGATGGTCGAGATGTACACCTTCTTACTCCCTGTTCCTGTTTGTGCCCCACGGCACACCCGCGCCATTACTTCTTCCATCTTCTCCCCTGATGGTCTGCTTCCAGTCAGTACAGGGATTGGACCCCTGCGGGATAATCCGGTAACAAAGTAAATGTCGGTGACCTCCAATTCCAACACCTGGTCTCGTATTCTGAATACCTGGTCATTTTCATCCCAGAGGTTGATCAAATATTGGAGGAGCTCAGGCTGAGCTCGTAAGCATGGCGTGAGGAAGAATTTCTTTAAGCCGCAGTCCCTTAGAGAATTCATGCAATTCTCATTTTGCATGGCTTCTTCGTCCTCATCTCCGTGTTCCCGTTCCTTCCATTCAATCACCATTCTCACTTTTTATCTGCATTCACATGGTTCAAAGCCCTTAATTAGATCTTCTGTGAGCTTAAAAATTCAAAAAATTTGGCATAAATAGAGGATTTTTAGGCGGAAATTTGGGTTGCGCCGCTGGCGCGACTGTTTTGCTGACAGTCGCGCCATGTGGCGCGGGCCCTTTGATAAAAAGAGCTCAGTGGCGCGGGTCCGTGCCCGATACCCGCGCCACTTGGGCCGGCCCTAAAAATTCAAGAGTGCCCTTACAGAGCTGATTTCTAAGGGAAATTAATTAAAAAATACATGGAAAGAAAGAGAAAAGGAGCGCCTCTTACCTGTCACAGACGAGACGCTGAATGGTTGCCTGGATCGGTCGCAATCGCCGTCAGAAGATTCTGCTCCAAATGGACCACTGCTACTCTCCACAAGGTAAATAGTAAAAAGTAATTTCATTTTTTACAATTGGACATATTTATAACTTTTCGACGTTAAAATGTGTTTTAAAAGTTATTTCTTGTCAAATATTTGCATGTATTATGTCGAAAATGGATTTTACGCTTGTTGGGTATGTGCAGTGACAGGTTTTTGCGACTTAGAAGGTGGAAACGAGTTATATTTTATACTTTTTCGGACTCGGTAAATACACGAAAAAGTCACTCTGGAGTCATCTTTCAGCTCTTTTCTGACTCTCTAAATATGAAAAGATTGCCGAGGCCCTTGTCATTTCGATCTCGTTAAAATGGACACGAATCGACATTCACCCGGTATAAGTTTAACCCTTTTTCGGGCCGGGATGGATTGATTACGAAAAAGGAATACCCTAGCCTATTGCGACTAGGAGGTTTTCCCGGATATTGTTTTCTACCTTTTCGGATCTGGGGAACTATTTACGAAAAGGGACCTGTGGAGTTTTCTTTTTGCTGTCTTTTCAAACTCTCTAAACATGAAAAGACGCCGAGTTCTTCCTTTGTCAGACTCGTTAAACCCTGATGACATTGGATCTAGTCGAAATGACGTTCTCCGAATTCCTCCTTCCTAGGACTCGTTAAATGCACTAGGATGGATTCGCCCAAAGGGCAGACTTATATCACAAGCATATGCTATCCCCTTCAAACTTGTTATCAAAAATAATTGGGGTACTCGCCAGAAATGGTGGGGGAAAAAATGGAACCATCGTCGTTGTCGTCGGCAGTATGTCGCTCTTGAACATGGCACTTGTCTGCATTCGTGTCGGGTTGGGGACATCTCATCTCGTTGTTTCACTTTGCTTCCATGGGTTTGGGTAATCTCTTTTGACCTCTCATCTGTTCACTGCCTCGTCGCCATGACCTTTGATGTGTTGATGTCAAATACTGCCAAGTCCATTGCCGTGCCGTTTATATGTTCAAGAGAAGTTGGCCTCTGCGAATATCAACCTTCCTCTGTTTCTCATATGATCTTGATTCACAACAAAACATTATGTTCCTCTGTCTCGTGTCGATGATGTGGGAATCATTATGGCCCACCTTCGATCAAGGTCACTTCCTGTCGACTTCAACTCATTATCCAGGAAGTTGGTCTAGAGACTCCTGATGGTACCTTGGAGCCTGCATGCCTTAATGGCAGGTTCGTCGCATTCGACAAGAGGTTTTCATTATTGACCTCCGATCGGATGATTCTGCGGGTGTTCGACGTCAGCTCATTTATTCACACGCCGTAGATTGTACCTGTAGTACCTTGAGGACCATCGTCATTATCGGTGGTTTCTCTCGCGTCTGTTAACAGCTTTCATCATTGGCTGGTAATCAGACGATGTTATTGCATGTTCGACATTAGCTCACACATTTGCATGCTAGAACTTGTACTTGTTTGGGTCGAGATGGAGCGCAAGACCCTGGATTGTGTCTGTTGTAATCCAGGCTGCGATTGTGGATTATTGTCATTATGTACATGACTCAATGATTGGATGGCTGCGACCATACCTGAGTCTATTGGTTTGATCTTAGATGGATGGCTGCGCCCATACCCTGGATCCGGATTATAGCATACTCTGTTCGGATGGCTGCGTCCATACCATATATATACATCATGTACTTGAGATATCAGTTGTATCTTTCTGTGCAGGTTTTCCGACGGCGGGCCTTCAGTTGGACATGTTCTCGTAAAGCATTTCACCCCTCTCTCTCGGGCCTCATGCTTTAGGGGGCATCTGTTACACAGTAATTTGTCACCGTCCCTACCATTCCCCGTCCCGCACAATGGAGGACCCATAATGTGACCTGTGAACACTGTCATGCACTGAAAACATCATCATTGCATCCCTCTGAGTATGAGCTTCATTTCCCCTTGAGACATCTCCTTGCAAAATCCATGAAAAACGGCTCTTTTTGCATTGGCGCGGGTAGACAGTTCAGTACTCGCGCCACTCAGGGAAATCCTGTAAAGAGGTCGCGCCACTTGGCGCTCTGTCATAGAGCAGCAATCGCGCCACCCATTTTAGGGATTGTTTTTTATATATGGATGGCGGAAGTTGAGTTTAAACAAACTCACAACCACTGCCTATCTTGAGTTGGGAGGTTTGGCTACGGGAGTTCTATGGAAAGGAAGTAGTTTTGCCACCTTCTATGGAACCTTCCTTGTTGATAGGGCCCATCCCATAATAATAGGGATCCCAACTCCCTCCTTCCCCATCTATAAAAGCTTGCTCAGATCCATGGCAAGCTAGTCTTGAGGTGCTGAAGCTTTGCATCTCCCTATTCCCAAGTGCCTTTGTGCTGTAAAGAATCCCTTCTTTCCCTTAAGGCCCATTAAGCAAGGAGACCATTGTTACGAGACTCTGGAGAGGTTTCCCTTTCCTTGGCGAGCTTTGCGAGACGTGGAAAACCGGGGACCCGTACGAAGGAGGCTGATATGAAACAAGAAGAAACACAAAAATCACAAGGAAAGCAACCTCATAACCAGCGAAAGGAAGAGAGGATGCTCAAAGATATTTGGCATTGTTTTTGGGTTAGTCTCCTCGCACGTGTGGCAGAAACTAGGGTTTCTACAGTAGGGTTACTCCAGCTCTCATAGAAGTCAACTAAAGTATCACCAAACCTTCAATATCGCTAGTCGAGATCACAAGAAGAATCCCTCGAGCCACACAGAGGAGAAATACATCATAAAGGTCCATAATTCAACCCACGCATGTAATTTTGCAGAAATTTCAGGCAACTGAAAATTTCAAATCTATGGAGGAAGGTCGAAACACCAGAATAGTCGAAGTTAACAGTTCTAGAATTTAGTTTGACTAGGTTTGACTTTGACAAGAAGGAGAAGCAGTGACAAAGGGTCTTGTGACTTGGTCTTGAATAAGATGTTGTGTCAAGGGTCTTAGTCTTGGTATTCGTCGGTTGAAACTCCTATAAGAAGAAGAATTCATTTGGGTTTTCCTCTCAAGTAGGAGAGGTTTTGACCTTGGTTGATCGCCTACATTTTGTGCCTATTGTCTCATTATTATTTATTGTTTGTTAGTTGTTTGATGAAGAAGAACACTATAATAATATAAGCAAAAGAGGAATCGAAGCTAAAAAAATAAAAACCATTCACAAGCAGTTATCATTATAAGAGAAATCACCTTATCCTAATGCCCTAGATTTCTCAACAAATAAATCTCCATTGATAAAAATGGATGGGCTTGAAAATGTTGAAATAGAGAATTCTATCATGACGAAAGACCTCAAAAAACAACAAGCATAAGAGAAATAATTATGATTACAACAAAATAATCAAGTATTGATTGAACAAAAATGTCATAATTTAGTGTGACTAAGCATCTCAAGAGAATTAAGATGCCAAGAGAAAAACTGACAAAATATTGTGGGATAAAAATAGGGAAGTTAACCATTTGAATAATCATAGTCAAATATTGGTTATGGATGTGAAATAAAATAGAGTTCAAGGATATATCAATGTTGAAAGTAGACAAATAAATGTCCATGGATGTAAGTGAATCAAGGAATATTTCAAAAGTTGAGGATGTGTACCATTGAGACCTTAACCAGTTCAATTGAATACATAAAGTTCACAGAGGTTGATAATATAGATAAAGTGAACTCAATGGAATTGATTGATGTTGACGATAAAAGTTTCATAATTGGTGAAGCTTTATCAATGAAAGAGTATCCAAAAATTGATTTGATGAAACAACTCAATGATAAGTCGATGTCTACAAACTCACTAATAATTGACGTTGCATCAATCATTAATGGAGCCATTGACACACCAGTAACAACAAAAATATCACATATTAACAAGCTCAATCAATTAAATCATGAAATCATTAATAATTATAATCTTATTAGGCTACCATATCAACACCCAAATCACAAAAACCATAGCATTCTAGAATCAATGTCCACATGTTTAAAGGTACCTAACAAGTGCCAATGGTGTACTTAGATATTCAAGCATCCATAGATCTATGAGCTTGGAAGTCAACAACAAATAAGATTGAATCCAAAATCGTATCATCAGAGAGTTCCAAAAAGAAGCTACCTTCGATGGATTGATCTTTTTTCCATACGACAATATCGTTCAAGGATTTGAGCATCATATCGCTTTGTGTCATCAACCTTATCTAGTCAATGACAATTACACAAAGATTATCTCTTTTATTAAAATAAATTTTCCTTGCCTATGTGTTTGAGGATAAAACAATTTTCCGAAAGGGATACTTGTGATATAAATAAGGTAAATTGGATCCATTAACATAATGAAGTAAACAAATATCATGTAATTAATACAATTATTATCTAATATAGTCATTAATACGTAATAATGATAAGGCATGTTATTTTCCAAGAATGTTACTTATCACCCCTATGTGTATTTATGTGCAAGCCCATTGTATGTGAAGAATATGTTAATTGATAATCTGTAATAATTATTTATCCGTTGAGGACTATATGGATTTTCCCTTGTTATAATGAATGCTTTCCTCACGTGAAGGACTAATAGGTTCACTCCACCCACAAATTATAACCCCTTAGATCCAATTGTTTGCCAATAAATCCCAATATTTTTGTTGTGTCTTCTCACTAGAAACAATTATACCTCACCCTCTAAAGATTTCATTACATCGAAGTTGCGATGCCCTTATCCTCCAACAAGAAGCTACTATACCTGTCTTCCAATGAAAACTATATCAATTGAGAATCCTCACAATAAAATGTCCTCGTGCTTTCTAGATAATCCTTTGAATATTTAACAAGTTGAGATTTCTCACTTGACATGACCTAGGTTTTCTTGAACTCAACATCACATTTATATATGTTTTATTTTAAAATTATAATATTAATATGTATGGATAAATTAGCACTAACAACTAAACATGAATGCAAACATTTTTAACTAATGGGTATAATATTAAATATTATTAATTTTTCAAATAAGTTATAGTACATGTACTTCATGTGATAAAAATAAATGAGATATTTATTTTATAAAGGATAGTTTATTAAAGAACACATTATTTAAACTTTGGGATCATGGAAATGGAGGATCTTTTGTTGGTATTATTCATGTTCCCGGGAATGAAAATTTTGGAATATGGTATGCTTTTTGTTGGTATTATTTAGGTTAATGGATGTGAGAGGATTTGTTAATAATTTTTATATGTATGGAAATGATTTTTTTTAATATTATTTTATTATTATTAGTTTTAAAAAGATTGCGAGGAAGAGTGTAATTATAAAAAGAGGAAAATTTGTAAAAGGATGGGACAAGTCAATGGTGAATGAGGAGTTGAAGTAAGAAAAGGGAAGTTCTCCCAATACCATATAGGGTGTTGTTAAATATTAGACATTCAAGTATTACACGATGCAAAACATTTCGGAAAAAAGTTTGAGAAAGGGACGTTGAACAGAATAATATGAATAAAATATTGGCTCCACAATCTTCACTCGCTAGATTGTAAGATTTCTTGAAATTATTTTTCCCGAATTCCGACCAATTTTGAGGGCAATTCCTCTCCCTCCATAAACATCTTCGTTTACTAATTAGCTAAATTAAATCATTACCATTAACTCTTAATTATTATAAATTATTAATTAATTAAACTAAGTGGCAGGCAATAGCTACAATGAGGCTTTTTTTTCCTTTATGGTAAGAAAGTTGAGCTAAACCTTTTTTTGGACACCTAATCCTCAAAAGGTTGTTGTGGAAGGTGAATATTCAAAAGAAGTCCAAGAAACCACTTGGAATTTGAAACCAAGTATCACCAAACTTGTATATAACTGTATATCATAGTAAATAGATCATATGCTTATGTTTTCTATTCTGTCTATTCTATGTGTGTGTTGGACATGGTATGGGAGCACAGGCCAGGCCTTGGCATTTTCAGAGTCTATCAGCTCCTTTTCCGAATTTATCTTTCATTTCTCTATTTAGCCACTCAGTTATAAAAATAATGTTACTCTGCTCCACGTGGGCGCTTCTCTGGTTTAAAACCCGACCTTCCTTCTACGTTATAGCTCGATCATATGAAATAGGCTTTCGCATACATAGAAATGCATATTTCAGCGGGTAGATAAGCATAAGCCTTGTTGCATTACTCTTATGTCACAGTTCTAAGGATTGTTCAGAAGCTCGAACTGATGTGTAGTCCACTTGAACCATTTCATCAAAAAATACTCAGGCTGTCAATCCATGCGACACAATAATCAGGTTCAAATCACTGATGCCATTATCGCAGTGGTTGTTGATCTTGTTCATGTCGATGTCTCTCAATAAAGATTCCAGAAAACTTGAGATATGGTCAAGGACATCGGAAGCAGATTCGCCCTTTGGAAATCGGTAGAAAATCTGGTCGAATATTTCTCTTGTTTTCTTAATGATATTCATCCGCTCTTCTTCTTGAAAATTTCCGAAGTCTTGTTCCTTGAGAAGAACCTCGGGGAAGCCTTTGAAGAGCAGGGGGGCCTTAGAGCAACCCAGCAGCATGAAGGCATTGTCGGTTATCGGCTGCAAGAATAGTTTGAGTTTGAATGTTGTGGAGTATTGAACGTTAGTGCAATGAGCGTGGAGACAGAGATGTGTACGTGGAACAGTTTGAAACCTAAGGATTGACTATGGAAGGCTCAAAATAAGGTAATTTCATTCCTCCTACAAGCACAGATTTCCCATTGTTGGCGTGACTGAGTTTTAGAAAATCTCGTGGCTAAGCCATACACCCCCCATGTTGTGGCATTGTGGCACCCTCCTCTCCTCTGGTGCCTATCCACTACTCCCCATACCATTGCATACTGCCTCTCTAAACACAACACAGTTTCGGTGATTGTCACTACTTGACTGCACTACCAGCGGTCCCTCACACCACCGGTCCCTCGTTACCTCATGTGTAGTCCACCAAGGTCTCCTCCACACCACATCGTACAACGCCTCCATCATATTGTTATAATAAAGGTCATATATATACCCCACCGCCCAACCATTGTTATATAACACTTCCCCGCTACAACCAATACATATAACCTTGGTTATAACACACAGTCAATACGTTAATTCCTTGCAGATTTAATACCTCTGTCATATACCACCTCACCATATGAGATGGACTTTGTTTAAAAACACAATGGTTCTATTTAGTTGGAACCTTAACGCTATTTGTGGCAGGATGTAGTTTTCAATAATAGGGCAAATTCTTTATATTGAAATATGTTTCAGCAGTGCACAATAGGAGGCATTACATTAACATGAGGGCTACATATAGATTTTTTGTAAATGAGATCAGATAAATTGATCTGCTCAAACTGAAGAAAGAAAACAATTTTGGTGAATTGATATCCTTAAGAGAATGATTTCAATTAGATAGAAGGACAATATTTATTGCTTTCAAAAGATTATTGATTGAGTAGATTTCCCTTTTATCATTGGGCACATTTAATCTTGAAGAATATTTCAAGTACATTTGTGATCATTTTTTGACTAGAGTTGTTTGAACAATGATAAAAATTCATGGATTATTAGAGTTATTGAGAACTCTAATCATGTGCACTGCTAAAAACACAGTCCAAATCAGTAAGGATAATGTCTCTGATATTCTAGCCTGTTTACAAAATGCACAAGACAAGATTGATTTTTTGGAGCTTGAATCTCAACTTCAGCAAGAATAATTACAGCAGTGGAGTCATCATTCTAAACTTGTTTCTGTTCAGAGCACTGAGACAAACTCCCATCAACAGGAAGAATATAAATTCTAGGTTGATTCACATTCAGTGCCTAGTTCAAGAGAATATTTTCTTGCATATGCAGAAGTTCAGTCTGCACTTCTCAAGCCCATCATTAGACCTTGGGAAAAATCCTTTCAATAACAAGCACATAAACTGGTCTTGGATATGACAAGGATGTGTACTTTCATATTCTATATTACCCAAAGCCCAGCTAGTTTCAGAGTGCTGGATTTCTTCACGACAGTTCATCTCCAGCTATTCCAAATTCTACTCCTCTTCCACAACAATCACAACATATTGTGAAATGCCAACATTGTGATCGAGTTGGCGATATGAAAGATCACTATTTTGATCTTCATCCATGTGAGCATTGTCATAAAACCACTCATTCTTCACAAGGATGCTTCAAAAACAAATTTCCCGCAAGAACAAAGATTCATCTTGGATGGATCACTTCTTGGAAATGGGCATCAATAGCCAAGAAGATGTTTCATTCATATGTCAAAATTTATTCTAGAGTATTGAACAATCTTGCAGTTGAGTTTTCGCGATCATCTCACCTTGTATTTG
Organism: Pinus albicaulis; assembly: GCA_034641835.2. Classification (NCBI taxonomy): domain Eukaryota; kingdom Viridiplantae; phylum Streptophyta; class Pinopsida; order Pinales; family Pinaceae; genus Pinus; species Pinus albicaulis. The sequence continues at coordinate 991,591,563 of CM076569.1, read as the reverse complement.
ACAGGGGGGAAATGATGGTCATCTACAAGTTTCAAAGCCTCATCAAGAGAGATTGAGCCACAACCTTCCATACCAGATTCAGAGTTGTAGCCTGAGCGTACCTTTGGTTGATGGTCAGCCATAAACCATGACCTCCCTTTTCAGATTAAGCTTTTCCCTCTTCAAAGAATTGGAGACACTTCCTCTAACAGAAGACTTCAATGTCTTGCCAGTTTTAGAAGAGTTCTAGGAATTTCATTAAGCATTCCAGAGTTGGTGGTCATCCTTAAACCACCGCAAGTTGAGACCTCGCTTTTAAGGTTGAGGTTCTCCCTTTTTATGCAGGTTGCAGACCTCCCTTTTCCAGGTTGAAGGTATCCCATTTCAAATCATTAGGAGCACTTCCTCTAGCATAAGACTTCAGGTTCATGTCAGATTTGGAAGAGTTTTGGGAACTGCACTAAGCGTTCAAGTGTTGGTGGTCATACTTAAACCACCTCCTTATGTCATCATCTCAGAGAGAACATTCAGTGTATTTTTTTCATGCATTATTGTATCTTGTATTATAGCTCTGTTCTTGGACTCATACATACCCGTTCGGATTAAGGAGGGGGGACGGGGGGAATTTTGGACACTTGATCCTCTAAGGGTTGATGTGGAAGGCGAACAGTCTAAGGGAGTCCAAGGGACCACTTGGAATATGAAACCAAGGGTCACCAGACTTGTATATAAAGTTATATCATGGTGAATAATAAATCATCTCATGCTTATTTTTCCTATTCCATCTATTCCATGTGTGTGCTTGACACCTTTATTTTATTTGTGTGTGTGTGGTGAAATAATTTATGTATGTGGTGTATAGTGTAATAGAGAGAATATAAAATTTTACAATATTTTTGTTAAAGTGAGACTGTTTTCTTCCATCACTAATATTATAATTATTATTTTTAAATAAAATTTGATTATTTGAAAGTTGTGATTTTAATGTAGAGATGTTGGCTATGTTTTTAATTAAATAAAATTTTATAATAATTTTGAGTTTTTATTAAAAAAAAAAAAATTGTAATGTTGATTATAGTGGACTTGAAAAGGGTAGAAATATTATTCATCATGTTGCAAAAAGGTTAACTTTCTTTTACATGTTTAACTAAGTATTAGCAGAATTTTGAGGTAAAAAATATGTCTCAAAACAAAAATTATACTAACAAAATTAACTTTAATACAACCAGTAGGATTTAAGATAATGATGTCATCTCAAGGTTTAAAACAACCAATAGGATTTAAGATGATGATGTCATCCTATAGGTTAAATATTTTGGAGGGAAAAAAGAAAACTATTTTATTTAATTATATATTTGGCTTATTTCCTTGTAAGTTTATTCAAATATCAAGTATAGACACCCATTCGATGTGGAATTTAATTAAATTCTACATCCAATGAGTACCCACTCTACATACTTCTGAGTAGACCAACGTCATAAAAAGTTTAAAATACATGATAAAATCATGTCAACCTTTTTTGATGTGGGTCTACTCAGAAGTATGGAGAGTGGGTACTTGTTGGATGTGGAATTTAATTAAATTCCAAATTCAACCTTAACATTTGAGTAAGCCTATAAAGAGATAAGCCAAAATATAATTAATTTTGCATCCAACAAGTGTCGATAATTCGAAAATACAATTAAAAAATTAGTTTTCTTTCCTTTTCTTTAAAAGTTCATGACCCTTATTTTATTATTTTCCTTACCAAACTTATTTTAGACCTCAAAATTCCCTTATGAATAGTCGTTTGAAGTGTTGTTCTACCATATAGATGAACTATTAGATAAGTTACAAGATTATAAAAATTTGATGACAAGTAACTAAACATTGTAATATGATATGCTAATCATTCTTTTGAGTTTGTCTAATTTTTGTTTGAGAGTGCCTTGATATTATACTAAAAAAGAAACACTATTATCTTATTGTTAGACTCTCATTGATTGGATTAACTAACCATTCTTTTCAGTTGGTCTAAACCTTGTTCTTTTTTTTTTTCCAAGGAAAAAATTCGTAATTTTTCATTATATATAAGAAAAATTACATGTTGTATCAGCAGCATAACAACTATGCATAGATCATGTAAATACAAAAAACTCTAGAGAGTCATATATCACTGTTTAACATAAGTGTCTTGTAAAAACAGTATAAGCCATGTAAAACAAAGTATATCTGCAATAAGACAAAATTATATGCAGTAAGGCCAAAAATTCTCCAAAAAAGTGCAGTCTGCTTAGACTGCCCCTTGACCCTCCATGTCCTCAATAAAGGGTTTGTGATAACATTGATATTCATCCTAACAATCTTGTTCAGAAATGTGCCATTGACCTCATGCTAGCTGCGATGCTTCTTTGGATAATTTATCAGCCACTTGGTTTCTCTGCCTGTAAATATATGTAATGGTTATAAAATCAAAATAAAATTTAAGAGTCATAACTTCATACAAGAATGATCTAAGAGTATGAACATGGAAATTAGCAGTATTGTTAAACCAGTTGATAATTATCTTTGAATCCCCAAACATCTTAATCTCGTTGTAAGTTTCTCTCGGGAAAAAGTGAGGAGAAGTTTGAGGCTATTGAGCTCAGCGCAGTTGTTGGTTCCAGGGCCTAGTCCCATTTTGATTTTATAGTAGTGTGAATCATTTTTATGGAGTATGGCACCCCCACCAAATCCATGCATGTTTGAGGCCCCATTGAAATATGCCCAAGGGATAGATCTGTCAATAATTTCAGGAGTGATGATTCTACTCTGAGCTGTAGGAACATCGTTTGGGATTAAGTGATAGATAGAGACAATGTTATTTCTGATACTGGTCCAGTTTGCCGCCGAGCCCTGGAAGATCGCATGATTGCAAACCAACCAAGTTCCCCAAGAAATCAGGAGGGGGATATTACGCTCTTTTGGGCAGTCTGATGCAAGCCAACAATTTGTCTAGGCATCGGGGACCGAATATCCTTTCCATTGCAGAGTGGAGTACAAGGACTGCAGAGTAATTTTCCATATGTGTTTGCTAGCTGAGCAAGTGAGAAAGAGACGATCCACATCCTCAGTTTGAAGTTTGCATAAACTGCATCTAGATGGTCCATGTAAATCCCTCTTGATAAGGTTGTCCTCTGTTGGTGTACAATTTGAGAGAATACACCACATGAAAAATCTAGCTTTTGGAGGAGCCTTTAATTTCCAAAGATGTCTCCACCAGCACTACTTGATATATGGTTCCTGTAACTTGTTCAGAGAGTTATACCCCTCCTTTAGAGTGTATAGACCCTTGGGAGATAAGGCCCATAAGAGTTCATCCTCCCGCTCAGTGATTCTAATGCTGGTAGACTGAAGAGCTCTAATATATTGGTTCCAGATCGACTGCCAGATGTTCGAGATAGCTAATTCATGTGCCGATTTCCAAGCCTGTGAGATCCAAGTGGAATTGAGAGTGTCAGCAATTTTTTATATGTAGTGAATACCAACATAAGCTAAATGATGCCTGATGTCCAATGTAAATTGATAGGCTTTTCCACTCCCCAACCATGCGTCCACTCCAATCTTAACATGCTCCCCTGTTCTGATTCTCCACGCAAGTCCTTTTTTGATGATGTGGATAGATCTAGTAATGGCATTCCATATGATGGATGATCCAGGAGAGTGTTGGATGTGACCTCGGATCCACTCCATGGTGGTCTGAGGAGACATGTACTTATAATAAGTGACCTCCTGCCACAAACTCCTGGCAGTAATTAGGTGCTATCCCATATTGGCAGCCAAAGTTGAGGCAAAAAGGTTGAGGTATTTAAGCCCCCATCCCCCCAGCCTTTTGGTTTTTCTATCCTCTTCCAAGCGATCCAAGCATAAGTCTGTCCATCCTGCTTACCTCTCCAAATAAAACTTCGACAAATTTGTTGTATTATGGTTGTCAAACCTTTGGGGATCCATGCCAATGCCATCCAATACACCGGGATAGCTTCCGGAACAAATTTTATTAGAACAAGTCTGCCTGCTTTGGAAAGCCATCTCTGTTTCCAGATGTTGAACCTTCATTCCACTTTTGCGATTAACCAGTTCCAATCATTTATACGGTAGTCATTTGGTTTTAGGTGAAATCCAAGGTATTTGATACCATCCACCAATTCCTTGCACTCAAAATGAAAGGGTCTGAGGACATGTCTGCATTCAAGAACTGTACATCGAACCATAATAATGGTCGATTTATTATGATTGGGGTCCATACCTATAGCTTTGCATAAATTATTCAGTATATTCAAGAAGTTGGTGTTATCATAGCATGTACCATAAAAAAATATGAGGACATCATCCACAAATAGTAGATGAGTCGGTTGAGTGAAATAAGATAATCTGACTCCTTTAATGGATCCTTCTGGTTTCTCTTTTCCCATAAGGATTGAAAGCCCTTCCATAATTAATAATAAAAATAATGGGGAGAGTGGGAAACCTTGTCAAATTCCTCTACCTGCATGGAAGAAATCAAATGCTGCTCCATTGATAAGTATGATGAAAGATGCATTAGTAATACATCCCGTTATCCAATTAGTGAAAGAGTGGGGGAAACCAATGTTAAGAAGGATGAGTTGCAGGTAAATCCAATTAGTGCAATCACAAGCCTTAGCTAAATAAATTTTGAGAAAGGTGCTCTTGAGGATTTTGAGCTTAATCAAATACATGACTTCCTATGCAATACCTATCGCTTCATGAATTTGTCTTTGATTGAGGAAGGCAAATTGTTCCTTGGTAATGTGCTGAGAAAGTATAGGCCTAATACAATTTGCAATTATCTTGGAGATGATCTTGTAAATATAGTTGCAGAGGGAAATTAGACAGTATTCATTGAAAGATAGGGGTCTTTCGGTCTTGGGAATGAGAACGACGAAAGTGGCATTGAATCCATCATATATTTGACCAGAGGTTCGACTAGCTTCAATAACTTGGAGAAGATCCTTCCCCATGAAATCAAAGAAGGTGAGATAGAATTCAATGGGCCAGCCATCAGGCCTAGGACTCTTGTCCTTCTTAAACCATTTCAAAACCCCTTCCAATTCCCCCAAGTTGACCAACGCATTAAGTTCATCCATGTTATCATCATCCACAAATTTGTGCATTGGCCTGGCAATCTGTAGTATCTCCGAAATGTTTGCAACCCTGGGATCCTTGTAAATATTGGAGAAATGTCTATTCTCCATATCCGAAAGTTTTTTATGGTTCTTTGCCACCCTACCACTCTGATCCTTAAGTTCCCATATCGTGTTTATAATCCTTCTTCCTTTAGCATACAGTTTAAAAAAAATTGTATTATCATCTCTAGCTTGGAGCCAAATGGCTCTGCTTTTGAGCCTCCACTCTTCCTCTTGTTTCCTAAGTAGTTTAGCTTTCTCCATTTCCAAAAGTATGAGTTTATCCTTGGTTTCAGAGGAAAAGAAACCAAGACTGTACAGTCTCGTCATGTTCCCAATTTCAGCCTCTTTATTCTGTAATTTTTCCTCATCCAATTTTTCCTTCCCTGACGCCCATCTAATGGTGAGGGACTTTAGTTTAGACAAGTTGCTAAAGAGTACCCGTGCCTACTCTATATTTGGCCTTTGGTCATAGTGTATCCAATCATTCTTGACCAACTTATGGAACTCAGGCTCCTCCAGCCAACTAGAATTGAATTTGAAAGGTGTGTGTGGGTTGTGGTTTCCCATTTATATCTCAAGATAGATGGGGGAGTGGTCCGAGGAATCACCCACCCTCACCCATTGCCTAGATTTTTCAAAACTGCTAACCATGTTGGCCTTGATCAAGAAACAATCTAATCTTCTAGCCAGTGCAGCCTTCCTAGTTCTCATGTTCCTCCAAGTAGGGAGCTTCTTGGGCATAGCAAGGTCCAAAAGGTCACCTTCATCAATCAATCGTTCAAAGAAGGAAGATTTGGGATTAGGAATAACACTCAGCCCCCAGGATTCAGCAAGGCCAATGGAGAAATTAAGATCCCCTCCCAAGATAATGTGATATCCCTTCATAATGGAGGTGTTCATCCACTTGTTCCATAAATCCTCTCTATTTTGGCAGGGGTCGTAAACATTGATCAAAAAAATAGGCAGGTCAGTGCCAAGAATGGTTATGTCAGCTCCCATAATTCCTTCCCTTCCCCACCAATTGTTCACCTGAATGGTTCTATTGTTGAAACCCATAGCACAACCTCTAGATCTCCCTCTAGCATACAGAGTCTGGAAATTCCAGCAAGGAGAAATGAGGATAGTAATCTAGCAATGTAATCTCCTTCACCCAATGTTTCCTGAAGGAGTAGAGAATCCACATGATCAAGGGCTAAAAGTTGTTTAAGGGCTAGTTTTTTGTCAGGACTGGCTAAACCTCTGCAGTTGAGAGATAGGTAAATCATGGATCACTAATGCCCCAGGTGTTCTTTTCCCTAAGAACCCTATCAATAGAAGTCTGTGTCCCAGCAGTAACCTCCATACCAGCCCTTCTGATCGCCTAGGTTAGGGAGGATGGTTTTCCCCACACCGCCTTGGGCTGAGACTCGCTGATATCAGCAATGAGACCAAAGTCTTGAGAGGATGCATCCTTGGAGGTGGATATGAGATTGTAACGGTGGTAAGCAGATTGACCCGAATAATCCGGGATGGAAGGGGAAGAAAACTCACCAACAAGGGTAAGTGGGTTGGGCCTAGAGACAGAGGGAGGGAAAATTGCAACAGGAAAGATAAGGGGATCCAAATTACATCTGATTAAATCTATTTTAGTAGTAACAATATAATTTACGGGGGATACGATACGATTCAAATTAGAATTGAGAGCAAGGGAAGTAGCAAGAGGTGTACCCGGGATAGGAGTAGTGTCCTCCTCCTGGGGGTGTACATAACATGCCTATGAATCTGAGTGTGCAAGATGAGCTGTGGAGCTCCCAAAAATGTTCTGCATCGCTGGTTCGACTGAATTCGTCGCTTGTGCCTTGACCTATTCTCCGATAAAAACTATTTGTGTCCCCACATGCACCAGTATATTTGTTGGTTCAGAGTTGGCGACATTAATGAGAGGGCACTCTTTGTACAGGTGTCCAACTTCATGACATCGTCTGCACCTAAATGAGACTCCTTCATATTCCAGGATCTGGCATCTCGTGATGTCTTTATAGTGCAGATTGTATGCCTCCACAAGACATTCCCTCATATCTAGGTGGATGAGAATCTAGGCCACTGATATATTATCAGTCTCAAGGTAGGACCTATTGTGTTCCAAATAAATCCCCAAATCCTTGCCAATGAACTAGAGTGCTTCTTCAGTCTAGAATTGCAATTGTAAACCCAATAGTCTGACCCGGATTGGGCTTGCACCCATCTTCTCCTTGTTAGGATCGAAAAGGGGCATCCATCTCTTCAGAAGCACAGGGGTCATTTCTATATGCCAGTATTTGGTTAGCACCTAGTTGGCCATGTCCAGGTGGGAGAAAATTAGGGTGAACCATCTCCTATTCATTGTGAGGACCCCCGAAAGTTGTTCCAGAATGTTCCCCCATATTTCTGCAGTCCAGATTTTAAGCCTGGCCGAGTAGTAGTTCCTTCCTCGAACCCGCCCAACTAGAATGGTCTAAGAGGTATGCTCCATTTTCTCCATTCCTATTCCTTCCCCAAAGACCAAATCCCTCTTCAACTCTCTGCTTTTCATGCACTTGCGCTTCTTTTTTCCGGTCCTGAGTGTGGTCCTGTCGCTGCAGTTTCCTTCTGCTTCTAGAGTATCATCTGAATCAGATGATTTAACTTCCTCCGTAGGTGGGATCAAATGCTTGATGCCCCCAAAGCATCCTGATGCTGTAACATAAGGAGGTTCCTTAAGTACGGTCACATGATTAAGGTGCTCCTCATCATGGTTGATACCTAAATGATCGAAACCAAAAGACCCCTCCTTTTGTCTGATGCTAACCCCAGTCCGACGTGACTTGTGCTTGATGCTCCCACAGCCTAAGGACCGACTAGGAAGGAATGGAATATGTCAGGGAGGCCAGTGCTGCCAAATAAGGTTCTAAACAAACTGCCTCTGTTATCGGGTGTGGTTCCTCCAAGGTGAATGGTGACAGAGATGATTCCCCAATCTCCATGTCCACATGTTCCTTTCTAGATAGGTCCACCTCATGAGGCGACCCACTAGTTCGTTATGGGGTTAAATTGGCCCAAATCTGAGATGGGTCTAAATGATTCGATGTGTAGTCCACCTCGTCGTCAGTCATTTTCACAGGGTAGGTGTGCACCCCCGTTCCGAGTTTGTTTAAACCCTACCGTGGAAACCTTCCCTGTTCCGAGGTGTGGCACAGTAACTTCAGCTGTGCACTGTATGCTGGGGTCCAGAAAGTTGGCCAGAGTTATAATGATACCCCTTCGTCTATGTGTTGGGGTCATTGCTATAACCTGAGCTAAGCACCTACAGAAACCATGATCGTTGCAAAAAAAACAACTCTCACGTAGTCGAGTGTTTCCTTGTGTCGGCAAGTAGCTAGGAGTTGAAAGAAATAAAAAACAATATACTACCCACTGTTGCGAGTCTCGAGAGTTCTTCAAAAACTTTGGCAGCAAGATTAATTTAGATAAAACAAACCATAAACCACTGCCCTAGATACAGTCTGCCATTTCATGGCAAGAACCTTCGCACTTCTGACCTCCATGATTCCGCTAAAGTTTCTGTAAAGCTAGGGTTCGTCCGCCATCACCAACGCTCCCGTCTAAACCTTGGTTTAGAATGACTTGATGTTATATTAAAATGGAAATTGATTAGATTAATTAAATTAACTCCCTTTGCAAAGCACATTAAAAAATATTTTTCATTATCTATTGCAATTTGTTTTGGTTGTGCTATCTTTTCACCCATATTATATTAAAAAAAAAAAAAATCATAAGGACATTACAACCTTTAAGGGTCCTTCCTTTATTTTATTCTTTGGTATTTTATTCTAAGGGTCCTTCCATCTCTCCCTGTAAGGGTCCTTCCTTTATTTTATTCTTTGGTATTTTTATTTTTATGATTTCGTCATATTATTATTATTCTATTATTTTATTTATTTTATTTTATTTTAGTATTTTATTTATTGATATTTATTTATTAAAATAAAATAAAAATAATTTATTTTTATTTGTATTTTAATTCTAGTTTTTAATTTTATTTATTTATTAATGTACTTATTTATTGATTAAATCCTTTATTTTTATTTTATTTTATCATTTTTTGATTTAGTTATAATTTTTGACTTTGACTTTGATTTTTTTACTTTTAACTTGATTCATGTTTAAAAACTTGTTTATCTTGTTTCTTTGAGACTGGTGTTATTTTAGTTTTTAGTTTTGATTTTATATTATTTTTAGTTTTAACTTGTGTTTTTAAGGATGGGGTAGTTATGTTTTTGGTTCTTTTTATATTTATATTTTTATTTTTATTTTTATTTTTATTTTTATTTTTGACCGTTTTTAACTTTTGTAATTTTAAGGTTGGGTTAATTTTATTTTTGGTTTATTTTATATTTTTATATTTTTAATCTTATTTTTGACGGTTTTTTAACTTTTTTAATTTTTCTTGGGTTTTGACCGTTGCTTCTCTCTTCCTGGTATAAATGTGTATGTCAGATCAACCAATCTTCATTATCCTGATGATGAACTACAGTTGGTATTTTGAAACGCGTCGGTTCCTAAATTTCTTATGTGATTTCCTGGAAGATTTATAATTAAAATGTTATGGATCACAGAAGCTTGCTCTCAAAGAATTAATAATATAAGGGAGAGAGTTAATAATATAACATAATATAAAATAACACAATATAATATAATATATAAGAAAAAGTAAATTAAAGTGAAACCAAGGCCAAGAATTAATAACAACGAAAATAATAATAATAATAAATAAACAAAAATAAAATAAAAATAAAATAAATAAATAAAATAAAAATCATAAGGAGAGATGGGGTCCGGCTCTTGCTCAATTTTCAGCCATCATCCCTGTTGAGATTATTTGCATGTCTTTAAATCAAAATAGCCTTCTGGAGCTTCCTATGGTGGAAGTGGTCGACCTTAGCGATGACCTTGGAGTCTTCAATGCAGACATGGTGACAATATTTTCCGCATGTTCAATAGGAGCTGATGTGTGGGACCGATTGTGTCTAATGTCTGCAACATGCTCTTGGATTCGCTGCCTAATGGATCTCCCCGTTCCTCCAATATAGGGGATACCACAGGAACAAAGAATCATGTAGACACCTTTCAAGTCCTTAGGGTCAACAGGGTCCTTGACAGATCTGAGAGAGTTCATGATTGTATAGATCTATTTAGTTTTGTATATTTTTTCTTCCACAATGTACTCCATAAAATATCAAAAAATCTTAATATTTGTAAAAAATAATATTCCTTGATATCCCAAAATAAATTTGAACCTATGAAAAGAATAAACTTATTGTCTCTAGTTTTTTTTTATGCAAAAACAACTCATATCTCAGATATCTCGGATTCATGAAAGTTGGTTTGACATTATATGTTTTTTCCTTTATTTCATTAAACATCTACTCCTTTCATTAATATTTTTTTAAATATATTAATTTAATTTTAAATAAATATGATTGGATACACGTCAATGAAATATGATTTATCCTTATAACGCGCTGCACCAACCCCATACTTGAACACAATCCCTGCAACCAAACTGCTTCATTGCTTGCATGAGTGGCTACCATGTATTTTGCCTCTGTATTTAAAAGAGCCACTGCAAATTGTTTTTTACTCATCCAACTGACTCCACCTCTAAATAGGCTAAACGCATACCCACTTGTAGATCTTCTTTGGTACAGATATCCAGCCCAATCTGCATCAACAAAACTGCGGATGTCCAAAACTCTGTCAAATCCAGGTCTTCACTAGTAGCACAAACCATAATCACTAGTGCCATGCAAATATCTGAAAACCCGATTCACTGTTGTCCAATGCTCCTTCCCTGGTTTTGACATAAACCTGCTCAATACTCCCATTGCATGTGCAATGTCTGGTCTAGTACAAACCATTGCATAAATCAGGCTACCCATTGCACTTACATATGTAACACAAGACATATCCTCCTCTTCTTCTTGTGTCTTGGGACACTATCCAATAGATAGCTTCAGTGGAATATGTGGGTGGAAACCAACATTCACCTAGATCATACATTCCATCAGTGGAATAGGTATGTCCTCCCTAAGATTGAGGGGGAGAGATAGACACATCATTCTTGTCTTCACTTCGGAAGACAAAATGGGGGATTGGGTAAGAATATTGCATCTGATACTCTTTGAGGATGTATTAGGACATCCAAGATAAGAGTAGTTGTAGAGGATTGATATTCTTTGAGGACTAGGAATCCAATAGAATAATAGTCCTAATGGAACATACTCTGAGTGATCTCGCATGGGGTATGTTCCAAGAAAAACAATGATGAGGGTGCCTATAAATCATTGGTCTTGCCATCATTGTGCTATGATATTGTGGAGAGAGAGAGAGATTCCGGTCAAGGCCTTTCTATGTGACAATGCTGGTTGATATGATGCTATACATATGGGTTACCAATCCGACTCTTCTTATGAGAATTACTCAGATTGAGAATGTCCAAGGGCCTTGTGTAAATTATGAATACCTCCTTAGTTAAGACGGAGTGTTGAAAACTGTAACTAGGTTTAGTATTCATAATGACATGTGTAATCATGATTTTATGTATTTGATGTAAAGAAGAAAATAATTTTTTTGGGTAATGCTTGAGTCATGGGTTTCATGCTCAAGGAATTTTATTTTTATAGTCGAAGTTCACGTTGAGAGTTATTAGGTTTGGTCATCAAGTCATAAAGTCGATTGAGTCAATGTCATGTATTGAATACCAATTTGGGAATGTTACACATTGTAAAAAGAGAAGGTGTTTGAGAAATTAACCCTCCAATACCTTGTCACAATCACCCCTTGAAGTCGGCCTACAAAAAGGAATAAAGATGACTCTAGAAAGACATTTCAGCCTAGGCACAAGTTTAAGTCGACATATATTATATAGATAGTCCACTATATATAGAGCAACTCAGCATCACTTGAAGGGAAATTCAGTCAAGCATATGAAACAAGAAGAAGCACAAAAATCACAAGGAAAGCAACCTCATAACCAGCGAAAGGGAAGAGAGGATGCTCAAAGATATTTGGCATTGTTTTTGGTTAGTCTCCTCCCACGTGTGGCAGAAACAAGGGTTTCTACAATAGGGTTATTCCAGCTCTCATAGAAGTCAACTAAAGTATCACCAAACCTTCAATATCGATAGTCGAGATCACAAGAAGAATCCCTCAAGCCACACGGAGGAGAAATACATCATAAAGGTCCATAATTCAGCCCACGCGTGTAATTTTGCAGAAATTTCAGGCAACTGAAAATTTCAAATCTATGGAGGAAGGTCGAAACACCAGAATAGTCGAAGTTAACAGTTCTAGAATTTAGTTTGACCAGGGTTGACTTTTACAAGAAGGAGAAGCAATGACAAAGGGTCTTGTGACTTGGTCTTAAATAAGATGTTGTGTCAAGGGTCTTATTCTTGGTATTCGTCAGCTGAAATTCCTATAAGAAGAAGAATTCATGTGGGTTTTCCTCTCGAGTAGGAGAGGTTTTGGCCTTGGTTGATCGCCTACATTTTGTGCCTCTTGTCTCATTATTATTTATTGTTTGGTAGTTGTTTGATGAAGAAGAACACTGTAATAATATAAATCAAAAGAGGAATCCAAGCTAAAGAAATAAAAACCATTCACAAGCAATTATCATTATAAGAGAAATCACCCTATCCTAATGCCCTAGATTTCTCAACAAATAAATCTCCATTGATAAAAATTGATGGACTTGAAAATGTTAAAATAGAGAATTCTATCATGACGAAAGACCTCAAAAAACAACAAGCATAAGAGAAATAATTATGATTACAACAAAATAGTCAAGTATTGATGGAACAAAAATGTCATAATTTAGTGTGACTAAGCATCTCAAGAGAATTAAGATGATAAGAGAAAAACTGACAAAATATTGTGGGATAAAAATAGGGAAGTTAACCATTTGAATAATCATAGTCAAATATTGGTTATGGATGTAAAATAAAATAGAATTCAAGGATATATCAATGTTGAAAGTAGACAAATAAATGTCCATGGATGCAAGTGAATCAAGGAATATTTCAAAAGTTGAGGATGTGTACCATTGAGACCTTAACCAGTTCAATTGAATACATAAAGTTCACAGAGGTTGATAATATAGATAAAGTGAACTCAATGGAGTTGATTGATGTTGACGATAAAAGTTTCATAATTGGTGAAGCTTTATCAATGAAAGAGTATCCAAAAATTGATTTGATGAAACAACTCAATGATAAGTCGATATCTACAAATTCACTAATAATTGATGTTGCATCAATCATTGATGGAGCCATTGACACACCAGTAACAACAAAAATATCAAATATTAACAAGCTCAATCAATTAAATCCTGAAATCATTAATAATTATCATCTTATTAGGCTACCATATCAACACCCAAATCACAGAAACCATAGCATTCTAGAATCAATGTCCACATGTTAACAAGTGCCAATGGTGTACTTAGATATTCAAGCATCCATAGATCTATGAGCTTGGAAGTCAACAATAAAGAAGATTGAATCCAAAATCGTATCATCAGAGAGTTCCAAAAAGAAGCTACCTTCGATGGATTGATCTTTTTTCCATACGACAATATTGTTCAAGGATTTGAGCATCATATCGCTTTGTGTCATCAGCCTTATCTAGTCAATGACAATTACACAAATATTATCTCTTTTATTAAAAGAAATTTTCCTTGCCTATGTGTTTGAGGATAAAACAATTTTCCGAAAGGGATACTTGTGATATAACTAAGGTAAATTGGATCCATTAACATAATGAAGTAAACAAATATCATGTAATTAATACAATTATTATCTAATATAGTCATTAATATGTAATAATGATAAGGCATGTTATTTTCCAAGAATGTGACTTATCACCCCTATGTGTATTTATGTGCAAGCCCATTGTATGTCAAGAATATGTTAATTGATAATCTGTAATAATTATTTATCCGTTGAGGACTATATGGATTTTCCCTTGTTATAATGAATGCTCTCCTCACGTGAAGGACTAATAGGTTCACTCTGGACCCACAAACTATAACCCCTTAGATCCAATTGTTTGCCAATAAATCCCAAACTCTTTGTTGTGTCTTCTCACTACAAACAATCATAGAAACCATTATACCTCACCCTCTAAAGATTTCATCACATCGAAGTTGTGATGCCCTTATCCTCCGGCAAAAGGCTACTATAACTATCTTCTAATGAAAATTATATCAATTGAGAACCCTCACAATAAAATGTCCTCGTGCTTTCTATATAATCCTTTGAATATTTAACAAGTTGAGATCTCTCACTTAACATGACCTAGGTTTTCTTGAACTCAACATCACATTTATATATAAACTTTTATTTTAAAAAAATTGTAAATATTAATATGTATGGATAAATTAGCACTTCTTTTAATAAACATGGGATTATAAAAAGATATATTTTTAACTAATGGTATAACCTAAAATACTATTAATTTTTCGAATAAGTTATAAAGCCTTATGCTTCCTGTGATAAGAAAATAAATGAACTCTTTATTTTATAAAGAGATGGACTTTATTAAAAGAACTTGGTATTTTGACTTTATCATGGAAATGGAGGATCTTTTGTTGGTATTATTCATGTTCCCGGGAATGAAAATTTTGGAATATGGTATGCTTTTTGTTGGTATTATTTAGGTTAATGGATGTGAGAGGATTTTGTTAATAATTTTTATATGTATGGAAATGTTTTTTTTTTAATATTATTTTATTATTGTTAGTTTTAAAAAGATTGCGAGGAAGAGTGTAATTATAAAAAGAGGAAAATTTGTAAAAGGATGGGACAAGTCAATGGTGAATGAGTTGAAGTAAGAAAAGGGAAGTTCTGCCAATACCATTTAGGGTGTTGTTAAATATTAGACATTCAACTATTACACGATGCAAAACATTTCGGAAAAAAGTTTGAGGAAAGGACGTTGAACAGAATAATATGAATAAAATATTGGCTCCACAATCTTCGCTCGCTAGATTGTTGCTAGATTTATTTATTCTTTGCTAGAAAGACCTTTTTAATAATGATATAATATATCAAGTCGTGCAAGTATGATTATCATTTATAGTTATTTAATTTAATTAATAAAATAAAAAAATTTATTGATATAAATTTAAAAATAATTTGAAATGTGATTTATTGGAAGTATTCTACATAAATGTCCTTTGGATTAATCATATTATTAGAAAGTATTATTTTCATAATATTATGAATCAAAGAAATTTGTATTCGAAATAATATATTAGATTAAATGTTTTGGATTGATACAAAAAAATATATCCATTAAATTTTGAAGGCATACTTTAGTAATGAAAAAATAAATTGATAGAAAAGAATCAATGTAATGTTTAAAAAACAATTTTGAATATTTTATGGAAGAAAAAATAAATTGATAATATTAATATATTATTAATATTTTGGATATACTGCAATTATAGCTTCTCAATTTGGCTATAATGCATGGCTTCCCTTGGCTTTGGACTCAAAGCGTTATTATACTTATATTTAAACATGGAGACAAGAGTGTTCCATCCAACTACAGGACCATTATGGTTACCCATATCCTAGCCACGTTTTATGGGCTCATTTCGGAGAAGAAGCTTAGCCTTTGGATTGAAATCCAGGGAAAAATAGCTAAAGGGCAAGCTGGTTTTAGGAGACATCACTCGACTATTGACCATCTGGTCACTCTTAGAATCATTGCGGAGGAATGTCACAATAGTAAAGTTGATCTCTTATGTTGTTTTGTGGACTTTAGAAAAGCTTTCGACATTGTCCTTCGAGATAAACTTTGGGTTAGACTTAAAGAAATCATGGTCCCTCCTGAGCTGAGGATTTTTGTGATCCGTCCCTACAAGACCGACACTGCCAAGCTTAAGACCAACGAGGGGTGGTCTAAATACATTGCAATATTGGAGTTAAGCAAGGGTGTCCCCTATACCCTACCGTTTTTGGCATATACATTGATAAGCTAGAGGAGTGTCTCGAATCTGCGAGGTGCAAGGGCACTGAGCTTGCTGGTGTTCACATTACTCTTCTCCTCTATGCCGATGATATCGTTCTTTTTTGCAAAAAGCCATGATGACCTTGACAAGCAGCTCCAGATTCTTCATGACTATTGCTCCAAGATGGGTATGACAGTTAATATCGACAAGACTAAAGTAGTGATCATTAAATCCAAAAATATCACCCATGGTAGTTTCGTGTATAATAACTAGTGCTTAGAGTAGGTTTATTCTTATAAGTATTTAGGCATTAACTTCCATCATCATCACAACTAGAATTATAGCATCGAGAAAAGGATTATTAGGGGCCGGAAAGCTTATTATGCACTTGAAAACAATTGTAAGTCGGTCGATCTTTACATTTGGAGTAAAAAGATGTTCCTCTTTGAGACCCTTGTCACCCCTGTTGTCTTATATGGATATAAATTTTGTGGTTGCAGTATATCTAGAGAGTCATGGAGGAAGATTGAGATGATTCAAAAGAAATTCATTACCTACAACCATAAGATCAAGGGAAACATTCCCTATCCTATCCTCTTGATCGAATCTGGTTTGTCCCCCATTGAAAGTACGACTATGTTTAGATATCTGATGTATAAGAAGAAGCTTGACAACATGGAATAAAAAAGGCTCCCTAAAATTGCTTCTAACTATAGTCAAAACCCTCACCTTCGCCTCAAGCGCGGGTGGCATAAGGATGCCCAGTCTTGGCTCAACCATTGGGGAATTAAGGAGGAGCTCAGTATGGGAAGCAAAGATAATATAAAAAATACTATTAACACCAAGTTTAAGGACAAGTTGGAGAGGATGAGGAGCTGGTGGGTAAAAGGAAACTAAGATACTATAAGGAAGTGATCAACCCCACCCTTGATAATCAGAATTATCTCTCTGTGTTGTCCAGCAATAAGAAAAAAATGAACATCACTAAGATAAGAACTAATTCCCATGAGATTCGGAGTGAGATCGGGTCGTGGTATATTCCCAAGACCCCTTGGAATGAGAGAATATGTCAGATTTGGGATTCTAAGCAGGTGGAAGATGAAAAGCACTTTCTTTTAGACTGCCCGAATCTTACTCACATTTTCTCTCAATTCCCTACCATCTGCCACATGTCCAATCTTCTTGACCTATTAAAAAACCCACCTATAACGATCTTGGAGCACTTATTTCCCTTCTCTTTTACCATAGAAACAAGATTTTGAAGAATCAAACTTAGATTATTTCTCCTCTCTTAAGGTCCGATAGACCGCATTGGTCTTAGCGAACAGTAACCATCATCATCATCATTATATTAATATTTAAATTTATGCTTTTTTTTAATTATTAATATAATATTTTTAAACATTCTTATATCGTTTATAATAATATATTACCATTATTATTCTATATTTTTATATTTTATTGAGACTTTTGAGTTTTTTTTTGGCTATTTTTTATATTCTAATTAGCTTTTATTTTATTTTTTGTATATTAGATTCTCGTAATTTTATATTTTAAATATAGATCATTAAATCATGGATTTGGAAGAAATTTGTCATCAATATTTCTTATTAATTTTTTCGAAAACACATTGTAAATATTATTAAGCATGCATTTTAATTATTACATTTTTGTTTTTGTCTAAATTTGGCAATATAATTTTGTGTGAGGTTTTGATTTTTTGTTATTTAAAATTTGTTTTTGAACGTATAAATGGATTCAATTCTCTGAAAATTCATTGGGATATGACAAGGATGTGTCTTTTCATATTCCAAAATATTCCAAGCTCATCCAATTTTGCAACGTTGGATTCCTTTGGGATGGCCCATCTTCACTTGGTCATGTTGCACAACAACCACAAATTGGAAAATGCCAACATTGTGATTGAGTTGGCCATGTGAAAGATCAACATTTTGATCTTCATCCTTGTGAGCATTATGGTAAGCGCACTCATCCTTCAGATAGATGTTCCAGAAATAAAACTCATGCAAGAACGAAGATTCACCTTGGATGGATCGCTTCTTGGAAATGGCCTTCAACAACCAAGAAGATATATTGTTTGTAGCACAAAATTTATTCTCAAGTATTTTCTAATTCTGCAGTGAAAACTTCTTCATATTCTCACCTTATATCTGACAGGAGGGAATTGATGGTCAAATAACAACTTCAAATGTTTATCAAGTGAACATGAGCCACAACCTGAACCTATTGTATGAGCATACAACCAGATATAACCATAGCCACATTTAGAGTTCTAGCATGCCTTTCTACCATAGACAGAGTAATTCCCCATGAGCATGCCTTTGGTTAGTTTGGTTGGCGGCCTTAAACCGCCACTTGCAAAAGATTTTGGTTTTAGTTATAGTTTGTTTACTAGGGAGAACTTCCACTAGCAGAAGACTTCAACTTCTAACTAGATTAGGAATTGTTCCAAGAACTGCTTTGATAGTTCCAGAGTTGGTGGTCAGCCTTAAACCACCACTGGTTGATACGTCGATTTCTCCCACCTTTTGTCTGTTTGTAGTTTTCTCCGATGGTGGTAGCATTGGGATCATCTAGTAGGCAAGCCATTCGGGAGTGGGGACTGATACCATTCATGTCAACACTTAAATGGATAGTAGGCGCCTCTGTATTTTTTTGTTGGAGAATGAACATATTTGGATTCACCATAAAATCATAACATCGAATCATAATCAAATGCAATTTTCTTCATTCTCATGCAACAAATATATTAATAATTGTCTCTTCATGCTTACAATCATTGGGAGGGTTCTTAGAATTATCTGCAACTACTGCGTCATGTGGCTCCTCTGGTTGACCGACAATGAGATGTTTACGCTCTCCTTGAACTCCACGAGGGTTAAAAAAACACTCCATTCCAATGAATGAGGAGTTCTCAACACCCCAGTTATACCAACACTAATTTTCAGACCAAACTATGAGAAAGAAGGAGTGGCCAATGCCCAAGATGACCACAAAACTAGTGGCTCAATCTATTCAACAATACAAATAAACTTGTGCTTTGATACCATTTTTATAATCAAAATTGAAAAATAAATTCAACTATATTAAGAATGATGTAAATTGTAAATATAAATACAACAATGAAACCATTGGATTCATTTTTTAGGTTTCTTGGACATGCATTAACTGTCCACCAGAACCCTCACGAATTAGGTGGATAGCAATGCTTAGCTAATTCCTTTACATAACACTTTCGTAGCATAAAACAATGATTGTACAAAATATTAAATTAAAAAAAATCGATAATGTCTAAATTAGAATCTACATTGCATTAGAAGATACGAGAGATTTAAAAAGTGGTTGCGTTGTGTAGTTTCTTACGCATGCAGCGGTAGAGGAGTTGGACACATAGTGATTGTGTAACAATGGAGGAGCATACAAGTTGGCTACATTGGAGTTACAGAAAGCCTGCAAGTGAGTCATACATTATGCATCGTCCGATCTAAATGATTATTATTTCTAGAAACCATATCATAACTCAGTTTCTCGATTCTTATTTCAATAAGAAATATTATATAATATAATATATATTTAATTATTGAATATATATATATATATATATATATATATATATATATATTATTAAAGGTATATAAATATAATTAAGTACATCCATGGTGTTATCCATGCTCATGTAGAAAATAAAGTGTGAAGGAAAAAGAAATGAAAACTAAGTTATTCATCTATTTTTTTGTTGGAGTATTTTTCAACAGCATAGACTCGTTTTCTTCTAGGATGATAGGATGAGTAGGCATGCTTTCAATCATTCTTTCTTCTTATTGGTTCATGATCTCCTTAGTTGTTGATGTTATTTAATAATTAACTTATAATTATTGATTGACCCAATCATCAACCTCTTTCATGATTTGTGTGTTTTATAAGGCATTTTGCTTTACTAGCACCTCAATGTCTACTTCTTGTAGTTATGGTTTTACTTTCCCTAAGATGTGAGTTTGGTATCTGTTCTTCATCGCCTTTTCCTCACTTTTCTTTAGTGAGGTGGGATGAGTCTAAGGACAAGTACAAATGACCTATCCAGCCATGACCACACTCCTTCTTTCCTCTGTGAGCTAGTCCCAAGTCTTTAACCATTGTGTTCTGATTAACTAGGATTACAAATTGGGAGATCCTACCGAATCATGGAGATGCCTTTGACACTAAAATCGAAATCACAGTCCTAGTTGAGGTCATAACTTGCCATTGTGGTGAATTCCCATCATCGTCTACTCCCAATTCTAGGACTATGGTCCTTGAGTTACCCTTATGAAGGGGCCATGCACCATGTAGTTGCTTAATACAAGGCCTAGAGAACTCCACTCAAGGTAACCACCATTTAGAAATGAGATGAAAATGTATCATGCTACTTATTGGTTCGCCCTCCATGAGAATGAGTACCCAACTTGTCCTCTCATCTATCATTGCAAAATTGTTGCAACATCCCTTAATCCTGGCCTATCTTCTCCATCACCATTAAGAAATCACCCTTTGTAGATTCCATGATTTCCACAACCTTCATCATACGACTTTTAGACAACTTTTTGGCAAGTTCCACTAACCTACATTATTAATGACCATCAAGGATGGGTTCACACCCATCTTCTTTATTGCTCTTCTCATTTGAGCCATGTGTCATCCCCATGAGTGATTTTAAGGAGGATCCCTCCTCATTAATGCTCTTCTCATTAGATTCATGTGCCATCCCCATTAGTGATTGCAAGGAAGAACCACTTAGATGGTTGTGCTAAGGGGAAGATACTTCATTGACACCGCATTTATGAACAAATGTTTTTATTAGAAAAATTATGAATCGCAAATTCACAAAAAATGATTTTGATTTTTTTTTACATATTACTTCAAAATGAGGCAATCACCAACTAAGCTACACCCTATGGGCTAACAAATAATTACTTTTAATATATATAATGGTATTAATATTCTTGGTCACAAGTTCCATAAATAATAATTTTTAATATGCATAATGATATTTTATTATTTGAAAATTGTAATTCAAAATGATTTTTTTATTCACATTTTTGTTAAGAGCTCAATATTTTACTTATAAGAATTGAATTTGAGTGAAAAAAATTTAATTGAATCTTGATGGAAATTTGTTCTAATTGCAAATTTAAACTATAAATAATTTAAATGCTTTAAAAATTTTGAACACTAAAATATTTTACATTAAATTATAATTTAAATAATAAAAATGTAAGAACTCATTAAAAAAATTTTATACAAAATTAAAATTTAAAATAATAATAATAACCTGTCTTGCACCATCTTCATCGCTAACCACTGACATTTAATTAAAAAGACAGTTAAAAATGGACAAATGAGAGAATCTTTCAGCAAACCTTAGGCACCACGTGTAATCATGTTTGCACCACGTGTAATCATGTTTGCACCACGTGTAATCATGACATTGAGGTGAATGTGTTTATATTCAAACTCATCACAACACAACATGGTACGCTCCATTACTTCCATTCCTCAAATTGAAAGTCACACCGCATGTGGTTCTTGCACGATGGTACCATCAAAAATTTAAGCTTAATGCAATTTAAGAATAATTATAATAAATTTATTAAAATAATAATTTTAATAAAAAATTTAGACAAATTTTCAGATTAATTACAAAGAATTAATATGGATCACAAAAGTTTGAAATCAAAAATTTAATATTTTTTTGTTATAATTGAGTTAACATTATTTATGAAAGGTTTATTACATAAATATTTGGTAATTATTGTGGTTAATTTCTTATTATGCATGCTAGATTATGTATTGTGTTTGAGGGTTAGACACCTAATAATTTTGTATTTTTTGCAATTTTTTTATTAGTATTTATCTCTAATACTATTGATCTTGAATTTGAACATGTTATTGAGCCATGCCCGGTAACTAGTGGTATGATTTTTATGATGCAAAAAATACACAACTTTTCAAGTAATCATAGCTTTTTATGATGCACCGTAACTTGTTTGAATCATACTTCTTCCAAACTTAGTGTGAACATGATTCACATGATTCTTTCTCCATGTTGCACTCACAATGCATTTCATTTATTTTGATCTCAGACCTTTCCAGATATGAGTTGCTGTATCCCTTAGCCCATGTAATTCCCACTACCAGCCTCAGGTCAACAGAAAGGCTTGAAAACAATTAATTATACTGCAAAACAATTAATATATTAATGTAGTAGTTTCACTAGTCTGCGTTTTTCCCGGAAATTCAAGTAAGATTTTAATAAAATATGGCAAATATTTTTGAAAGTCTAGGTTCTAGCTATCAAACTTCAAGTTTTTGGGTGCCTCTTAAGTTTTTGATGGTGCTCAATCTATTTCCACCATCAAAAATATGATTCAAACACTTCTATTGTAAGATTTCTTAAAATTATTTTTCTCGAATTCCGGCCAATTTTGATGTCAATTCCTCTCCCTCCATAGAGATCTCCATTTACTAATTAGCTAAATTAAATGGAGTTGTCTACCGAGGCCGCGTTTTGGCCCGAACGACAGAAATCTGCCGGAATCCGGTCAACTAAATTTTAAAAAATCAGGTAGTTGCAGTGCTTGGAATCCATTTTTGATAGTGGAAATGGATTCAGCACTATCAAAAACCCCTGGGGCACTCAAAATACTAATGTTTAACAACTGTAAACAAGATTGTGGGCAAATCTTTGCCGGATTTTCTGAAAATCGTTATCGGATTCTAGGTCAAAACGCGGCCTCGGTAGATTACGCGAAATTAAATCATTACCGTTGACTCTTAATTATTATAAATTATTAAATTATTAATTACTTAAACTAATTGGCATGCAATAGCTACTATGAATTTTTTTTTCCCGGTAAGAAAGTTGAGCTAAACATTTTTTTTGACACCTAATCCTCAAAAATTTGTTGTGGAAGGTGAATAGTCGAAAAGAATCCAAAAGACCACTTGGAATATGAAACCAAAAATCACTAAACTTGTATATAAGTATATATCATGGTGAATAGATCATATGCTTATGTTTACTATTCTATCTATTCCATGTGTGTGTTGGACATGGTATCGGAGCGTAGGCCAGGCCCTCGCATTTTCAGAGTCTATCAGCTCCTTTGCAGAATTTATCTTTCATTTCTCTATTTAGCCACTCAGTTATAGAAATAATGTTACTCTGCTCCACCTGGGCGCTTCTCTGGTTTAAAACCCGACCTGCCTTCTACGTTATAGCTCGATCACATGAAATAGGCTTTCGCATACATAGAAATGCATATTTCAGCGGGCAGATAAGCATAAGCCTCGTTGCATTACTCTTATGTCACAGTTCTAAGGATTGTTCAGAAGCTCGAACTGATGTGTAGTCCACTTGAACCATTTCATCAAAAAATACTCAAGCTGTCGATCCATGCGACACAATAATCAGGTTCAAATCACTGCTGACATTATCGCAGTGGTTGTTGATCTTGTTCATGTCGATGTCTCTCAATAAAGATTCCAGAAAACTTGAGACATGGTCAAAGACATCGGAAGCAGATTCGCCCTTCCGAAATCGTTAGAAAATGCGGTCGAATCTTTCTCTTGTTTGCTTAATGATATTCATCCGCTCTTCTTCTTCATGAAAATTTTCGAAGTCTTGTTCCTTGAGACGAACCTCGGGGAAGCCTTCGAAGAGCAGGGGGACCTTGGAACAACCCAGCAGCATGAAGGCATTGGCGGTTGTCGGCTGCAGGAATAGTTTGAGTTTGAATGTTGTGGAGTATTGAACGTTGGTGCAATGAGCGTGGAGACCGAGCGGTGTTCGTGGAACAGTTTGAAACCTGAGGATTGACTGCGGAAGGCTCAAAATAAGGTAATTTCATTCCTCCTACGAGCACGGATTACACATTGTTAGCGTGACTGATTTTTGGAAAATCTCGTGGCTAAGTCATACACCCCCCGTGTTGTGGCATTGTGGCACCCTCCTCTCCTCTGGTGCCTATTCACTACGCCCCATACCACTGCACACTGCCTCTCTAAACACAACACAATTTGGGTGATTGTCACTACTTGACTGCACTACCATCCACCGGTCGACTCCTCCTCACCAGCGGTCCCTCGTTACCTCCTGCGCAGTCCACCTAGGTCTCCTCCATGCCACATCGTACAACGCCTCCATCATATTGTTATAATAAAGGTCGTATATATACTTCACCGCCCAACCATTGTAATATAACACCTCCCCGCTACAACCAATACATATAACCTGCAGAGTTATAACGCACAGTCAATACGTTAATGCCCTGCAGAGTTAATACATCTGTCATATACCACCTCACCATATGAGATGGACTTTGTTTAAAAACACAATGGTTGTATTTAGTTGGAACCTTAACGCTATCCGTGGCAGGATGTAATTTTCAATAATGAAGACAAATTCTTTATATTGAAATATGTTTCAGCAGTGCACAATAGGAGACATTACATTAATGTGAGGGCTACATATAGCTTTTTTTTGTAAATGAGATCAGATAAATTGATCTGCTCAAACTGAAGAAAGAAAACAATTTTGGTGATTCGATATCCTTAAGAGAATGTTTTCAATTAGATAGAATAAGGGTATTCTATCAGATTAAAAGAACATATGAGTCCTTGAATAAGAAGATCAAATGATAAGCTGCTGAGTTTGAACTTTGAAAGACTCCTCGTGCGTTTATCAAGGCCTGGAGCTTGATTGCATGTTGGACTAAGAAATTACCTTGGAGCAATGAACATCGTTCGGATTGTGTTTTGAGCTTCATAGTAGATTGCGAGAGTATAGGAACTTATTTGACAGCCAACACAAGGAGAATCATTTTTTCAATGACAATACTTATTGTTGGCAAAAGATT
This sequence comes from Pinus albicaulis, assembly GCA_034641835.2. Lineage (NCBI taxonomy): Eukaryota > Viridiplantae > Streptophyta > Pinopsida > Pinales > Pinaceae > Pinus > Pinus albicaulis. Next base: position 991,566,490 of record CM076569.1, on the reverse strand, counting down.
ATTGATTGAGTAGATTTCTCTCTTATCATTGGGCACATTTAATCTTGAAAAATATTGCAAGTACATTTGTGATCATTTTTTGATTAGATTTGTTTGAACAATGACAAAAATTCATAGATTATTAGAGTTATTGAGAACTCTAATCATGTCCACTGCTAAAAACACCATCCAAATCAGTAAGGATAATGTCTCTGATATTCTAGCTTGTTTATAAAATGCACAAGACAAGATTGATTTTTTGGAGCTTGAATCTCAACTTCAGCAAGAAGAAGTACAGCAGTGGAGTCATCATTCTGAACTTGTTTCTGTTCAGAGCACTGAGACAAACTCCCATCAACAGGAAGAATATAAATTTTAGGTTGATTCACATTCAGTTCCTAGTTCAAGAGAATATTTTCTTGCATATGCAAAAGTTCAGTCTGCACTTCCCAAGCCCATCATCAGACCTTGGGAAAAGATTTTCAATAACAAACATAGAATTGGTCTTGGATATGACAAGGATGTGTACTTTCATATTCTATATTACCCAAAGCCCATCCAGTTTCAGAGTGCTGGATTTCTTCATGACAATTCACCTCCAGCTATTCCAAATTCTACTCCTCTTCCACAACAACCACAATAGATTGTGAAATTCCAACACTGTGATCGAGTTGGCGATATGAAAGATCACTATTTTGATCTTCATCCATGTGAGCATTGTCATAAAACCACTCATTCTTCACATAGATGCTTCAGAAACAAGCCTCCCGCAAGAACAAAAATTCATCTTGGATGGATCACTTCTTGGAAATGAGCATCAATAGCCCAGAAAATGTTTCATTCATATGTCAAAATTTATTCTAGAGTATTGAAAAATCTTGTAGTTGAGCTTTTGCGATCATCTCACCTTGCATCTTACAGGGGGGAAATGATGGTCATCTACAAGTTTCAAAGCCTGATCAAGAGAGCTTGAGCCACAACCTGCCATACCAGATTCAGAGTTGTAGCCTGAGCATGCCTCTAGTTGGTGGTCAGCCTTAAACCATGACCTCCCTTTTCAGGTTAAGCTTCTCCCTCTTCAAAGAATTGGTGACACTTCCTCTAACAGAAGACTTCAACGTCTTACCAGCTTTAAAAGAGTTCTAGGAATTGCATTAAGCATTCCAGAGTTAGTGGTCATCCTTAAACCACTGCAAGTTGAGACCTCCATTTTAAGGTTGAGGTTCTCCCTTTTTATGCAGGTTGCAGACCTCCCTTTTACAGGTTGAAGGTATCCCATTTAAAATCATTAGAAGCACTTCCTCTAGCAGAAGACTTCAGGTTCATACCAAATTTGGAACAGTTCTGGGAACTGCACTAAGCGTTCAAGTGTTGGTGGTCATACTTAAACCACCTCCTTATGTCATCATCTCAGAGAGCACATTCAGTGTATTTTTTTCATGCATTACTGTATCTTGTATTATAGCTCTCTTCTTGGACTCATACACCCTTTCAGATTAAGAGGGAGAATGTTGGACACCTGATCCTCTAAGGATTGATGTGGAAGGCGAACAGTATAAGGAAGTCCAAGGGACCACTTGGAATATTAAACCAAGGGTCACCATACTTGTATATAAAAGTATATCATGGTGAATAATAAATCATCTCATAATTATTTTTCCTATTCCATCTATTCCATGTGTGTGCTTGACACCTTTATTTTATGTGTGTGTGTGTGTGGTGTAATAATTTATGTATGTGGTGTATAGTGTAATAGAGAATATAAAATTTTACAATATTGTAGTTGGTATTTATGGTTTTTGTTAAAATGAGACTGTTTTCTTCCATCACTAATATTATAATTATTATTTTTAAATAAAATTTGATTATTTGAAAGTTGTGATTTTTATGTAGAGATGTTGGATATGTTTTTAATTAATAAAATTTTATAATAATTTTGATTTTTTATTTAAAAAAATATTTGTAATGTTGATTATGGTGGACTTGAAAAGGGTAGAAATATTATTCATCATGTTGCTAAAAGGTTAACTTTCTTTTACATGTTTAACTAAGTATTAGGAGAATTTTGAGGTAAAAAAGATGTCTCAAAACAAAAATTATACTAACAAAATTAACTTTAATACAACCAATAGGATTTAAGATAATGATGTCATCTCAAAGTTTAAAACAACCAATAGGATTTAAGATGATGATTTCATCAAGGTTAAATATTTTGGAGGGAAAAAAGAAAACTATTTTATATAATTATATATTTGGCTTATTTCCTTGTAAGTTTATTCAAATATGTATACACCCATTGGATGTGGAATTTAATTAAATTCTATATCCAATGAGTACCCACTCTACATACTTCTAAGTAGACCAACATCGTAAAAAGTTAAAAAAACATGATAAAATCATGTCAACCTTTTTTGATGTGGGTCTACTCAGAAGTATGGAGAGTGAGTACTTGTTGGATGTGGAATTTAATTAAATTCCACATTCAACTTTAACATTTGAGTAAGCCTATAAAGAGATAAGCCAAAATATAATTAATTTTACATCCAACAAGTGTCGATAAATCGAAAATACAATTAAAAAAGTAGTTTTCTTTCCCTTTTTTTAAAAGTTCATGACTCTTATTTTATTATTTTAACTACAATTTTATTATTTTCCTTACCAAACTTATTTTAGACCTCAAAATTCCCTTATGAATAGTCGTTTGAAGTGTTGTTGTGCCATATAGATGAACTATTAGATAAGTTACAAGATTATAAAAATTTGATGACGAGTAACTAAACATTGTAATATGATATGCTAATCATTCTTTTGAGTTTGTCTAATTCTTGTTTGAGAGCGACTTGATATTATATTAAAAAAAAACACTATTATCTTGTTGTTAGACTCTCATTGATTGGATTAACTAACCATTCTTTTCAGTTGGTCTAAACCTTGTTTTTTTTTTCCAAGGAAAAAGTTCGTAATTTTTCATTATATATAAGAAAAATTACATGTTGTATCAGCAGCATAACATCTATGCATAGATCATGTAAATACAAAAAACTCTAGAGAGTCATATATCACTGTTTAACATAAGTGTCTTGTAAAAACAGTATAAGCCATGTAAAACAAAGTATATCTACAATAAGACAAAATTATATGCAGTAAGGCCAAAAATTCTCCAAAAAGGTGCAGTCTGCTTAGACTGCCCCTGACCCTCCATGTCCTAAATAAAGGGTTTGTGATAATATTGATATTCCTGCTAACAATCTTATTCAGAAATGTGCCATGGACCTCATGCTAGCTACGATGCTTCTTTGGATATTTATCAGCCACTTGGTTTCTCTGCCTGTAAATATGAGTAATGGTTATAAAATCAAAATAAACTTTAAGAGCCATAACTTCATCCAACAACGATATAAGAGTATGAACATGAAAATTAGCAGCATTGTTAAACCAATTGATAATTATCTTTGAATCCCCAAATATTTGAATCTTGTTGCAAGTTTCTCTCGGCAAAAAGTGAGGAGAAGTTTGAGGCTGTTGAGCTCAGCGTAGTTGTTGGTTCCAGGGCCTAGTCCCATTTTGATTTTATAGCATTGTGAATCATTTTTATGGAGTATGGAACCCCCACTACATCCATGCATGTTTGAGGCCCCATCGAAATATGCCCAAGGGATGGATCTATCAATAATTTCAGGAGTGATGATTCTTCTCTGAGCTATAGGAACATCGCTCGGAATTAAGTGATAGATAGAGACAATGTTATTTCTGCTACTGGTCCAGTCTGTCGTCGAGCCCTGGAAGATCGCATGATTGCGAGCCAACCAAGTTCCCCAAGAAATCAGGAGGGGGATATTACGCTCTTTTGGGCAGTGCGATGCATGCCACCAATTTGTCCAGGCATCGAGGACCGAATATCCTTTCCCTTGCAGAGTGGAGTCCAAGGACTACGGAGCAATTTACAATATGTGTTTGCTAGCTAAGCAGGTGAGAAAGAGAAGATCCACATCCTCAGTTTGAAGTTTGCATAAACTGCATCTAGATGATCCATGTAAATCCCTCTTGATAAGGTTGTCCTCTGCTGGTGTACAATTTGAGAGTATACACCACATGAAAAGTCTAGTTTTTGGAGGAGCCTTTAATTTCCAAAGATGTCTCCACCACCACTGCTTGATCTATGGTTCCTATAAATTTTTCAGAGAGGTATACCCCTCCTTTAGAGTGTTTCGACCCTTGGGAGATAAGGCCCATAAGAGTTCATCCTCCTGCTCAGTGATCCTAATGTTGGTAGACCGAAGAGCTCTAATATATTGGTTCCAGATCGACTGCCAGATGTTCAGGATAGCTAATTCATGTGCCGATTTCTAAGCCTGTGAGATCCAAGTGGAATTGAGAGTGTCAACAATTTTTGATATGTAGTGATTACCAACATAAGATAGATGATGCCTGATGTCCAATGGTAATTGATAGGCCTGTCCACTCCCCGACCATGCGTCCACTCCAATATTAACATGCTCCCCAGTTCCAATTCTCCAAGAAAGTCCTTTTTTTAATGATGTGGATAGATATAGTAATGGCACGCCATATGATGGATGATCCAGGAGAGTGTTGGATGTGACCTCAGATCCACTCCATTGTGGTCTGAGGAGAAATGTACTTAATAAGTGACCTCTTGCCACAAACTTCTGGCAGTGATTAGGTGCTATCCCATTTTCGCAGCCAAAGCCGAGGCAAAAAGATTGAGGTATTTAAGCCCCCACCCCCCCCCCCCAGCCTTTTGATTTTTCTATCCTCTTCCAAGCGATCCAAGCATAAGTCTGTCCATCCTGCTTACCTCTCCAAATGAAACTTCGGCAAATTTGTTGTATTATGGTTGTCACACCTTTGGGGATCCATGCCAATGCCATCCAATACACCAAGATAGCTTTCGGAATAGATTTTATTAGAACAAGTTTGTCTGCTTTGGAAAGCCATCTATGTTCCTAGATGTTGAACCTTCGTTCCACTTTTGCGATTAACCAGTTCCAATAATTTATATGGTAGTCATTTGGTTTTAGGTGAAATCCAAGGTATTTGATACCATACACCAATTCCTTGCGCTCAAAATAAAAGGGTCTGAGGGCATGTTTGCAGTCAAGAACTGTACATCAAACCATAATAATGGTCGATTTACTGTGATTGGGGTCCATACTTGTAGCTTTGTAGAAAGTATTCAGTATATTCAAGAAGTTGGTGTTATCATAGCATCTACCATCAAAAAATATGAGGACATCATCCACAAATAGTAGATGAGTTAGTTGAGTGAAATAAGATAATCTGACTCCTTTAATGGATCCTTCTGCTTTTTCTTTTGCCATAAGGATTGAAATCCCTTCCATAATTAATAAAAAAAGTAATGAGGAGAGTGGGCAACCTTGTCAAAGTCCTCTACCTGCATGGAAGAAATCATATTCTACTCCATTGATAAGTACGCTGAAAGATGCATTAGTAATACATCCCATTATCCAATTAGTGAAAGAGTGGGGGAAACCAATGTTAAGAAGGATGAGTTGCAGGTAAATCCAATTAGTGCAATCACAAGCCTTAGCTAAATCAATTTTGAGAATGGTGCTCTTGAGGATTTTGAGCTTAATCGAATGCATGACTTCCTATGCAATAGGTCCTATCACTTCATGAATTTGTCTTTGATTGAGGAAGGCAAATTGTTCCTTGGAAATGTGCTGAGAAAGTATAGGCCTGATACATTTTGCAATTATCTTGGAGATGATCTTGTAAATACAGTTGCAGAGGGAAATTGGACAGTAGTCATTTAAAGATAGGGGTCTTTCGGTCTTGGGAATGAGAACGATGAAAGTGGCATTGAATCCATGATAGATTTGACCAGAGGACCGACTAGCTTCAATAACTTGGAGAAGATCCTTCCCCATGAAATCAAAGAAGGTGAGATAGAATTAAATGGGCCAGCCATCAAGCCTAGGACTCTTTTCCTTCTTAAACCATTTCAAAACCCCTTCCACCTCCCCCAAGGTGACTGACACATTAAGTTCATCCATGTCATCATCCTCCACAAATATGTGCATTGGCTTGGAAATCTGTAGTATCTCTGAAATTTTTACAACCTTGGGATCCTTGTAAAGATTGGAGAAACGTCTATTCTCCATATCCGCAAGTTGTGTATGGTTCTTTGCCACCCTACCACTTTGATCCTTAAGTTCCCATATGGTGTTTATAATCCTTCTTCCTTTAGCACAAAGTTGAAAAAAATTTGTATTATCATCTCCGGCTTGGAGCCAAATGGCTCTGCTTTTGAGCCTCCACTCTTCCTCCTGTTTCCTAAGTAGTTTAGCTTTCTCCATTTCCAAAAGTATGAGCTTATCCTTGGTTTCAAAGGAAAAGAAACCAAGACTGTACAGTCCCGTCATGTTCCCAATTTCAGCATCTATATTCTTTAATTTTTCCTCATCCAGTTTTTCCTTTCCTGACCCACATCTAATGGTGAGGGACTTTAGTTTAGACAAGTTGTTGAAGAGTACCCGTGCCTACTCTATATTTGGCCTTTGGTCATAGTGTATCCAATCGTTCTTGACCAACTTATGGAACTCAGGCTCCTCTAGCCAACTAGAATCGAATTTGAAAGGTGTGTGTGGCTTGTGGTTTCCCATTTGTGTCTCAAGATAGATGGGGGAGTGGTCTGAGGAATCACCCACCCATACCCATTGCCTGTATTTTTCAAAACTGCTAACCAGGTTGGCCTTGATTAGGAAACGATCTAATCTTCTAGCAAGTGCAGCCTCCCCGATTCTCATGTTCCTCCAAGTAGGGAGCTTCTTGGGCATAGCAAGGTCCAAAAGGTCAACCTCATCAATCAATCGTTCAAAGAAGGAAGATTTGGGATCAAGAATAACACTCAGCCTCCAAGATTCAGCAAGGCCAATGGAGAAATTAAGATCCCCTCCCAAGATAATGTGATCTCCCTTCATAATGGAGGTGTTCATCCACTTGTTCTAGAGATCCTCTCTGTTTTGGCATGGGTAGTAAACATTGATCAAACAAATAGGCAGGTCAGTGCCAAGAATGGTTGTGTCAGCTCACAGAATTCCTTCCCTTCCCCACCAATTGTTCACTTGAATGGTTCTATTGTTGAAACCCATAGCACAACCTCTAGATCTCCCTCTAGCATACAGGGTCTGGAAATTCCAGCCAGGAGAAATGAGGATAGTAATCTAGCAATGTAATATCCTTCACCCAATGTTTCCTAAAGGAGTACAGAATCCACATGATCAAGGGCTAAAAGTTGTTTAAGGGCTAGTTTTTTGTCAGGACTGGCCAAACCTCTGCAGTTGAGAGATAGGTAAATCATGGATCACCAATGCCCCAGGTGTTCTTTGCTCTAAGAACCCTATCAATAGAAGTTTGTGTCCCAGCAGCAACCTCCATACCAACCCTTCTTATCACCTTGGTTTGGGAGTATGGTTTGCCCCACACCACCTTCGGCCGAGACTCGCTGATATCAGCACCGAGACCAAAGTTTTGAGAGGATACATCCCTGGAGGTGGATATGAGATTATAATGGTGGTGAGCAGATTGACCCGAATATTCCGGGATAGAAGGGGAAGAAGACTCACCAACAAGGGTAAGTGGGCTGGGCCTAGAGACAGAGGGAGGGACAATTTCAATAGGACAGATAAGGGGATCCAAATTACATCTAATTAAATCTATTTTAGTAGTAAAAATAGAATTTACAAGGGATACGATACGATTCAAATTAGAATTGAGAGCAATGGAAGTAGCAAGAGGTTTACCCGGGATCAGAGTAGTGTCCTCCCCCTAGGTGTGTACATAGCATGCCTATGCATCTAAGTATGCAAGATGAGCCGAGGAGCTCCCCAAAATGGTCTGCATCGCTAGTTCGACTAAAGTCGTCGCTTGTCCCTTGATCTATTGATCCAGGGTAAAATCTTGATACCCTTAACCAAGACCTTTTACTTCGGCTGATAAATAGAATTTCATTTAATTAAGACGTTAAAGAACTGAAATGAAAAATTGTAGCTGTAAATAAGAGGAACATAAATGAACAAGATCAGCAAACATAATGTTGAAAATGCAGCAAGATGATGGAGCTTAGTGAAATGAAGTCGCCTTCACTAAGTGGGCCCGCAGGCAAATTCTGGCGCAAAGTCTATTTTTAGACTATGTCTATTTTTAGACATATGGAGCATGGTCCAGGGGTTGCAGTATGTTATTCTTGGAGTATTGGTCATGTTGGTAAAAATAGATGGGACTCTATTTTTTGACCTATAGGTCGATAGGTTGAAGTCTATTTTTAGACTGCCTATCCTAAAAATAGGGAAGTCAAATATTATTTACCCTTAATAATATTTGGACTATAAACTTCAGTTTACTCTCTTGGAGCACTTCAGTTCGAGCCTTGGAAGTGGCTCATGTATCTGACAGAGGAATTACGCTATTCCTAAGGGTTTGGTGAGCACATGCATGGTTGACTTCAGTTAGGACTTCAGTGGCAGAAGTTTGGTGGAGTTAATGAGACAGTTAGTGGAGTTGTGTTCGGTTTAACTTAGTTGAACTAGTTGAGATTAGTTTAACTAGCTAATCAACTAGTAATGAGTGGAGTGAATTAAATATTATTTAATTCATTAATTAGTAACTCATTATTCAACTCAAGAACACATCAGTTCACTACAGTGCATGGACAGTTCAGTGGAGACCAATGAAAGAGGTAGATGAAAGGGTGGAGTTAGCTATCAATGGCGACATCAGTTGTGCATGAGATTTGCACCACACTTGGAGGAATTGCCCATGATGATTGCGCTGTCAAGCCAAGGAGATTCGAACCTTGGATCTCTATATAGACAAGCCATGATTGCGCAATAGAGGCAAGGCAATTGGCGGTGAGTTTTGAACCAGTAACCTGTTCAAAACTGAGCTAGATTGTGTGTAACTTCATGAGAAAGTACTGAGTACTTGTGAGGAGTATTGTACTGAGTTTGTTACATGATTTTTCCATTATAATATACACAATAGCTGCGGGGTTTTCAGCTATAAGCTTTCCCCATACATACTGTGTTAATGTGTATGATGAATTGATGTGTTATCGCTTGTTTTATTTCTGCATGTTTGATGATCTGAGTGGAAGAGATTATGTGTTGCATATGAATTTGAATTGATATGTGATCAGGATAGTCTCGGTGGATAATTAATCATTATTCAGCAAATTTCTACACATAAGAACACGTCGTTTGATGACAGAGTTCGTCCAAGAGGGACTACATCTCCGGACCCCAGTGTCAAGATGGAGTAGGCCGTTGCATTATGTGTTGTAAGAAGAGATGTACATGGATGTGCTTTCCTATGACATACAAGGAAATATGCCCTCACGCAGGAGTGGCTTGACTTCTTTAAGAGATGTTCCACTTCGGAACTCTCATACATAAAGAAATACTCCTATCAGTATGACCATAGTTGACATGTAATAAATAAGAGTATCCCGCCAATCTTGGAAAACAAGGGATCTCAATAATACACATATGAAAAAAAAGAACATCCCACCACTGTGGCATAAAAGGGACTCATACATGACACAAATCCATAGTTGAAGCTACATCAATAACAACACAAGGAAAGATCCCACGACTCATGTATCAACCGAGATCTGCAAGACATAATGCATCTCAACGAGAAATAAATAAAGAAGTACATGGAATCCACATCATATACCTCATGTTGACATTTGCTGAAGGCTGAGCTGCTTTGCAGTTGAATCTGAAAACACCATCAATCTTGTGGCATCGAAAAAGGTGAAAACGACTGCTCACATGTGGAAATCTAACACTGGCATAACCCACTTCCAAAAGTGGCTGAAAAATCGAAAAATCAGATGCAGAAACTGAGCACGCCATCAGACTCACAGCGTCGAGTAGTGCTGAAATGACATAAAATTTGTCCCATTTGGACAAAGTCAAAATTTCGCCCTCCTGAAAGTTGGCCTCAATCAAGGCTCTGCTTGCCTCTTTCTGGGCTCATGGTTCCACATGACCTGCAATAAAAAAATCATAAGTCTGGAAATCCGTGCATCTCCTCGGATTATGTGCCCATGCTTGGCTACAAAATAGCATTAATACTCAGAAAATTCATGCTCCATCTTTCTCCTCCTTGGCCTTGCGCACTTGCAAAAATATGAGTTTAAATAACAATTGTGGGCGGACTTTACAAAGTAAAGTCCGTTGGCGCATTGGTAAAACAGTATTGTTTTTTAGGAGAGGTCGGGGGGTCAAATCCCGACCCTCCTAAAATGGTCGCATTGTTTTTTTAATTGGGCGTGTTTTTGTTTGAATTTGAGAGGGGTCAGCCCGCCGGGGGGTCAAATCCCGACCCTCCTAAAATGGTCACATTGTTTTTTTAATTGGGCGCGTTTTTGTTTGAATTTGGGAGGGGTCGGCCCGCCTTGGGCGGCCCCCCAACTACCCCAACAACATATGTTATAAATGGTGGCATAACATATATTTTAAATGTGGTTTGTTATAACATATACTTTATTTATATGTTTCAACGTTAAAAAACGTTGGTTGGGGAATGTCGTGGTGTCTGGTTTCATGGTGCTGTGGGATATGGAGCTGTCGCGTGGGCGGACTGGCGGACCCGCCAGTGGTGGGTTCGACTCCCACCGGCTCCAGTATAAATATAACGTATATTGTGATATGGTGCGGGGAGGTTGGCAGGGGTTGTGGCCTGCCGACCTTTTTTTACAATAATTTTTTGTTACATAAACACACCGAGCATTCTTAAAATTTTGATTTTGACCGTAGGAGGCAAATTAACTAGGCAACAATTTTTCCCAGAACCTGGCTTGAGTGTCTCAGAATCCGATGGCCGGGTTTGGTCCAATTTGCGTCCTCCTTAAGGTTGTCCTGTCACCAGGTCAACCCAAAACTTTGACTGCTCCTAACTCCTTCGTACGGACTCGGAATTGAGTGTTGTCTACGTCGTTGGAATCAGAAAGACGAGATCTACAACATGAAGCTAGTTTGATAACAATCCGAAAAATTTGAGTTTTGAGCCCTCTTTACTGAGCCACTTGTACTTGTACCTATTTGATCCACCTGGATCATCTATTCTCCGATACAAACTATTTGTGTCCCCACATGCACTAGTATGTTTGTTGGTTCAGAGTTGGCGACATTGATGAGAGGGCACTCTTTGTACAGGTGTCCAACTTCATGACATCGTCTGCACCTAAGTGAGACTCCTTCGTATTCCAGGATCTGGCATCTCGTGATGTCTTTGTAGTGCAGATTGTATGCCTCCACAAGACATTCCCTCGTATCTAGGTGAAAAAGAATCTGGGCCACTGATATATTGTCAGTCTCAAGGTAGAACCTATCGTGGTCCAAATAAATCCCCAAATCCTTGCCAATGAACTAGAGTGCTTCTTCAGTCCAGAATTGCAATGGTAAACCCAACAGTCTGACCCGGATTGGGCCTGCACCCATCTTCTCCTTGCGGGATCGAAAAGGGGCATCCATCTCTTCAGAAGCACAGGGGTCATTTATATATGTCAGTATTTGGTGAGCACCCAGTTGGCCATGTCCGAGTGGGGGAAAATTAGGGCGAACCATCCCCTATTCATCTTGAGGACCCCCAGAAGTTGTTCCAGAATGTTCCCCATATTTCTGCAGTCCATATTTTAAGCCTAGCCGAGGAGTAGTTCCTTCCTCGAACCTGCCCAACTAGAATGGTCTAAGAGGTATGCTCCATTTTCTCCATTACTATTCCTTCCCCAAAGACCAAATCCCTCTTCAACTATCTGCTTTTCGTGCACCTGTGCTTCTTTTTTCCGGTCCTGAGTGTGGTCCTATCGCTATAGTTTCCTTCTGCTTCTAGATTATCATCTGAATCATATGATTTAACTTCCTCCATAGGTGGGATCAAATGCGTGATGCCCCCAAAGCATCCTGATGCCGCAACATAAGGAGTTTCCTTAAGTACAGTCACATGAGTAAGGTGCTCCTCACCATGGTTGATACCTAAATGATCAAAACCAAAAGACCCCTCCTTTTGTCCAATGCTAACCCCTAGTCTGACATGACTTGTGCTTGATGCTCCCACAGCCTGAGGACCGACTAGGAAGTAATGGAATATGTCGGGGAGGCTAGTGCTGCCAAATAAGGTTTCGAACAAACCGCCTCTGTTACCGAGTGTGGTTCCTCCAAGGTGAATGGTGACAGAGATGATTCCCCAGTCTCCATGTCCACATGTTCCTTTCCAGATAAGTCCACCTCATGAGGCGACCCACTAGTTCGTTGTGGGGTTAAACCAGCCCAAATATGAGATGGGTCTAAATGATTTGATGTGTATTCCACCTCGTCGTCAGTCATCTTCACAGGGTAGGTGTGCACCCCCGTACCGAGTTTGTTAAAACCCTACCGTGGAAACCTTCCCTGTTCCGAGGTGTGGCACAATAACCTCAGCTGTGCACTGTATGTTGGGGTCCAAAAAGTTGGCAAGAGTTATAATGATACCCCTTCGTCGATGTGTCAGGGTTGTTTCTATAACCTGAGCTGAGCACCTGTAGAAACCTTGATCGTTGCAAAAAAAACAACTCTCGCGTAGTCCAGTGTTTCCTTGTATCAGCAAGCAGCTAGGAGTTGAAAGAAATAAAAAACAATATACTACCCACTGTTGTGAGTCCCGGGAGTTCTTCAAAAACTTTGGCAGCAAGATTAATTCGGATAAAACAAACCATAAACCACTGCCCTAGATACAGTCCGCCATTTCATGGCAAGAACCTTCGCACCTGTGACCCCCATGATTCTACTAGGGTTTCTGTAAAGCTAGGGTTCGTCCGCCATCGCCAATGCTCCCATCTAAACCTTGTTTTAGAATGACTTGATATTATATTAAAATGGAAATTGATTAGATTAATTAAATTAACTCCCTTTGCAAAGTACATTAAAAAATTATTTTCATTATTTATTGCAATTTGTTTTGGTTGTGCTATCTTTTCACCCAAATTATATTAAAAAAAATAGAAAATCATAAGGACATTACAACCTTTGCATCTTTTATGCCTTTTAATTATAACCACAACTATTATTGTACCTGCTGCTGGCAGGATACTACGCATCAGGTTTTTCTTGATTGTGACATTAATTTAGGTTGATTAGATAGATGTTTTCAAAAAAAAATTGTTTTTGCCATGGTTCACTATGAGATTTATTATTGTTGATTTATTTTAATTATTTTAATTTGAATTATCTGTTATCTAATTGGCCAAAAACTTTCACTTCTTATTGCAAAATGCCTAGATTTTATCGCCATTTTTTGTACTGCCATTACAAAACCATTTATATCTATTCTGCAAGTGTTGTACTTTATCTGGAGGCGCGGACTAAAACCTGTAAAGTTTCAATTATGAAGTCAAATCGTACCGCTTGGGATGTCGTCTCGCATTAAAGGCGTGTTGGTTGAGATATTTAATCTGGGCCATTCTATTTAATCACCTCATTACTGGCATCGTAATTAATTTCAGGTCATATGCAGATAAACTAGATTGCAGTCCCACCTGTTTCTACGGATAGGGATAGGAAAAGAATTGGGCATTTATTGACAAGACGGGTTTTCTCTCTAAGTAGGACTTTTGCCGTTTATCAAAGGATTTGGAGGCTTAATATTTTAAGATTTAAAGGTTTAACGCTGAAAATGTCTGCTTCATTTCCCTCTTTGAAGTTCGGAAACATAATAATAACTAGAAAAGAAGAAACCTTCTATTTCATACTTGTTAAAATGTTCATGATGTTCTCTGTATATATGTGATATTCATAAGACATTTGAGAGAAAATCCTTTTGTTTTACTCCCTTATCGGTGTTAATTTTTTTTTCAATATATTGAATGTAATTATTGAAATGTTTCGTGGTCAACCTTTTAATCAGTGGACAACTAGAGATTTAATTGGATTGAGCAAGCAAGTGCGATAGTAATACGACGGATTTGGATGCGCAATGAACAAATGAAATCCAGCCTATAATATGCATCGGATCCGGAATTTGAGAATACAAATGGGCCATTTTAAATGTTCCGATTCCTATTGAGAACGGACGCGTGATAAAGGAATTATATCCAGTGCATAAACGATATCGGGTCCGGACTTCACATAACAATCCGACCATGTTAGAACCATTTGCGATTGTAACATAATATAAGATGCGATTGCGATTGCGATCGCATCGCAAGCTTCAACATCAACAAGACACTTTGTGGGGATGACTGGTCTTCACTTAAAACTGACTCCGTCACGTTCAAACTAAATTTTGCTTTGCAATGTAATTGCCTTTCTACAATTACCTGTATCAATGAAATTCACAAGCATGGATTGATCAACTTGAAAGCAAACCATGTGACAACGTGAGATCACTTGTAAGAATCGCTGCCATGCTTTGAGGTCTTCGAATTCTTGATTATATCAGTTCTGCTCACTTTGATGAAAAGAAAATTTCTCTGGTTAGAGGTCTCTGCAAGTCTCCCGAGTTGAGACGAAACGAGGCAACATGATTTGGATTGGCCCACATAGAAGGAAGCTATGCACGAACAATTTTTTAAACAATATTCTGAACATTTTTCCATTGTAGACAAATTAAGAAAAACAGCTTACCGGTTACGATAATATTCAATTCTTGCGAGAGAAAACATCTGCCAGCTTGCATTAACATTGGCGCAGGTGGGTTTCTCAGATAATTGACAGCCTGATCCATTGAAATTTGATTTACTTCCTATATGATGTGTACCATTGTTGGGACATTTACATTGTGGAATTTCTTGAGAACAAACTCCATAGTTCCCACAAGAGCTGGGCAATTGGCATCTACTCATCGTTTCAGACAAAAGTTGGAAAGGCTCTGAAATTGCGGCTGCATATCCTCTCAGATTTTGATCATAATACAGCCTTATGTACACAGCATCCGACGATAAATTCGGCTTGGCTTTGACAGCGCCAGAGAAATAATAATTCGAAGTAAAATAAATGTTGCACATTTGGGCTTATTTCTGAGCAAACAATAATGGCATCTGATTAGTGCAGTAACAACTTTTCTAACTTGTAGATAGGGAAATCCTCATTCTCAAGTTTCTAACAAGTATTTAAGTATTTTAAGCAACAATGGGGTTGCCGCGATCTGGTGTGGCTGATGAGGTAACAATGCAATCAAATAGTTCCCTGGGAACTTCACCACAATTTGTTCGAATAAGTAGTTGTGGTTATGGTGAACCACTGACAATGGAAAGTGATGATGGCGGCACTGCAAATACAGGAAGTTATGCATCTGGGTTCACTAGAGGCAGGGCCTGTATGGGCAATGGAGATTCTGGAAGGAAGAATGTTTTTGAGCTCCCCAAATTCTCACATTGCCCTGTTTCTTCAAAAAGTGTCGTTGATGTTTCTGCTGGTACACATGGAAGAAGAGTTGGACTTGATGAAAAGCAAAGCTAGTTTGGCTTAAAAGGTGGTCAAGGAGTTATAAATCCAGCTTCAAGAGTGGTGGGCTTCAGGTCACCTACGGATTTGGTCCACAGTTATCCAAATAATATTGTTTCTAAAGGCCTACAAATTTATACCCCAGTTCGGACATTTGAGGATAATTCTCATCCCCATGCACCACATATCAGAAAAAGAACATTGTCCCCTCTTAGTGACATGTTTTCTTCTGGTCATGGTGGCATGCATAGTGGGAATGTTGAAAATGAGAGTAGAGGTTTATCGGGGCTTTCTGAAAGTGAGATTTGTCAAACAAAGGAAGAATATTCCAAGTCTGATGGGCATGACTATAAGAAGGCAAATTGTGCCAGTTCCTTTCCTAGCATGCCATTGCCTATACCTAGGTATCATATGTGGGAACACCATTCTAGTAGAGATTGCAGTGTAGATTTCTCTGTCATTCAAACCGATGGCCCTTTGCTTGATGGTGCTAATACCCTTGTCAGTGAGAATTGCTATATGGGTGCTGATCAGAAACAGTTACACAGTGGATTTTATGACAAAGCTACTGGCAGAAGCACATCGATAACCAAATGTTCCAAGTCCCCACCTCTTCTCTCTTTGTCTCCTCTTGGACCAAGGTGGGCCGATAGAATGAGAGAAAATTGTCTTGGTGTGCCTCAAAATGGAGAAGCTGTGGTGGATGTGTGTTCTCCAATTCCCAGACATGTAGATATTATACACACAGAATGTCAGACAAATAATGTGTCTGTCCTGGAAGAGGAAATTGGAATTGCAAGGAAATCATTTCAGGATTTTCATTTTGGCATTATTTACAAAGACTTTGCTCCTACTACACCTTACAAGTCCACAAGGGTTGGTTTGCAATGGGGTCGTGAATCTACTTCCGCACCTCAGACTGGGATCAAGTTGGCTAGAAACTTAAATGGATTGCCAACAAGAAGATCTCTTGTTGGGTCATTTGAAGAATCTCTACACTCAGGCAGGTTTTCATCTAGCAAAGCGAGTCAGGTTGGTTATTTTTTTTCCAAACCAGACATTCTAGGCTGCTTGCCATATTTTATGATGTTGTAAAATGGTCCACTTTATCCATGGAGTGATTTCCTATTAGTTCAACAGTTGTTAATGATTCACTGGCATTTGATAGCTTTTTACAATCTTGCCTCATATTTGTAGAGGTGAATAGAGTGGTCTTCTGGTAGACTGACATTTTTCCATGATTAATTCTTTACCAGTATTGCAGAAATCTCTTTTTTTTATTGTTACAAGGAAACCTTCTTTATTATTGACGGCATATTGAGATTAACTCACAGACAGTAGATTCTCCATCTAAATCTATAATGTATAATTTGATTTAGCAAGCAAGTGCGATAGTAATACGACGGATTTGGTGTACGACGGATTTGGACGCGCGATGAACAAATGAAATCCGGCCTATAATATGCATCAGATCCGGAATTTGAGAATACAAATGGGCCATTTTGAATGTTCCGATTCCGATTGAGAACGGACGCGTGATAAAGGAATTAAATCCAATGCATAAACGGTATCGGGTCCGGACTTCACATAACAATCGGGCCATGTTAGAACCATTTGCGATTGTAACATATTATAAGATGCAATTGCGATTGCGATCGCATCGCAAGCTCCAACATCAACAAGACACTTTGATCATTACCTGTATCAGTGAAATTCTCAAGCATGGATTGATCAACTTGAAAGCAAACCATGTGACAACGTGAGATCACTTGTAAGAATTGTTGCCATGCTTTGAGGTCTTCAGATTCTTGATTATATCAGTTCTGCGCACTTTGATGAAAACAAAATTGCTCTGGTTAGAGGTCTCTGCAATTG
This sequence comes from Pinus albicaulis, assembly GCA_034641835.2. Classification (NCBI taxonomy): domain Eukaryota; kingdom Viridiplantae; phylum Streptophyta; class Pinopsida; order Pinales; family Pinaceae; genus Pinus; species Pinus albicaulis. Next base: position 991,549,169 of record CM076569.1, on the reverse strand, counting down.
TCCCGAGTTGAGACGAAACAAGGAAACATGATTTGGATTGGCCCACATAGAAGGAAGCTATGCACGAACAATTTTTTAAACAATAGTCTGAACATTTTTCCATTGTAGACAAATTAAGCAAAATAGCATACCGGTTACGATAATATTCAATTCCTGCAAGAGAAAACATCTGCCAGCTTGCATTAACGTTGGCGTAGGTGGGTTTCTCAGATAATTGACAGCCTAATCCATTGAAATTTGATTCACATCCTATATGATGTGTACCATTGTTGGGACATTTACATTGTAGAATTTCTTGAGAACAAACTCCATAGTTCTCACAAGAGATTGGCAATTGGCATCTACTCATCGCTTCAGACAAAAGTTGGAAAGGCTCTGAAATTGCAGCTGCATATCCTCTCAGATTTCCATCATAATCCAGCCTTATGTACACAACATCCGACGATAAATTCGGCTTGGCTTTGACAATGCTAGAGAAATAATAATTCGAAGTAAAAGAAATATTGCATATATTAGATGCATTGCTAGTTGTGGACTGTTGAAACTTCAAACTGAGACTTGTATCAGACCATGAAATAGAGACATTGAAGGAAATACCTGAGCAATTTTGGTCGAGAGTGAGGGCGCGGGTGCTTTTATTGTAGATATTCCACATCCAGTAAAGCTCTGAGGACGCAGAATCAAATCCATTGACATAGAGTCCCACACCCCCGGGCCTCATTTGTAGGCTATATGTGTCGTGTGAGAGATTATAAGGGGACGATCGGCTAATGAGAGCTTGCCCTGCGCGGAGGAATTGGCCAAGCAGAAGTGTATCGGTCGGATTATCGCTGCTTTGCCAGAGAGTGGCGTTTGCCTTGCCGAGAATTTGGAGCACATTGCTACCGAGCAGTCTCATCCCCGTGAACCCCTTTCCGCGTGTGTTTGTCGACCATATGACCGTTCTCCTGCCAGAATTCGATGACCCGCCATTAATGGAGCCAGAGAGCACCAGATTCCCATCAGACTGCAGCTCCAGCATCCCATTCCGCGAGACGGGGTTGTCTCCATTGGCCGCCCACACAACCTCCCCATTTTGCTGCAAAAACGACCCGGAAACCACGATGGACAAAACATATTTGCTCTCTCTAGTTTCCACAAAACTCAAAAATGACCACGATTTGATTTGGGAGCCGAAACTCTGGAAAACGATATGCGTGATGAGAATTGCAGTGGAGTTGTCTTGATTGTTGAGATTCAAGGAGCCGACCATTGTACTTTCGTCGGAAAGAGACCACGTTGTGTTGGTGCTGAAGAATCCATCACTATTATGGCCGTTTATATCCTGCATCACCATGAGCATGAAAAATATAGCAGAGACTAAGCTGCAATATATCCTGCAAAATTCTTCCATCTCCATATTTGTGACAACTTAATAGCCCAAAAAGCAACCAAATCACCAATGATCCTTTATTCGGCTCAAATTATTGAGGAGGAAAAGAAAGTACCAAGGCTCAATATAACTCCGGAACCAGAGTCCCAACAAAATTGTTATAAAAAATTCAACAACTGCTAGGTAGTCCAAATAGAGCCGCCATGTCTGTTGACTTCAACAGTCAATAATACAAACGATACCTACACGCCTCTTCAATTTATTGTGAGGTTATAGTTATATGTGTGAACAGTGGTGGCATAAGAGGCCTTCTAGAACGAGTTGTAAGGGGCCCTTCTATAACGAGTGGTTTACAATATGACTTTTTAAAACTTTTCTGATATATATATTTTTTTAAATGAGGGGAATTTATTAAAATCATATGTTTGATTGATAAATTTTACAAATTAGTATTGAAGAATTAGTTTTTAAAGGTATTGAATTTATATATGTAATTCAAAAAAACTAGTTTAAATAACAAAAATCAAAATTTCATTTTAAATTTTTCCATAAATTAAAAAAAATAAAAATAAATAAATAAATAAATCATTTAAAAATTTCATTAAATAAATACAATACAATGTCTTTTTGAATGTCTAATAACTAAACTTTTCTTCTACAGAAAAACTACCCACACAAAAATGGGTTTTATACAGAGTCGTGTGAAAATCTACGTTACAGTAGACAAATATCATTCTGTGACCAAACCTTCCACACCGCCATGTGAACCAAAGCTTCCGTAGAGTTGACAAAATATCATTCTGGAACATTAGAGAAACCACAACGTATAGAGTGACCAACGCTTATCGCAGCCGTGTCAACAAAAGCTACATTAGAGTTGACAAGATGTCATTCTAGAACACTAGTGATGCCCACATATAAAGTGACCAACAAACGCTCTACATGAAACTCTTTTCAAACTTTACGGGCCGGCCATCCCAAAAGTTATTCCATTAAAAATTATTGAAATTGAAATGTTTGGCAGTTAGGTAAAAATGTAACATGAAATTCAGATTCAAATACAAAGATATTAAGGGTGCAAACGAAGTCTTCGTTTTATAAATTATGTTAATTTTAAATTTAAATTATTTGGTTATATAACTAGCACAACTATTTTTTTCATTTTTCTCTTCTGATTAAAAAAGCTACTTTTACCAATGTGCTTAATATATCGCTAATAAGTATATATTTACGACTTTAATAATTATTATATGTATTTTATTAAAAACTGACTATTTCTCTCTCATGATTAATAACTTTATTGTATATTTATATATTTATAATCATTATATTAATATTTTAATAGCTATTTATCAAACTATAATATAATTAAAATACAATATGAAATAATATTTTTTTATGGTAAATAATTATTATATATTTATTACTATAATTTTCAATATCTTTTATATACATAATGAGAGGATATTAATAATATTAACTATATATATAGAATATATGTTAAACATATAATAATAATAAGGCTACAAGTAGCGACTACCTGCACCTTAATGTAAATATAGAAATGTTACAATTTGAGTTTAAGTATGTTTATGAGTAATTGCTTTCAGTGTCGTGTTAATTCTCTTAGTAAAAACAAAAAATTGCATAAATGTCATCAAAATGAAACGTTACTTAAAAGCCACTTCTCTCTTTGTTAGAGAGAGAATACATAAATTTTGAAGTATTATTATATTATATTTTTTTATTTTTTTATTTTTTTTTAATTAATTATGTAATAGTTTATAAAAAAACTGCTTTCAGTAATAATCATATATAATCATAAATTATGATTTTAAATTTATTGGTTGTAAAAAATTCTAATAAAGTAATAATTACATATAATTGTGAATTGTGATTTTAAATTTATTGGTTGTAAAAATCTAATGAGGTTAAATTATATGATTAGTGTGGTATAGGTGTGTATAATTGTTTGATAATTTTGACTATTCAAATGTTTTTAAATTATATTTTTTTAATCAAAAGCTAATCAAACTCATAAACAAATTAGTAGCCATGTTGAACATTTCAGAAAGTGTGAGAATCATGACAGCTCTACTATATAGAGATTCCTTGCTATATAGATAACCCTTCTTTGAAAAGCAACTCGTTGACCTTGTCCTCTATTTGGTGAGTAATGATTTTGCAGCCCATGTATTGTGAGAATGTTCCCCAAAAGGCATTAAAATCTTCATACCTGATACAAACTATGGACAGTGTACTGAGTCTCTAATTTTCGGTATAGAATATGTCATGGTTTATTGATCATTCTCTTTTATGTGATGTTCCTTACACTTTATTTGAAGTTCAGAAATTTGACAGTGCTTTTCATTTTATTAGTGTTGTCTTTTGCAACCTTCTCTGTGACAGATAAAGTATTCACTTACTAGCATTGATCTTCGAATATAACTCCGTAGGTATAGTTTCTAGGTTTTTCCATTCTTCCATTTATTATGTTGTTGAAATGCACAATTTTGGTGTTGTGTTTCATTTTGAAATGTAACTTTATGCCTATCATTATGACAAAGAAGATGCTCCTAGAATTATTAAGTTCCGGGTGATGTCAACATTTGATGTCGTTGGTGCCATCTACACAAGAAGCATATGCCTCACAACTGCATGCTAGAGGCATCAATACTGACAGTGGAAGCCTCATAATTTTGTGGTAGATCATTCAAACTCTTGTGGCATTGTGAATTATATACCACAATTCTACCATCAACAATCAAGGATTCAGTGAACAACAAAAGCTTAGAGGCTAAGCCCATATAAACCATACCTCCCCAATAAATGAACCATGCTAAGGACAATGGATCTCCTCCAGTTATGGCAATTGATGATATCTGCGCTAAAATTCCAATTCCAACCCCTCAAACGCACAGAGTAATCCTCAATTTCCTTTTTAGATCTAATATTTGACCTCGTGCATCACCCTTCATACTTCTAGCTCTAATTTATCGTAACGAAATTCTTTAATGGGATGTTTCCTTTTAGAAAACAATTGATATATTTCCGCATTATGACGCTGGAGGATTAGTAATGTCCATTGATATATCGGACCATATTGGAGTATAATGGATATTATTGATGGGCATATTAGTGTTAATTTCAAAATGATATATTACTTGATATTAATTTTTTATTTTCCAAGATGATGATTGCAAATTAAACGACCTTGCAATTCGATCTATTGCAATTTACAATTTTTATTTCCCAAGCTTGCAGTTCCATCTGTTTATTCATTCTCTTTCACAAGTTGCATTAATCAACTCCAACCTAATTTTATATATATATATTAATTTTTTAAGCTTAAATTTGACTTATATACTTTTTCTGTAGATCAATATTTAGTTAAATAATCACTTCAATATATTTTTAAAAATATATTATATTATTATATATTTTCATTACTATAAAATATTTTTTTTAGATTTTATTATTACATATTTATAATTTAAAGTAGACCCAAAGTTTATAAATTATATATTTAATAAATTAATCCATATATATATATATATGTTTTTACTAATTTTTTAAACTTAAACTTGATATCAAATTGTTGCTTCTTTTATAATTTATTTTGATAAATATAACATTTTTATATATATCAATGTATTTAGCTCCTTAAAATTAGTTTTTTTCTTTTCTTTAAACCTATATTTAATAAATTAATCCATATATATATTAATAATGGAATACTTTTTCTGTAGATCAATACTTAGTTAAATAATTACTTCAATATATTTTTAAAAATATATTATATTATTATACATTTCCATTACTATAAAATATTTTTCTTACATTTTGTTATTACATATTTATAAGTTAAAGTAGACCCAAAGTTTATAAATTATATATTTAAACAAAATATCATAGTTTATATATAAATTGATATCGATTAGCAATGTTTATAAAATATCTAATATGAGATGGATCGCCATATTATTTCTCTCTAAACTAACAACTAAAATCACAACATTAAATTCAATTTTATAAGTTTACTTTAATTTAGCTATATCTAATTGTATTATAAAACAAGTGTAACTATATTATATAAAAAAACATTAGAAATTGAGAAATATAATTAATAAAAAAAACACATTCCTAATGAATATAATATCAAATCTATCCAATATCTAAAAAAATCAAATTAGTTAACTAGATTATATTATTAAATTTTAGAATATATAATGAATACATCAAATATATAACTATAAAAAATATTAAACCATTTTAATCGCTATAAACTATGCTATATAATTATATTTATATAAAAAAAACATTAGAAATTGAAAAATGTAATTACAAAACAACATTCCTAATGAGTAAAATATTGAATCTATCCAATATCTAAAAACTCAAATTGGTTAACTAAATTACATTATTGAATTTTGAAATATACATTAAATATATCAAATATATAACTATACAAAATATTAAACAATTTTAATTGCTATATATCATGTCATCTAATTTTAAGTAAAAATAACATGCAACTTCTTGAACAATAACTATATATATATATATATATATATATATATATAGCAAGTCCTCATAGCCATGCTGAAACTCAAATTAACACCTAAAATCACAGCACTAAATTCAATTTTATAACAAAACCTATTACAAAGCCTCTCGGGTCTTTTATAGATTGCGCATGAACATTGCAAAAATTGCATATAACATATACGACCAAAGGTTAAAAACCCAAAAATTTTCTTATCAAATCCGCTGAATAGTATGCATCGGGTCCGCTTTAAAACAATGCAGACTACGCATATAATATGCTCTCATATTCTAACCCCAATGCTAACCTTTGAAAAGTTCAGACGCCACAGCTTTATAAACCTTTATTTTCTATTTGCCAATGCGATTAATCGCAGCTCAATGCTTCCCATTGCGATTAATGCATTTGCCAATGTTCCGATGCGATGCCCTTCCTCCGATGTGATTGATGCAATCGCAAACGTTCCGATGTGATTAATGCCTTTTAAGCTGGAACTTCAAACACATATAAATCACAGTTCATAAACACATTGGCTCTACAATCGTCATCGAGACTTTTATTAACATGTTCCGTTGTTATGATTTTCTCTGATACGATTAGTGAGGGTCCCACAAGGTTAATAAATTATTTTGTCCATTCGATTTATTATAATCTATGCATTTGCCAATGGTTTAAAAACCAACACCACTCGTCAAGCCCACGATGCATTATACCCTGCCTTTATATATCGTGCACCAACTATGATATATCAGCATACAACGCCGCACACTTACATTGAAACTTAAGCAAATAATTAACCATAATACCTGCGACAATAACACATGGACTAAGGTTAAAATATCAACCACTAATATATTTTAAGGTCTGGGCCCATCAGCGAATTAACTCGCCTATGTTAAAACATAACAAAACCTATTACAAAGCCTCTCGGGCCATTTATAAAATGCGCATGAACATTGAAAAAATTGCATATAACATATAAAACCAAAGGTTAAAAAGCCAAAAACCTGCTTATCAAATGCACTGAATAATATGCATCGGGTCTGCTTTAAAACAATGCAAACCGCCCATTACAAAAATCTCTGATGCCGATTGAAAAACGGACGCGATGACAAATTTAACTCCGCCATAATAAACAGGATTGGGTCCGAAGTTCATACTCTTTCGATGCCATGAAAGCATCTGGCCATTGCTATGGTGACTTATGTCAGTTCCCATTGCAATGATCGCATCGGAACATCGCCACATGAACAAGACACTGTGGGGATGACAAAGTTTTAACTAAAAACTCTCCTGCGCATTAAAACAAAATATCTTTGTTTCATATTAAAATACTACGTTTTACCAAATACAAAGTCTGTGCTCCAACGCAAAAAAAAAAAAAAAAACAAAACAAAACAAAACAAAACAAAACAAAAAACAAAAACAAAAAACAAAAACAAAAACAAAAAAAAACTATGTTTTTCAATTTATTTTATACAATAAAAAAAAAACAAACAAACAAACATTTGAAATTGAAAAATGTAATCAAAAGACCATATTCCTAATGAGTAAAATATTGAATCTACCCAATATCTAAAAACTCAAATTGGCTAACTAAATTACGTTATTAAATTTTAGAATATACATTAAATATATCAAATATATAAATATACAAAATATTAAACAATTTTAATTGCTATATATCATGGCATGTAATTTTAAATAAAAATAACATGCAACTTTTTGAATAATAACAATAAATTCCTTTTATATATATATATATAACTTATATTTTTCTTTATTATAAATTCTTATAATAATATTTTTTATTTTTAGCATTATAAATTTTCATATTCATATATATACTTTACGAAAAATGTAAAAGTCTTCAGATCGTAGACAATATGGCATTGCAATTGTAGTTGGGTCAAATTGGATTAACAAAATATTAGTAAAAAAAGATTCTAAACCTTTCAAATGGCAACATCTAGCAAATCCTCATAGACACGCTCAAACTCAAATTGCAACAATTATTTCTAATTTAATTTAACTATACTAAACAAAGCAACAACTTTATTAGAAAGCAAATTTTCATAAACATGTTGAAACTCAAATTGCAACATTTCTATATTTACATTAAGCAGCAAGTAGTAGCTACTCTGCCATACTCATATTGATTCCAAAAATAATCTAAGCATATGTAGCAAATCTAATCTACACATCAAATGCATATGTTCATGGGTCAACACAAAAGTTGTTTCACTATAATTTAGATAGATTTAAACTACTACTAAACTCAAATTTATTACAAAACAAAACTTCATAAACATGCTCAAATTCAAATTGCAACGTCTCTATAATTGCATTAAGCGACATGTAATAGCCATAATAGCTATCCATAGACATTTCCAACATCACATTGCAACATTACTATATTTAAACTAAGCGGCAGGTAGTCGCTACTTGTAGCCTTGTTATATATTACGAAAACAACACTACCGTTGGTTTTTTAAAATTGAATTGATTATGTTATATTACTCTTTTAAATGGAATATTTGAATATTTCTAATTACCTATATTATATTCGTTTCATTACAAATTACAATATGTTTTTTTTTTAATAAAATCAAAATACTTTTGAAATAAAAATATATTAATTAATATATATTTTTAATAAAATCAAAATAATCTTGAAATAAAAAAATGTTAAAAATTAAAAATTAAATATATTAATTAAATTTTCTTTTATTGATAAAAGCAATATTTTATAAATATTTTTCTAATAGAAGCATTCTCATGACATGTTATTTTTTGTAGAACACTTAGAAATAATTAGCAATTGCACTTAGAGGTGCAAAGGAAAATTGATAGGAGGAGTAGGGGAATGCGGAAAGAAATAACAAATGATGAAATATATTGACAATGAAATACAATTGAAATTTGAGTTTCTATGTACCTTAAGAAATTCGCTCTCATGATGGTGATTCATCGTTTCTTTTATGTTTCTTCATTAATCTATGAGACAATGATTAGTCCAGTTCAAATGATGACAAGATGATTTTGCACCTTTATACCAAGCATTATATTGTGAAGATATGATTTTTTTAGGAAGTGAATATTGTTGTAAACGATAGCGTTCGTCAATTGTTGCAACCAACATTGGCAAAGCTCTCTCCTTTCCTGCCACACAATATGGATAATTGTTGGGTTGGATGTAAGCATACGTTTCAAAAATTCTGGATGTACAAATTGGTGAGGGTCGCCACGAGAGGCGACTGTTGCAAACGTTGGCAGAAATTGTTTCATCTATATGGGAATTCTCTTGCTTCTCTTTGTGTTGTTTGCCCCTCTTGCCTTGCAAGATTGGAACATCTGTTAGGACGTCGGTGGGCCACTACGATAGGTGACTGTTGCAAACAGTGGAAAAGGCATAGTTTCATTTATATGGGTGTTTTCTTGTTTCTCTTTGTGTTGGTGTCTCCCTTGCCTTGCAAAATTGGAGCATCCATCAAGATTACAATGCCATCAAGCTCAAGGGAATGAGGCAAGGTAATGTTTAATGAAAATTTTAATTCATTGTCTATTCCATTTTTTTTTTAAGCTTAATAGGTCATTTCTATTTTCTATTTATATGAAAAAAGCAGGTTTAGTAATTACAAAAATTAGGCCTCAACCTGCCCATAGGAAACTAGGTCTGCTGGCCATTTGAGTGCATTGAATGCCATCCAAAACATATACTTCCCGAGTCTACTTCAAATTGACCTTAAGTAACTTATATCAGTGTTTGAACTTAATAACATTTACATAATCATAAACAAAAAGCTATCCGCTATCAAAACTATAAAAACTTAGTTTGGCTAATCATCATCTGACTCCAGAGGAGCCGGATCCTTGACACTCGAACCAGGCATATCTACCTAGTGCATGGATTGGATTTCCTTCTCAATTCTTTCGAGACGCACATACTGGTGGTGCTGACACATGTTCATTTCCTGAATGCTTTTGTTGATCTCTGCCAGAGTGGTTGCTGCCTTGGGATCTCCCCCAACTTATTGTACTGACATAATTGCCTTAAAAAGAAGGCATTTTATCATCCAATATGTTCTGATAGAGTGGTGAAATGGAGAAATTCTCCCCCGGGTTTGACCCAAGTCTGTGATGATCTGATTAAGTTCTTCCTCCGCAGTGTCTTCCTCTTCTTCTATTTTGGTTCTTGCATCAGTTTCCCATCCATGAATGAGAGATTTTACAATGCAGGGTGTCTCCTCTGAGTAAGCCTGGAACAAGGTTTCCATTACCTCTCTGCTGGATCTCCTACCTCGCTTGGCTGGCAGATTCGAGACTTTGGCCTTTTCTTTGTCTGTGGCTTCGTTTTTTCCCTTGTTCTTTTTCACCATAATTCATTGTCTATTCTCAACGTTTTTTTTTCTTATTCTTTAAATATTAAATAGCGACAGCAATGGGTAGGTCGAAAATAATGCCACGCTGGTATGGTCCAGATCTAGGAGATCCTAGAAGACCTCCTACACCCCGTGATGAAATTTGTATCATACAACATAGAGTTTCTCCAGTCCAATCATGGCGATAGACAACTCACAAGTGTTAGAGCATTGTCTGCGCTTGCGAGAAATAAGCAATATGCAGAAAGAACTTCGAATGAGCAATGAAAACCAGCCACGTCTCATACTTGGATAGGTGTTAGGATGACGGAAATTAAGCTCTTTAATTTGAAGTGAACGGTGTTTACGCACCAAAAACTTAAAAAAAAAAAACAAAACAAACAAACAAACAAAAACAAAAACAAAAAACATTAACTTTTTGCCTAATTTGTCATCATAATAAAAACTATGACATAATTAAAAAAAACTCAACTTTACAAAACAAAATTCTCTTTTATAAAATTTCTTTAAAAAAGTTATTTTGAAAAATATCCCATTTATCATCTTAATTACGCCGTAAGGCGTTCTTATTTGAAAACAACTTTGCTGATGTGCATCGTGTCATAATGTGAAACCCTTAGATTATATGTTAGACGATTCAAACATTTTCAACCCTTGATTTAAAAGTTAGTTTACAATGCAGTTATGAAGGTAGGGCATTGGCCGACCTGCACATTCTCGGATTTCGGATTTCAAAGATGCGTAGGGTTTTTGTGCTGTCTATGTGTTGATAACAGAGGTTTGTTTCTTAGCTCGTTGTGAGCATGAGCGAGAATGGCAGGCAACTGCGCATCTACACAGTTTCAGATAACCTCGTCGTGGGACGTCCTTCCTACACAGTTTCAGGTTAGTTTTCCATTTGTGAATTTCTTGATCTGTAACTGTTTTTCTTGTAGATCTGTTTGTTATCCTTCAGGGCACAGGATTTTCATTACCCTGGTTCTCAAGGGTTACTGAAATATGGTTAGAGGGTTTCGCATCCTTACGGAAAAGTTAAGTAAACGGTTGTGTGTAGGCTGTGGGCGGGGTCATCAATGGCTACGGCGTCGAGGGCAGCAGCCACCTGTTTGGCCACTTCTCCGATACCTGCATTGCCTATGAGCTCGTCTTGGCTGATGGTGCTCTGGTCAGGGCCACTGCTGACAATGAGTACTCTGATCTACCCTGGTTTTCAAGGGTTACTGAAATATGGTTAGAGGGTTTCGCATCCTTACGGAAAAGTAAGTAAACGGTTGTGTGTAGGTCGAGCCAACATTGGTATCTTCTGGGAAAGATTTTGGTATCCGGAGTAGAACTGAAGAAGGGGAGGTGGCACCCCAGGTGCTCCCCGAGCTCGATGATCTCACTGTGGGCGGGGTCATCAATGGCTACGGCGTCGAGGGCAGCAGCCACCTGTTTGGCCTCTTCTCCGATACCTGCGTTGCCTATGAGCTCGTCTTGGCTGATGGTGCTCTCGTCAGGGCCACTGCTGACAATGAGTACTCTGATCTCTTCCATGCAGTGCCCTGGTCGCATGGCTCCATTGGCTTGCTTGTCGGAGCCGAGTTCCGACTCACTCCCGTCAAGGAATACATGAAGGTCACTTACAGTCCTGTGACCGGTACCCTGGACGACATTGCCAGCCACTACCTGGAATCTTACCCCCTCCCTCAAAACGATTACGAAGAAAAGGTAAATTTGATCACAAAGACCAAATGTCTTTTTGTGGGATTTGAATCTTAAATGTCACTCGGTAGGACTAATCTTGGTAGGTCATTTCACTTTACCGGGATTTGAATTTTGGTAGGACTGGAATCTTGGCAGGGCATATCACTCACCAGGATTTGAATTTTGGTGGGATTTGGGATTGTCTTAGTTACCCACTTTCACAGAGCTGGCAAAGCACTATTGGCATTTTGTCCTCTTTTTGATGAAATGGTGTTTATCATTTGATTGTTGTGCAGGTGCCTGATTTCGTTGAAACTATGATCTTCAACGACATAAACGTTGTGATCACAACAGGCAGGTATGCTTCAAGAGAAGAGGCGACGCGCAAAGGGAATGTGATTAATGAGATTGGATGGTGGTATAATCCCTGGTTCCACACCCATGTTGCCACTGCGTTGAAGAGAGGCAAGTTTATTGAGTATGTGCCTGCTCGTGAGTATCACCATCGGCACACCAGATTGTTGTATTGGGAAGGCATTCTCATTGTTCCCATGGGGAATCATCCCCTGTTCCGCTTCTTCCTCGGATGGCTGATGCCCCCCAAGATTACTTGTCAACATATCCTTTCCTTCTGCTCTCTAAAAAATTACACTTCTCAGCTTGAATCTTATGGCAGCAGAGCCGACAGAGAAAAATGTATGTTTATCCTGTATTGCCACCATCTTACAATGTTCTCTATCTGTGACATGTGTTTTACATCTTTAAGTGCTTTCACAGTGAATTATATTTTACTGTGGTATAATTCAAATACCAGTGGATGCTAATACCCATTTGTACAACTTGCAGATAACTTAACAGAAGCTTTACTATTTCTCTCTCATTTTATGGGAGATGTTCATCAGGTCATGTCCTGTCTATTTTTACATTTTCGATATGGATAATTTATTGGGAACTTATTCATTGATACTGATTAGTGAAAAATATATTTGCAGCCTTTACATGTGGGATTCAGTACAGATGAAGGTGGAAATAAAATCATATTAGACTGGTACAGGCAAAAGAGTAATTTGCATCATGTAAGTAAATACAATATTCTCTGCCCTGTAGTTGGATTAAAGTTATTGTGCAATGAAATATTTTTATGATGATGACCTTGAGGTTATGATCTCATCAATTCAGAGAAATATTACTGTATGTGCCTTCCTCTCTCATTTCAAAAGTGCAGTTGACTTGGTGGATTACTTATTTAGTTTATCATCTGCCCTAGTCAATCTTTATAACGGGTTGTTTAGTTTGGAGTCTAGGGACTATTAGCTGGGTGAGGATATTTGTTTGAGTTATATATATACTTACATATAAATTTTGATACTTACAACAACTATTGTTTCTATGGGCAAGTGCAGCCACTGCTAAGTGAAGAATCATCAATGGCAGTGAAGAAACTGCTCCCTGAGTATGGCATAATGAATCTCAGAAAAAAAGTTTCAAGTTGGGTTTCTATTAAAAGAATTTATCTTAATAGGTTTTAATGTCGGGCATGCTAAGCAAGAGAATTGGCATACATAGCTGATTCCTTTAATGGAGTATGCTTAGCTTCATGAAAATAATTTCCAGGTGTACAAAGGTCCAGTTAGGAACGTAAACCCTTCACTTTCACGATACCAGTTTTTTACACACTTCATACTATAATAAAATCTTTAATACTGAAAACACTCAGCCATCCACCAAAGACAATTTATTGTGCTCACTAATATCCATCTGCTCTATTATATGTAGTTCAAAACATTAAATCCAAGGATTTCAAAGTTGAAATACAGAATAAAAGCCATATACATTCATATCTGCATAATAGCAGATTAGTTATAAGACAAGTAAACTATTTCATGGATTTCAAAGATGAAATATAGATGAAAGGCATTTACATTCAGATCCGCATAATAGTAGAATAGTCGTAAGACACAAGCAAACAATTTCATATATATTGACTAGAAAAACTTAATACTGATAAAAGAGAGTCCCAACATATTGTCAGTGGTGCTGATCACCAGAACAATCTTCCAACTTGACATAAGAAGGTCACTCATGAGCTGGCTGAACAGGGGTACAAATACGGGGTCACAAGATCACTAGCAACACTCAACCTGATCCAGGAAACCTCATATAATCAATAATCAGTCTTATTGCACAAACAATCAAACATAGTGAGGTGTACTGTCCTGTTACACCTCACAAGTAACAACATTTACTTCCATGTTGCTCACCACATGCGGAAAGAACACTGGTAGTTGACTAGAAATGCCAGCATTCGAGTAATGGTGATCACTACCACTAACGACATTTATTTCCATGTGAACCACCATGGGATCAAAAGGGAGAGAGCCTGTTTCTAGTTGACTCCCAGTGTTCATTCAGCATATAGTGACCACTACCAGGTCAGACCTTCCCCTTTTTTAATTGAAAATGAATCATATCATTTTACCATAGATCGATATAGATGTACAACAACAATGATACATCAAGGAGCTAATGAATGGAGAGTTGTGGCACAAAATCACTCTTTCTACTTAAGCAATGAGAGCAAGCATGTCATCTTCAGCTCTAACTGGAAGAGAATGTATACTTTTCCTAGAAAGGGGCATTACAAGATCAACTTAAGGCACTATTTCTCAAGTAAGCACAAATGGAAAGTATAGCTGGAGAAACTGGGCAGAGGAGAATGGAACAGTTCATTTGCCTATGATCTTTTCATCCAAATGCCTCGATTTCACAACAAGAGTGTTTACTTCTGCTATTATAGATGAATTTATTGAAATCCAAAAGGAAAAGTAACATTGTGTTGATGTATTCCAGATCGATCAGTTACTGGCTTCTACAGACTCCAGACAAAGAAAACTCAAACCCATTATATTTGTGGGCCATTCCTTGGGAGGGGCAGTTGCAACCTTGGCTACACTGTGGTTCCTGGAAAAGAGGTTAAGGCAAATCTCTCCCTTTTGTATCACATTTGGTTGCCCTCTGGTCGGAGATGAAAGACTTGTTGAAGCACTTGGCCGTGAGAATTGGGGAGGCAACTTTTGTCACGTGGTTTCCAAGCATGATATTGTTCCTCGGATGTTGCTTGCACCGCTTGAGGCAATTGCTGCGCCTTTGACTGCTATTTTGCCATATTGGCATGGAAAACTCACATATTCTTCTATTAAAGAGGCTTGTAGGATTCTTCGCAATAATGTCCTGCAGTATACTTCAAACTGTGTGTTTGATTCTCAAAAGTGGTCATACAGGGCCACGGAGAGAAGCCCATATAGACCTTTTGGCACTTACATGTTCTGCTCAAGCGATGGCGCAGCTTGTATTGACAATTCTGAGACCGTTTTGAAGACGCTTCATTTCACAATGCAGAGCCATGAAAATCCTTCGGATGTTACAGTAGAGGACTGTTTGTCAGAGCATATAGTGTATGCTTCGGTTTTGAAACGTGTCATAGAAAACTCCAAAAGTGGGAGAAAATTAGCAAATCCTGATTCAGAAGTTTGTTACGATGTGGGAATTTCAGTGCAGTTAGAAGCGATTGCAATTGTTCATTTCTCTGCCCATCTTTCTTTTGTCCTTTACGCTAACTCTTGTCTGGCGGCCATTGTTTATATTATGACTTGATACATTAATCATTATTTGTGCAAGCATTTTAAATTCGCCTGGACATCTAAGGCACTGGTCTCATTGATTCATCTTAAAATATCTTTTGATTTACTTAAATCTATCTTGTCATGCCCAACAATCTAGCTTGCCTGTAAGTTGCTAAGAAAAGCAGTTGTATAACAATCTAGCTTGCCTGTAACCTGTAACTTGCTAAGGTAAGTAGTTGTATCTCCTAGAACTTGTTGCTTCAACAACTTTCCCTCTCCATCTACCTTCAGGGACTAACCCCTAGCCTGCCTAGAAGAACGGAGTGGGTTAGGGTCTACCCCTTAGCCTGCCTAGAAGAACTGAGTGAGCAGGGATCAGAGTGACAGCCCCTGCCCTGACTCATTGTTGCTTTTAGGACAGCCCCTGCCCTGACTCATTGTTGCTTTTAGGACAGCCCCTGCCTTGCCCTGACTCGTTGTTGCTTTTAGGTGTACAAATTGGGCCACAAGAGAATGTTTTTATTTGAGAGAACACAATTTATATCTATTTTTGACAATCAAAATCTTAATTTCTCTATTTAACATCAAATTAATTACAATTGATTTCTTTCTAGCTTCTTCCTTACGGCGTTTCCTTGCAACATTAAGTGCAATTGCTAGTTAATCTTAATTTAAATAGCCCTGTTTCTTCATACACTTAGTCGAAAAACATAATGAAATGGAAAACACATAAAAAGAAACACAACATTGCAATCTACCCAAAGTTAGATTCAAATTGGCACAAACCTTTTGAGAGAATTTCACCATTACATCACTATTTTAATCCAAGATTCCCCGGTTAAAAATTCACTTTATACTTTTATGCCCTTCCCAAGACCAATTGTCTTTAATCAGTTATAAAATAGACTGCTTTAGTTACAAAACCATTTTTTTTTCTAACTATTTTGAAAAAAGATGAACATACAAATAATAACGAGTTATTTAAAATAACCCACATACCAAAGCTTTAATAAACTCATTTTAAAATGGAGCCCAAACATTTATAAAACTTTATAAAACTTATACACATATTTTATTTGACCCCAATTAAATATATGTATTATTATTTAAAACTAGAGTGGAGGTTAAGCGAGCCCTAGGCTATCGTCATGCATACGCCAAAACTATTTTTGGTTTTGTGAAGACCGGAAACAATTTTACGTCCGGTGCCTCTAGTAGTTTCGGGAATGATGGGGGTGTACGTCGGAACGAATCTTGGCCACAGATATTAGATGGGTGGTTTATGTCATACAACTCTTTTCAACGAGTGCACGTCCTTTAAATTTTGATTACATAGACTCGTCACAAATCCGTTGATATGGAACATCAACAATGTAGGCCCTTGATTGCTCTGGAACTTGCAGGGTTTTAACATTGGGAAGAGACTTTTTTCTTTCTTTTCCTATATGTATATCTTTTTCCCATTTACAAAGATATGTACAATCTTTCAACTCATTCTCAACAAGTTTTCTACCGACTTCAAATAATTGAAGAATAAAAGGTAAGAACTGCACATAATACTCAAAGATGTTATATGTAATTTGTAAAATCTTTATAACAAGGGTTTTGGGCATATCTATAGGGTATGGTTCCAAGCATATTTGTAAATAAAACTTCCCATGAAGCATAATAAATAGCTCCAGGTGTTTCTCGAACTCTCCTATAGTTGTAGTTTACATAAACCCTATAGTTGTAGTTTACATAAACTCTTTGATACTTAAACTTGTAGAGTTGCTTTCCACATCTAGTTTAATAAGTATTCTCCAAAATAGTATTTAGCCTAAGGAAAACCATAAATTCTCATTATCAACCTTGCACGATCACTCAAGTGCATCCAACAAAGTAGGCCAACATTTAAATTCAATCTTCCTCCACTAACTAACTAAGGATGATAATGGATTAAATTCATCTTCTGATTTTTTTAACCTTGTAAATGGCCATTTTAATATTCACTACTAATTTCAGTGTCAATTTCATCTTTGACATGATAACTCTCTTTCCCAATTTCTTTCTTGTTGACTTCCTTAAAACTAATCTTCACTTCTGTGAATTTATAAGACATTCGATAGTCAGTCTCACTGCAATATTATTTTTCATCACTTTTCTCAGAATAGGAACAAGGGACGCAGGGCCCCGAGGAAGAGCAATTGAAAGTGACTTTGTCCCTTTTATTAAATATCTCCTCTGCTAATTCTCGTTTTTCAAAGATGGATTTTTTTTTTGTTGGTGGCCATATGTATGCTACGGAGCACAACATAATTGTCAAGAGCTTCAAAGTATCCACAATTTTTATCCTAAGATTGGTGATCCACTTATTCCAATGCAAATATAGATAACAAGGACCATAAAGATGAGAAATATCTTTTTGTAT
This sequence comes from Pinus albicaulis, assembly GCA_034641835.2. Lineage (NCBI taxonomy): Eukaryota > Viridiplantae > Streptophyta > Pinopsida > Pinales > Pinaceae > Pinus > Pinus albicaulis. Next base: position 991,531,150 of record CM076569.1, on the reverse strand, counting down.
AATCACAGAGGTATTTTTTAGGACACCTTGTGTTTTTTAACTTGTTTCCATTAATAATATAAGCGTTCACCTTTTCTCCATTCCTTCTCATGGCTTGAATAGAATAAAGCAATCCCCAATGACTTAAAGGGTTCAAGAGTGGACTCAAATGATGCTAGGAGTATCCAAGGAACAATATCCTTCTCCGGAACCACATGATAAAAGAAAATTCCCAATCTCTCATAGTCTATTACTTGAGAAAGAAATAAGTCTCCCAACATAGAACAACTAAGTGTGATGAAGAAGAGAGAAATTTGGTTCAACCATTATATTATATAGATTTAACCTGATTATTTATGCATTTGCACTATAGTTCTTGGAGTGTTACTACTTTTGATTATCCTTGCAATGCATGAAACACCGAGGTGTTGGGTATGAAGGCTCGTAATCAAGATTATTACAATGATCATTTACATTTCCCCTTTCACTGAAACATTGCCATGAAGATAATGGAAAACCACCATTACACACTGCTCCACACCTAAATCTAGAGCATGCTAGTAAATATTTTTTTTAAATAAAATCGATATCACAATGATTCTACCATGGCAAATTCCTAGCATTGATTATAATGATGAAATTGAATAGTTATGGAATAATAGCACAAAATTATATATTAAATGGTAAATCCATGCCTCCCAATATAGCACCACTAAGAAACCTTTCCTGAGAAATCTTCATTACCAACAAGTAAGAACTCCTAGTCACCAAACTGAAATGTGTTCCATGGGGTTAATGGAATGACAAAAGAACATAAATCAAATGTGAATAAATTTAACTGAAATTATTTGCAAAATATGCCTCCAATTGTACATTTTATCCAATTGCAATAAGTCAAAGCTTTTAAATTTTGGATCTTGCAAAATCGTGCTACAACAATTTGTTCATTAAGTACTTAATTGTTGCATGATTGGTATGTACAAAGACCTAATAGCCAATAATTTAATCCCTAAATTTATTCAAATAATTTACAACATCTAAGAGTTATTTCTAAGTAACTATATAGTTGAACTTTGTGGAAAAATGCAAAATTTGTTTTTTTTCTTGATTAAATTGAGAAAATTTGAATTTCCACATCAGTAAATGACTTGGATGATGTTAAGTTATGTGACATGGCTTGTGTCACCCAGTCTACTCAGTAAATTCGAGTTTGAGGAGTTAGAGTTCAGATAAGAATGTGTGATTGCTAATTTGTAGTAATCAAGGTCATTTATCTAAGGTTGTTGATCTGGATTTATGCAGGAACACAATAAAATACATTAATAAACATAAACGCAGAAATGCAACATAAAATATACTTCATTTCACTAATATAAAATAAATGAAATAAGGTTACAAACATAATGGAAATAAACTAGCTCGGGCGATGGTAGCTTATCTCTGAGAAGAGATGTGGTGACTACATGCCTCTGAATTGTGTTACAATGAGGCTCAAGGGCCTTTTTATTATTGAACAACATGGAAAAAACCCTAAACATCAAAAAACCTAACCCTAAGATATGAAGCACCAAAACTATGGGCCCTGTTTGGGTAAACTGGTACATCAAATTTCCGGGGATGTAACTTTGGCATATGATTCTCGTTTGATGTGCACAATACCTGGTTAGAAATATCCATCTAAGGACTACAACTTTCGAGTGACCAACATCGATCTAAGATCCATGTTGGTCCTGATTTCCCCCCCAAAACTTCGTTTACGGCCTCAAAACGGCTCTAGAAGTTCAGGACCCGAAAAACTACCAAAAATAGTAAATTGTGCTACAATTAAGGAAACTGAAAAACTGAAAGAAACAATGGTTGGGTTCCAAATGAAATAGGAGGGTGGCCACCAATATCCACCTAGATTAGTTGTTTTCCTTTAAACTAGTTCTAACTATTGGAGGAACTAATGGAGGGTCAAGTTGTTCAGTGAGACTTCATTCAAACTCAGTGATCATCCAGTTAACTAATCAATCAACCCAAAATAGCTTGTGCATGCGGAGAATTCGATTTCCCCATTCTTGGTGGAGATTCCAAGGAAATGTAACATTGGTTGTAGACTAGTCCTAAGTGTACAAGTGTTGCATGTAGTCAGAGGATTATCTTAAGGGAATTGCGTAATAAATTTGAGGAATTTCCTAAATAATAGGGCCATAATTCCTCAAAGAACAACGCAAGGAAATTGGAGCTCAAGCAGAGGTCATAATTGATTAAGTATGGGTTAGAGCCTTTCAATGGGCATAGAGATAGGTTATGAAATTGTAGGTTGTTCTCAATTGAGCAAAGCAATTGTAATGCATCTCTATTCTTTTTATTTAATGCAAGCAAGCATTAAGGTTTTTAGCAGTTTTCTTTCCGGGCCCAAGAAAAATACTTGTTACACGAGTGTGATTTCTTATTACATGTCTAAAATTCTTGTTCTAAATTGTGATTTAATTTCCGCGAGAAATAGAGTAGGTTTGTGTCTTGTGATTTTTATCAAAACTTCATGAGAAGTTGCAAATCTACATCATAATTTCTAAATGATATCAGAGGAAGATTCACACTAGAGAAGTAATTCAAATTTGTTTCTTAGGAGGCTCAAATTTGGAGATCATTGTAGCAAGATTTCTTCAGAACTGAGAATATGGTGTTATAGGTCAATTTGGGCATCATCCTCCATGACCTGGTCAAACTAGACATCATCCCTAGAACCAATGAAATAGGGTCTATCATCCCCTTACATTTCAGTTGTTATATGCCCTAAGAGAAGAAAAAATCATTCATGGCTTCTATTGTGATATTTCCAAGGTTTGAAGTATATGTTAGATCACTTATGAGCTCACCAACGTTGTCTCTCAAGGGACTAACTGTGTTGCATATGAAGCTCCCTCCATTCAAGGGTGCACTGCAATGCACTTCCCAACATTCAAGGGTGCATTGGTCAAATGGGAGTGAAATTCTCATTGTTCCGGAATCTCCACATGGCCAGTGCCTTCTAGAAGAGTTCATATGTGTCAAACTTCGAATCCAAGTGTCCATCTAACACCTTTGAGCTTGGGAACATGTATTGCATATTATTAGAAAGTCATTCATTGAGAAACTACCATCAGTTGCCCTATAAATTGAGCACAGATCCTAGTGCTAGGAGAGGGAAGAATTTTGGTAAGGAAATGTTCTTGGATTCTTAATTGAGAGAGTGAAAGAAGTGTTATGTTGCTGGTGTGATGTTGGATGTGATGAGGTTAGGATGAAGCTGGAGCTGGTGACATCAAATCGATCATTGGTTGTAACCTCCCCCTTCTACTCTTTAATAAATATTGTTTTTCATTTTCCCATATATGTATCTATTTATGTTTATATTTATCATACAATGGATTCTTGAATGATACATATGTTTCATGTTTAATCAATAAGTGATTAAGATAAGTAGGTATTTGTATATTGCAATATGTTTGTTGTTCTCTATTTATACTTGCAGGAAGCAATCTGGTGATCTAAGTTGGATTGAAGGCTACAACAAAAGCAACAGAAGGAGAATAGGAAGCGCTTGGATCACAAGTAGGTTCCTCTATCATTCTATGTGTCTATTTATTCTTAGAGAAAGTGATATAAAAGTCTTTCATTTGCTGATCTAAGGGCCTAGCACCACACTTAGGGAATCTAATTTATCCATAGATCATAATTCTGCATAACAGATGGACTTCAATGGGCTAAGGCTAGAGTATGCCTTGGAAGGCACCTCAATTTTTTTTGCATGGAAGGATCACATGAAGGTGGTATTGGATGAAAATGGATTGCTAGAATACATCAAGACATATGTTTCACAACCACCATAATATGATTCCCCATAAACATGCTCAATGAAAAGAAATACAGAAATAAGGTGAGGTGAATAATATTATGAGTATGGGATCACATTGTCTCAAGTATACATGGAAAAGGAACTCCATTCGTGATGTGGAAAGAAATGACAGAATTTTTCAAGAATAATAGTGACCACAGTAATTTGGCACTCAAGGGTAAACTTTGAGTATCAAGATGTAGAAAAATGACATAATTCTGCAGTATCTGAGTAGGTTCACGCAATGTTGTGATGAACTTGGCGGGGTGGTGTTAATTTTCTTGAATAAGACTTGGTAAGCCTATCCCTTTTGGGCCTTCCCAAGAGCTAGAATAACTATCCAGATTCAGTGAATGGGAGGGAGAAACTGTCGAGCTGTTAGCGCTTATGGTAAGATTTGGTACAGGAGGAAATAAGGTAGAATACTAGAGATGGACTTCATCCAAGGGTGAGGATTAAGAAAATTTTTCATTGGATGGAAAGGAAAAGAAGGGGAAAGGGAATAAATATTAATCCAAACTAGAATCCAGTCAAGGTGGAAAGAAGAAATATTTTTCGACAATTAAATGCTTCCATTGTCATGAATTTTGGAAATATGCCACAAAGTGTCCACACAAGAAGGAAATAAAGAAGACCTTAGGAGGAGTAGCAGGTGAAGCCTTAGCTTCACAGTTTGAGTTTGAATTTATCCTCATTGCATGCATAACTAGCACACTTATGGGAAGCATGTGGTACTTGGACTTTGGTGCATCGTTCCACATGACTAGGTGTAGATACTTTTTCAGTGACCTGGAAGAAAAATATTTGCAAATGCACATCGAGATTGGGGTCATAGTTCAGTTTTAATTTATCCTCATTTCATGCATAACTAGCACACTTATGGGAAGCATGTGGTACTTGGACTTTGGTGCATCGTTCCACATGACTAGGTGTAGATACTTTTTCAGTGACCTGGAAGAAAAATATTTGCAAATGCACATCGAGATTGGGGACAATAGAAGGTATAACATGACCAGGGTTGGGACAGTCACCTTTTAGAGGGAGTCGGGCTCCCCTCAGGCTCAAGGATGTCATGTTCATTACGGGCCTAAAGAAAAATCTCATCTCTGTTGCAGTTTTGGAAGACTGTGGTTATGATGTGATATTCAACAAAGGAAAGGAATTCCTGAGACACATAGCCATGGGACAACTGAAGTAGATAGAGGTTTGTGTAAATAACTTGTATAACCTAGATGTGGAGGATTTTTTTTCATTAAGAAAAAAGGCAGAGAAGGTGCAGAGCCATGATGCTAGTGAAATTTGGCATAGAATACTTGGCCATTTGCACCATGGTGCCCTGAAGATCATGCAATAGATAACCACAGGGCTCCCCAAAGAAGAACTTGAGCAGTAGGATGTATGAAAATGATTTAATTTGCAGAAGTATAAAAAATCCACATTCCATGAGCGAGACAACAAGCACATGCATTTCTTGAAAGAATCCACTCTGATGTCTATGGACCTTTCTCGAAAACCTCCACTGCTAGGCACAAATATTTTGTCATTTTTATTGATGACTTCTCATGAAAGTGTTGAATATTATTCATGCGGAAGAAAGATGAGACATTCTCCAAGTTCGTAAAATTCAAGGCACTGGTGGAGAAAGAAACTGACAAGAAAGTGAAGGCTCTCAGGAGCGATAATGGAGGTGTGTACGTGTTAAATGAATTTAAAAATTTCTTTGAAAAAAAGGCATTCGACGAGAGTTGACAACACCCCACAACCCAAAGCAGAATAGGGTGGTTGAGAGAAATAATTGTAGCATTTTGGGAATAGCAAAGGCGATGTTACATGACCATGTATACCTATGCATTTGTGGGTCGAGGCATGCAACAAAATATTCTATTTTTAGAACCAAAGTCCTCATCAGATTTTGGGCATGATTACACCAGAGGAGGATTTCTCATGGAGGAAGCTAGATGTGTCACACTTCAGGATTTTTGGAGCCTCTGTCTACTACCATTTAACCAAAGAATCAAGGAAGAAGCTAGAGCCGACAATATAATTGGGGGTATTTATGGGATACACCAAAATTTTCCACAACCACCATTTGTACGTGTCATCCCTTATAATGAAAATTGTGTGAAGGGATGTAAAATTTTATGAAAGCGATGCAGTTCTCTATTGAGAGGCAACTTCAAATCCCACTAGAGGAGGATATTTTAGCTCCAAAGAAGAAACCTCAAGAAGTTTTGGAGAAACAAAAAATTGAGGAGAAAAGAGTGGAGACCACCACTCAAGAAGAATCATCCAGAGAGGGCAGGAAAAGAACCATGGAAGCTGAGATACTTGTGAAATATGCAAGGGAGAATGCGGGTGCTCCTTCAAATTTGTTCAGGCAAATACGATCACTAGATCAATATAATATCTACATGGATCTAATGACTAATATTACCGAAGTTTTAGCCATCCTCTTTCGAGGAATAAATAGAGAATCCTTTAATGGTTGATGCAACGGTGGAGGAGTACGAATCCATTGTAAGGAACAATGTTTGGGAAGTTGTCCCAAGACCAACAGATAGATTAGTTGTGGGTTCGTGATGGATCTTCAAGGTAAAGAAAGAAACATATGAAATCATATAAAAGTACAAGGCCAAATTTTTTTCCAAGGGGTAGTCTCAAGTTGAAGGTATTGATTACGAGAAGACCTTTTCTCCTGTATCGAGGTACTCATCCATTCGATCAATTCTTGCTCTAGTCGCGCATATGGGGTGGAAGATCCACAAGATGGATGTAAAAACAACATTCCTCAATGGATTTATTGATGAGGAGGTGTACATTGAGCAACTAGAAGGCTTCGATACTTTTATCGAGATTCTCATGTGTGTAGACTCGAGCGAGCATTGCACGGTCTCAAGCAAGCACCCCGTGCTTGGTACACCAGGATCGATAGTTATCTCACCGGTTTGGGATTCACTAAAAGTGAAGAATATTGAAACCTATATCATATCTTGGTAGAAGGTAAATTTTTGATTATTATCTTATATGTTAATGACTTGATTTTAATTGGTGATGAAAAACTGATAATATCTTACAAGGAAGTCCTTGCAAGAGAATTTGAAATGAAGGACATAGGTCTCATGCACTACTTCCTTGGGTTGGAAGTGTGGAAAGGTGATGGGGAATTGTTTTTCTCTCAAGGAAAGCATGAAAATGAGATACTCAGAGGTTCCACATGGAGATTTGCAAACCCATGGAGACTCCTCTAGTGACCAACTGGAGGAAGGAGGTTGCCACTTCAGGTGAAGATGTGGATGCTACCATTTATCGGCAACTAGTGGTTTCACTGATGTACCTTGTGAACACATGATCATATATGTGCTATCCAGTCAACTAGATGAGCCATTCCATGGTTCGTTCGACCAAATTATTTTGGAGGGACAATAAGCATGTTCTACGACTCCTCAGAGGCACTACCTAGTTTGGACTATGGTACAGACAGACAAAGGGAGTGAATTTGTGTGGCTTCATAGATACAAATTGGGCAGGGAGTCCGTCAAACCGAAAGAGTACATCAAGTGTAATTTTTGATGATGGGTCCACAGTTGTTCCCTAGTAAAACATGAAGCAAATATTTGTGGCACTTAGCTTGATGGAAGCAGAATACATGGTTGCAAGTCAAGCAACATGTGAGGTGATTAGGATGAGAAAGATACTTGTTGGATTTTTTGGTCAAATGATGGATCCTATTGTAATCTACTGTGATAATCATAGTTGCATCAAGCTCTCTGATAATGCTAATTTTCATTGATCCAAGCATATAAATATCCAATATCACCATTTGCTGGATTGTGTGTAGAGGCAGATAATGTTGTTACAATAAATTCTGACAAAGGAAAAAGATGCTAACATTTTGAAAAAGTCCTTATCAAGAGGGAAGTTCAAGTTCCATAGGTGCAAGATAGGGGTGGTTGATAATCGCTTTATTTCTAAAAGGGAGTGTTGGAAAACGAAGCAATAAATTCTCAATTTTATTTTGTCTTGATTAAATTGAGAAAATTTGAATTTCCACATTAGCAGACAACTTGTATCATGTTAACTTGTGTGACATGGCTTGTGTCACCTAGTTTACTCAGTAAATTTGAGTTGGAGGAGTTATATTTTATTTAAGCATGTGTGACTGTTAATTTGTAGCAATCAAGGTCAGTTATCTAAGGTGCTTTCAGTTAAACTAGTTCTAACTGTTGGAGGAACTATAGGAGGGTCAAGTTGTGCAGTGGGACTTTAGTCAAACTCAGTGATCATCTAGTTAACTGATCAATCACCCCAAAATATATTGTGCATGTAGAGAATTTTGAGTCCCCCAAGCTTGGTGGAGATTCCAAGGCAGTGTAACATTAGGTTTAGACTAGCCTTGAGTGTACAGGTGTTGCATGCAGTTACATGATCAACCTAAAGTAATTGCGCAATCAATGTGAGTAATTTCCTAAATAATAGGGGTCTAATTCCTCAAGTAACAATGCAAGGAAATAGGAGCTCAAGTAGAGGCATAAATTGACTAATTCTGGGTTAGATCTTTTCAGTGAGTAGAGAGATAGTTTATGCACTTGTAGGTTGTTCTCAATTGAGAAAATAAATTGTAATACATATCTATTCTTTTAATTTAATGTATGCAGACATTGGGGTTTTTAGCAGTTTTATTTCCTCGGGAAAAATACTTGTGCATGTGTGTGATTTACTATTGAATGTATAAAATTCTTGTTCTAAGTTGTGAATTAATTTCGGCAAAGCAGTAGAGTAGGTTTGTGTCTTGTGATTTTGATTACAAATTCATGAGAAGTTGCAAATCCACATTATAATTTATACAATCTTAGCTTTGGATAGGTTCTTCTTAATGAAATAAATGGCATAAGGCTATTTACCTTCAAATTTCCCAAATGCTACCCCAACTAGTTTATCTAATGCATCTGTATGGATATGGAAGGGAAAACTCCAATTTGGACCTATAAGTACTGGTGTAGTCATACGTTTCTCTTTAATTTCATCAAATTCCTTATAACATAGATATTTCCAAAAAAACTATGAATCTTTTGTTAGTAAAGAAAATAAAGGTGAAGCATTTTTTCTAAAATCTTTGATGAATCTTCGGTAATATCCAAAAAGACCTAGAAAACTCCTAACATATTTTTATTTTTTAGGAACATGAAAATTTTTTATGATTGAAATTTCATTAGGATCTACCTAGATTAGTTTTTTCAGAGAGAAAGTTCCCTAAAACATTTTTTGCATTCATAACAAACATACACATTTCATGGTTTAGGGAGAGGCTTATTTCTTTACACCTCTAGAAAAATTTGCATAGGTTAGAGATAGCCTCTTGGAAAAAATCCTTGTAGAGTGTAAAAACATCCATGTATATTTCCACTGAATCATGCAAAATTTCATAGAAAATTATCAACACATCCCTATGTAAGGTAGTAGGGGCATTGCATAGACCAAATGGAAGAACCCGTAAGTAAAGGTTCCTCATGGGAACGTGAAAGTGGTATAATCCTAATATTATTGGATGATCTAGATTTGATTGTACCCATTGAATCCATCCAAAAATGAGAAGAAATGTTTCCCTGCAAGAACATCCAAAACTTGGTCAATTAAAGGCAAGGGAAAATTATCCTTTTTGGTGGCTTTGTTGAGTTCTCTGTAATCGGTACAACTTCTCCTTTTGCCATTATTTTTAGGGACAATGAAAAAGGGAGACACCCATTAACTATTTAACATAGGATTGTCTTTCAAATGGATTATTTTACTGTAGGTTTCATCTTCCTTTAAGGTTGACGAAACCCTTCATTTCCTTATAATCCCATGAAAATACATCAACATGTTGTCTCAAACATTGAGCAATTTATCCTCTTTTTCAACAGAAAGAAAGGGGTTTATTTTCAATGTTTTGGAAGGGTTTATTTCTATGGTTTTCATATTATTTTGTTTAAAATAAAAAATTATTATATATTCACATGAACTATCTTTAGAACAACTAGGTTTTCCTATAGATTCATCTTTGAAGCCATCAACATTCATGGAAGCAAGGTATTTATTTTGCAGAAATTTGTCAATCATATTATCCTCATCCATTTGTCTACTTTAAATGGTAGTTATAATGTACATTGGGGTAGGGTGATGATAGATAAATGTATTCTTATTATTATAACAATACATGAAAACCATGCTCAATGAGGGGTATACTAGGTGGATATAATACAAGTTTGTTTTTAGATTTCTGATTATTGATAGCCATATTTCCATCCCTACAATTGACATAGGAATTAACAGTGGCCAACCAAGGTGTTCCTAAGATAAGATGGTATTCATTAAATTTTATCTTTGGTTGTTATGCAACCAACTCACAAAACAAAACAAAAGATAGATCAACAACTTAAAATTTATCCTCTTCAAGGAATAAACCTCCTTTACATTAAATAAATGAGCAATGCTTGGATGATACAAATGTTACTACCTCCTTGGTAGATAATATAAGGGGTCACAATATAATAAGAGCCTACATAAAAATAACAATGTAAGGGTACAACAATAACAATAGTGGGATTCTATGGGGCACAACAATAACAATAGGGGGATACACTAACAATAACAATAAGGGGGATACACAAGTATTATAGGGACCTAACATGTCCTTCTCCTTCAAAAAAGTGTTTTCCTCAATGCTTGAGTAGTTCTAGATATTTATGTATAAAATTCTCATCCTCCCATGTGGAATCTTCAGTGGGTAACTTCTTCCACTTAATGAGATATACTTTAAAATTAATTGATTATATAGTTGTCAGGTTCTTGTTTCCATGACAACTTCAAGCTCAAATATGATTTTTCCTTCTTCGTCAAGTTCTAGAAACACTGTTTGAACTGTGAGATTGTCATTGCTAACCTTATTTGAGCATGAAACATGGAAAATTGGGTTTACTTGGGAAGATGCAAGCAAATCCAATTTGTATTCCATAGTACCAATCTTTTGCAACACCTTGTAAGGAACATAGTACTTGGGTGATAATTGTTATCCTTATTAGATTTCTTGAGGGAAATTTGTTTGTATGGTTTTAGCCGTAAAAATACCCAATCACCTACATAAAAACTCATTTCATTGTGATGTTGATCTGCCTGTTGTTCCATTTGATTTTGTGCTAGATGAGGTTATCCTTTAAGAGTTGAAGAACTTGTTGTTGATGCCCAATGTGATCTTACATTGCTTGAACCTTATAATTTTATCTTAAATATGATGTGATGTATGGTGTATGATATCCATAAAGTGCCATAAATGGTGTCATTTTCGCTGCAGTATGGAAGGAAGTGTTATACCATCATTCAAATAGAGGTAACCATTAATTGACCCGTTGTGTTTGTTTATTGATTACAAAGCAATGAAAATATCCTTCCAAACATGTGTTCACTATCTCATTTTTCCAGTCATATTGAGGATGATAAGATGAGCTATGAGCTAATTGAGCACCAAGAAAAGGAAATAATTATGTCCAAAAATTTCTAGTGAAAATGAGATCTCTATCACTTACAATAATCTTTGGGTTTCCATGTTGCTTTTAAATTGTTTCCATAAAAGTAGTAGCAATTGTACTGGCTTTAAAAGGATAAGAAAATGTACAAAAGTGTGCATACTTGGTAAGTCTATCAACTACCACCATGATGACACTCTTTCCTTCATACATGGGTAAACATGTGATAAAATCCATTAATACCTCCTCCCAACGTTGACTTTGAAAGGATAAAGGTTGCAACAAACTTGGGCTCTTAATTGTATCAAATTTATTTTGTTGGAAAACTAAACACTTTGCCACAAAATTCTTAATATCATATTTAAGGCCATCTCAAAAAATTTCCTTCTTGACCCTGTGGTAATTTAAAAAAAATCTTGAGTGCCCTCCTAAGGTGGAGGTGTGCAATTCCAATAGAATATTTTTCTTGAGTTGGGAATTATTACAAAGTTATAAGTGATCTTTGTACCATAATGAATCATTTTCCCTTCTAAATGAATCAGATGTACTGGGATATTGTTGCAAATTTTGAATGAGTGTCCACACATCTTCGACATTCTTCCATTCATCCCTTGCTTCGGTTATCAGTTTAGGTTGGATAATAGAAATTACACAAAGAAATGATTCCACATCCTTATCCTTTCTTGAGAGTGCAACTACAACAAAATTTTGCTTCCATTTTTTGTAGATGATTTCAAAATCATGACCAAACATATTTGTTACCTATTTTTGCTACTCTTCTGAAGATAATATTTGTTCCAAAACGTATTTAAGACTATCATGATCTAATTTTATTTAAAGTGTCTTCCCATTAGGTAAGGTCATCACTGCATTAGTGCATGTAGTATTGCCAACATTTCCTTCTCATAAATAGGTTTGTCTAAATAATTTCCTTTGAATGGACAACTTTCAAAAGAAATGGATATTCCTTCTTGCATTAAAATGATACCAATTCCATTTCTTAAGGCATCACATTCCACAATAAAGTTTTTTGTGAAGTTTGGTGTAGCTAAGACCGATGCTTGGAACATTGCCTCTTTAAAATGTTCAAATTCCTTATTTGCTTCTGGAATCTAAGAAATGCATCTTTATTTATAAATGTTGTTATAGGTGCTGATATTCTCCCATAATTCTTAACAAACTTGTGATAATACCCTTTCAACCCTAGAAATCCTTAAAGATGCTTTATGGTTGTGGGGATTTTATATTTGTTAATGACTTTAATTTTGTTAGGGTCTACCTTAACACCCTCATGAGATACCATATGACCCAAATATTCCACCTTTTGTACTCCAAAGAAACATTTGGAGGTTTTTTCATATAATTTCTCCAATATTTTGACCAACCTATCAACATTGTGAACATGATCCTTCCAAGACTTGTTGTAGATTAGTATATCATCAAAAAATATTAACACAAATTTTCTAAGGAAGGGTTTGAAAATGGAATTCATTAAACCTTGAAATGTGGAAGGTGCATTAGTAAGGCCAAAGGGCATGTCCAAACATTCATGGTGACCCTCATGACTTCTGAATGTTTTTTTATGAATGTATTCAGTCTTCATTCTAATTTAATGATATCCTGAATGAAGATCCAACATGGTGAAGTCAATTTATCCATGTAATTCATCCAACAATTCATCAATGACATGAATGGTAAATTTATCTTCAGTAATGAGCTTGTTGAGATCCCCATAATTCAGACACATACACCATGATTAATCCTTCTTGTGCGCCAATACTACTGGAGCAGAGAAATAACTTTGACTAGGTTGAATTATACTAACCTCTATCATTTTTGCAACCATATGTTCAATATCACTTTTTTGGAAATATGGATATTTTTAAGGCTTGATGTTTGGGGGAAAAATTCCGGGAATCAAATGAATAGCATGATCATGATCATAGGAGGGAGGCCTTTGGGAGTCTTAAATACCTTGGAATTATTTTCCAATACTGTTTTAATATCTGGAGATATAGATGATTTCGATGTTTGCACCTCTAGTGAGCATAATTGTGCAATTACACCCTATTTTTCTTTCTTCATAGGATTTGTCTTTCCATTTGAGATGATTATATTTCCTAGTTTCCCTACGATACCCCTTAATTAAACTTCCTTTCATTCCCAAAACAAATTCAATAAAAGTTCTTGAAAATCAAAAGTTATTGTCCCCAAAGATTGTAACCATTAGAATCCTATTACAACATCATCACCACCCATTGGAATGGAAAGCATTGGAATATTCAAAAAATATTCACCCATGGTTAGCTTGATATTATGGTACTTTCCAGAGAAATTTATAGTACCTCCATTTTCAACCATCACTTAACACTCTGGTACTCGATATAGGAAGCAATTCAATTCCTTGGCTATCTTACAATGAATAAAATTATGGGTACTACCTGAATCAATTATAACTATTTTTTCTTCTTGATATATCCTTCTATCTTGAGAGTTTGAGGAGTGGTAATTCTTTTCAATGCACTATAATACATGGTTGGATTCATTTCTTCTTTCTCTGGGTTGGTTCCTGGTGTATATCCTCCTATTTTGATGTTTCTTGTTCCTTTTCTTCCTCCTCTTCACAATATATGTAGAATAATTTCTTCTCAACACACTTATGACCTTTAGTGAATTTGCTATCACAACTGTAACAAATAATATTTTCTCTTTTTTCCTCCAATTTTTTTGGTGTAAACCTTGTAGGTTGTGGAAGGCTAGGAGCAACAACACTTCCATCTTTATAGTTGTGAGTGGTAAACTTCCTTGTTGTCATAATTTTTCTTTCAAATTTTTTTTCCACCCTGAATGCCTTATCTAATGAAGAAGGTTCCTAAAGGTGAACCTCATGTTGGATGTTATCCTTTAAAGTCACTATGAAAACATCAATGCTATACTCCTCTAGAATATCATTTAATTTGATATGAAATTTTTGGAATTCCTCAATGTGCTCCACCAATGAACCCTTTTGTTTGATATTTATCATTTGGATGTATCCTCATAATGTGCTTTCATTTCCTCCATAAAAATTGATGAAGTTACCATTGGTTTACGAGAAAATATCTATTGATACCATAAAAAATGATTGGTTTCTAAATATAAACATGAAATGCATACCTTTTGTGTGTGTTTCACATCATGGAAATCAAAATATTGCTCCATCTGTAGTATCATCGTTACTGGATCCTTGCCATCAAGCTTCCTCATATCGATATTTGGAATGTGGTGGTTCTTAAAATAAAAATTGGAGTCTCTCAGAATCATAATTCATATTCCTTTTTTCCTCATCATGATTTTCATGGACTACCTTGTCACCACTGGGAATCCTTTCTTCTAACAACTTTTCCAAACCTTCCTTCAACCCTTCTATCTTAAAATTCATCATTGCTTCCATGTATAATTTTAAGCCATCATTCAAAACTTATGTACCATTTTATACCATCTATATTAACATTCATCATGGCTTCCAATTCATTTTTTGTTAATTTTTGCGAGAGCAAACTTTGATGCACTTGGTCTCATAATTTTGATATATCATGTTGCATTTCTTCCTCTTCTTCACCTGTCATAGAAGATATTTCTATTTGATTACTATGTGTGTACATTTTTTTTTTTATTTCAAGGCACTTTTGAATCAAACAATGATATCTATGCTTGACCATGCCTTTTGAATCACTTCAAATTGTTTTCAAAAAAAAAGTTATGCAAAATTTTAAAAATACACACTTTTTTCTTGCTTTTTAGGAGCTTGGTATTGAAATTATTTTATATATGTAATTTTAGATCTCCAAGGTCTAAAATTCCATACGAGGGTATCCCTATGAGTCTTCTTTCCATCCACACAATTTAGACTGATATCGGATTCATCAAGAAATATTTATGTCCAATCTCCCACGATGACTTGATTATAGAATAGTTCAGTTGAGTTAACTTGTATGGAATTCCACATGTCACTGTTTCAACCTTCGACCCTAAAAATTATACAAACAATACATATTCCATGTAATTTCAGTATTTTTTTTACGAAATTCAAATCTGATTTTCAGAGAGAAAGTTATGTCAATTTTCCCTAGGTCGCATGTTTGAGATTGAATTCTGGAGTCTAATAAAACCCTGAATTCTTCGGACGATGTCTCAAAAAATATAGCGAACCAAGAACAAAATTTTTTACACGAAGTTCATCACGTTTTCTACTCCATGTGGTAAAAATTTAAGCTTCCAAAGCCTCGTAGAAAAAAAATTATAGCAAAAAATCCAATATGGCTTGTTTGAAGTAGCAAAACCCTAGAATCCAAAGATCTGATACCAAATGTTATGAAATCGACTCAAAAAACATAAGAAAAGATAGATCAACGACTTAAAATTCATCATATTCAAGGGGGAAACCTCCTTTATATTACATAAATGAAAAATTATTGGATGATACAAATGTTAAGACCTCCTCGGTATGTATAGGAGTCTAAGGGAACACAATGTAATAAGAGCCTACTTAAAAATATAATGTAAGGGTACAAAAATAATAATAGTGGGATTCTATGGGGAACAACAATAATGATATGGGGGATACATGGTCACAAAAATAAAAATTGGGGGCTACACTAACAATAAAAATAAGGGGATGCAATAGTATTATAGGGACCTAGCATTGGTTGAAGAAAAATGAAATCTATGGGAAATTCCCAAGAATCAATGGATACCATGACATATTCAGTAATGACTTTAGGTGCTACTGTGGATATATAAACAAGTTGTAGCACTGTGGTGGTCTTCCTTAGGGATTCTTGGAGATTGAGGTTAGGCATAGTCTCCTTAGTCATGAAATTTATTGTAGCTCCCAAGTCAATGAGAGTATTGGGAACTACAATATCATTAATGTGGAAATTTACTATCAGGAACCCAGGATCTAAATACTTGGGGATGATGAAATTCCTAAGAATAGGATTGACTAGCGGTCATATGGCATTTATAGTAGGGGCATATTTTTTCTCCTCCTTGACCTTCTAAGACATTCCTCTTTGATGAACGTATTGTATATAGGAACATCCTTGATGGCCTGAAGGAGAGGATTTTTGACACATATATTTTTAAATTATCCTATAATTTCAAGTTCTTTTGGGGTGTTAGCCTTGTTAATGGTCACCCTTTTAGATTAGGTAGGTTTGGTGGCTTGAGGTGCGCGATATTCCTTCTCTTCTTAAATATTATTTGTTGGAGAAGGTAGGTGAGAATCTGAAGGACCTTCCCCAACCTAAGGTTGATATATTAAATTTCTATAATATAAGTTGGATAAGTGGTTTCTCCATTTTAGCTTGGTTGAGCCTACTTGTTATTAATATTTTGGTTCAGGAAGGTAGCCATCCAAGGTTATTTTGGAGATAATTTTGGAGTACTTTTAGTTTAGGAGGAGGAGGAGACGTCAAGGTAGGTGGTTGGGATATTTGAGGCATCCATATATAATGTTTATTACCCCATTGAGAAGGTTGGTATTGATATGGTTGAAAAGGAGGAATGGCATTTTGGGGTGGATAAGGCCATGGAGTGGGTAGAAACCAGGGTGGAGTGGTAGGAGGACACTAAGGTCAAAAATGTGAATTGTAATTTGTATTGAAAGGAGAAGGATGTTTCATACCTTTTTGATACTACATGGGGCCTTGTGGCCTCTTTTGATTGACAAAGTAGAGTTGTTCAATTCTCCCTTCTATTCCTTGGTATACAACCTTCAATCCTAGAAAAGATGGAAATTTGCTAGTGGAGATTTTTTATTCACACACAAAGCATATCTCTATGAAAACTATAGGAAACTCATTACTAAGATGTATTTTAGTGCATCTAGGGAAAAATATAGCTAATTCCCTTTATTATTCTTCTTATTTTCTCTTGATCTATATAATTGTATCCATTTGCATAAAAAATGTGTGTGAGATATCAATTTTTAGGTCCTCTAGCATACCTCCCATCTCATTCTTGGTAATTGTAGAGGAGGACGAGGGTCTTACCAAACCTTTTTTCACCCCACCTCTTCTCCTAGTAGCTCTAGAATTATTTATGAATATCATTTTTATGTCATCATAGTTGAGATGATAAATGCCTCCATCTGCTAAAATGTTTAGTTTTCCCTTTAGTTATTAACTAACCCCCATAACAAGAATAACTTCAAGGATTTTGGGTTTAGGTTGCAGTTGTGTGCTCTTATTTGTGTTAATTGGAATATTTCCTCAATATATTCTAGAGATTCATCCACTCAAGATATTCTAACTCTCTCATCTCTGGTGTCTCTTGCTCTATGATTGTCCTGATACTTAGCATTGAAGGATTTTTAAATATGTCCCCATGAAGTGATGTTATACCCTTCTAGGCTCATGAACCAACGAAGGGATACATCCTTGAGAGTAAAAGGGAACAATTTGAGATTCTATTCATCTTTTGTGTAATCATATGTTCTGCAAACCAAAAAAAACTAAAACATATAAGTGTCAGGGTCCTCAGTAATAAAACCATAGAAGTGTGAGAGAGCATTTAGGATAATGTTTTTTATTTTTAATTCTCCATTTGTTTCCCTAATAGGAAACACTTCAGGTTTTCTATTCCAAACCATGTTATCGGTGGGTTGTGGTGGTATTTCTCCTTATGCAAGCTCAAAAATTCTCGCTTGCTCACCCAAAAATTCCTGAATATCCTCTGTGGATAGGGTAGGAGGCTCAGAATCAACAAAAGAAGGTTGGTTTCTTGTGGAAGTGGGGTTTTTTGATGAAATTTTTATGTGTTAACCCTGATTCTATGTGGAATAAAGAAAGCAATATTTTTCTATTTTTGTAATTTTTTGAATGAGAATACTAATGTAATGCAATTTTCTAGTTTTGAAATAAATAATGCCTAATACAAATTTTGTTTGTTTTTGTAGAAAATGAATGAAAAGAACAAATCAACCAGGGAAGAATAAAATGGATACTTTAACACCTCCCTAATAATTGTTCCAAAAAGTGTTGTCTCTTAGTATTGTAGCAAGAATACTGCAACCCCAAAGGGTGTTGACTTTAATTGTCAACCTGGGGTTCATACAAACTTATGAGGGGTTGTCATTATTTGTGAAAA
Source organism: Pinus albicaulis (assembly GCA_034641835.2). Lineage (NCBI taxonomy): Eukaryota > Viridiplantae > Streptophyta > Pinopsida > Pinales > Pinaceae > Pinus > Pinus albicaulis. Next base: position 991,512,679 of record CM076569.1, on the reverse strand, counting down.
ATGTATTATCTCCTTTTTTATCTAATTCCATGTAGGTGAAAACACTAAGATGATATTTAGTTACATAGAGACCACTCTATTGTTTATGCTACAAGTAAAATTTATAATTGCAAGAAGTAAAGGACAATAAGAAAATATACATTAATTTCAAGAAAAATAAAGAAAACCATTTTAACTATGATGGGATAAAAACATGTTTATTCTACTGTGCAGAGAAAGCAAACTCACAACTAAAATAAAGCATGTAACTATCAAACCCTAATTTTGCAGGAAAAAAGGTAGTTTTCTACAACAACTAGGTTAAGGAATCAACTTGGTCTCTTGGATTCCAAAATTCATCTTCAAGGTCTTGGAAACATTGTAACACATGAAATAAGACTAAGCTTGTGTTGGATTCAAGTTTGGATGAGTTTCAAATGCAAAATTCAAGTTGTTTTGCTACAGGAGATGGTCTAGTGAGTAGGAAAATGCACTAAGAAAGTGGTTTGAAGGTGGAATGAGAAAGGGGAAGGTTAAAAAATGATAAATAATGCATTTCCATGTACTCATGACAATGGTAGACAAGTCTATTTATTTAATGGTAGACTATATAGTCTCTTGTAGCTTTGCAAAACAAGAAATTGTATAATGGCAACACAGAAATGATGAAAAACAACTAAAAATCAGATACCAAAGTGAAATTAATACATGAAAGGAGGTGTTAACTAAAAAAAATAATTATTTATAGGATTACCATCAAGTGCTTCAAAGTACTAGGCAATAAAGGACTATAAACAAGCTAATTATCAGAAATGAAATTGGAGAAATAAATAAATGAATAAGTGCATGAAAAGATAATAGTACAAAATGTTCTTAAGAACTTGAGCTAGTATCTAACCCAAGGAGGCTCATATCCCTAGAGGAACAAAAATCTAAGAACCAAATATTCTGTTCATTAATCAAGAAAAGTATTGGTACATGAAAAGTTGCAGAATTGGAATTTCTAAGCTAATGTCTCTACTAACTCGACTATTGCCAGCTCATTATGACTTTCTACTTATTTTCAATAGGCTACTTGATCCCTATATTTGTATAATATGGATGAGGGGTATACTCCTTCACCGAAGGACTTCTTTCCATGCAAAATCCCTGAAAAATAGGATCATGCCCCTTGAGAGACCTTGCAGCTACAAGGAGGATTAATTAGTGCTTCAAGCGAAGCGAGTTTGATCATAATGTTGTATAGGTTCCATAAATTTCTTTGACTTGATATCCATGTGATTTGTGCCAAATATTCTCAATATCCTGCATCATAAACACATTAGGCACACAAAGTATGATAAATATACCTAACCTTCCTAGAAACTTATTTAAGCTAATAAAATGTTATTTAGTGTATAAGGAGAGGTCTAATGTTCCTAGGAAAGGTTAGATGGGCCTTACGTTATACCTAATTGGGAGGTCCATTAGTGGTTCCAAATACCAAGCGAGCAGTTCCAGAGTCATGTTCAAACAGGTGAGTGTTTCTGTCACTTTTAGTGAGATAAAATGAATCGGGGGTTAAATGAAGGGATTTTAAGTGATAACATATGGTAAAAATGGTGTATCACTTGTAAGATCCATCTCCAGTTCCATGGATGTGGACTATTTTTCCTGAGGTGATTCACCATAGGAAGTCATTACTACGCATACAATAGTTTTTTAGGAGAAGGTGTGGTTGGTGGGTCTCATGGGTAGGTAACAAGAAGTGTGTATTATTTAAAAATTATGGTCCCTACCTTTGTCAAGGAGGGGACATATTCTTGTTGGGATCTTATGAATGGTAAAACACTATTACATGAGGCGGGGGACCTCAACTCATAGTGTGTTAATTGGTCAACGGTTATGATCTTCCTATTATGGGGGAAACTCATGGTGTGGAAGACTAAATATATGACAACCTTAATGGTGTACATGTAACTTCTTCCAAACAAAATGTTGTAAGCCAACGGGGAATCGATGAATTAAATATTAATGATAACCATATTACCAATGAATTCAACTGGTAAGAGTACTAATAGCTGAAAAGAGTGACTATTGTATGCCCTAAATGTGATGGAGGAGGTTAAAAGTTTTGGGGATCCTATTTTATGCCAGATTATATTTGACATGATACATGTGGATGCCCCCTCATCAATGATGCATTGATGAATAATGATGTCATGTATGGTCACTAGTATTTGGAAAGTGAGTAACGATGGGAGTCATGGTTCCAACTTATTTAAATAAAAGGTGATTAGGAATGAATCAAAGGGGTTGATGGTACCTAATGTAGAAATTAAGGCTTTCCTATGAGTTAGACATGTTTGAAGCACTTCTAATGATGACATGGAAAAATGGGATTGTGCTAGGTTGTTGACAAAAATGTAACCATGCATTGCCTTCTCATTATGCGATATGCACTATAGTGGTCCTTTGTTCAACCTAGAAAAAATATCTATAGGAGGCCATGGGATCATTAAAGGTGGTCTAGTATTGGGGGGCATTGCATTTTTTGATGAGGTATTAGGTTTTGGAGGAGAACCATAGTTTCAACGCAAGTTTGTAGTAGTATGTATACCACGTTCATATAAAAGTCTTTGTTGGGGGGATCTCGAGGCATTTACCCCATATTTTTTTGGTATTATAGAGGTTTAGCTTCATGTTGAGTTACTATGGTCCCTTGATGTTGGAAGGGAGTTTTTAGCACGGCCAGTTATTGGTTACCTCTAGTTTGAGTATTATGGTTACCCATAGTCTCTCACTTGCATTTAAATTTTGGGATTTGAGGGAAATAATGGGTATAATGGCTATACTCACCACAAAGAGCATAATAATAGTTATTTCATCTGCCACTATTCTTTCCTTGTTTATGTGGGTTGTTCGTGCCTTGGTTTGAATTTTAGTTCCGGTTCGGGGGTTTTCTCACAATCTATGTGTTTTTTTTGTGAGTTCCCAACTTGCCCCTAGTTTCCCTTTTGATTATTCTTTCCTTTCTTCTTAGATGTATTAGATGGGTTGGTAGTATTCAGTTGCAAAACTTCTTTTTGTTGAGGGAAATAAGGCTTAACAAAGTTGAATCCTACATGTTGCTGAGGTGTAGGGTTAGTTTTTTGTTAATCTGAGAAAGGGAAATATGAATTTCCTTGAGGAGGATTTCCATAGGAAGGTTGGGATGTTGACACTCATTAAAACATACACATAGTGTATTTTCCCCCCTGCATGGGGTGTATAGGGGATTGTGTAGGTGCATTAGGATAATACCCTATTGTGGGTGATTATGGCATGAATGATGTACCACTTTATTTGGGAAATGATGAAGGAAGCCGATATGAATTCCATTGGAAGGGAATTTAATTCCCAATTTGTAATTTGGTGATGTTCCTAATTAATCCATCCACAACATCATATGCCCCTAGCTTATCTCAATTGAAATGCTGAGGACGTGGAGCATCATGGATTACTTGCAAAGGTGCTCTCATTGTGCATAAATAAGTTTGAATTATTGGGCCTTATTTATGGCTTCTTCCTCATCTTGTGGAATAGGTGTGGAAATGTCTTTTATTATAACAGGAAAAAATGATTTGAAAAGGAAGTATGAAGGAATTTTGATGGGAACCTCTATCTTGTAGATATTATAACATTTTCTCCACTTGTGGATATGGTCTGCTATGTGAGTGGAAGATGTTTGTTAAAATTCAGAAAATAATTCTAACCTCTTGTGATGATGAACATATTGGAAAAACGTGAGAAAATACTTGGATAGGGATTCAAATTTTTCCTGTGCTCTTGATTTCTCGTTTACGTGCCATTTAGTTGAAGATGTATTGGAAAAGCCTCAATTGAATTGATTCATTAATTATATTATTAGACGAACATCATAGGTGAATTTTTTTTCCAGTGAAGATGCATTGGAAAAGCCTCAGTTGAATTGATTCATCAATTATACTATTAGAGGAACATCATAGATGAATTTTTTTTCACATGGTTTGTAAGGTCTTCTAAGGTCTTCTACTAGTTTTCCTTCAAATTTTGGTATGTCTAAGGGAAATTTGGTTTGGGATATCTAACCAAGCAGCATTATGGGATATATAATTATTTGTAAGTTTTAAAAGATCAATAATATCCAATGAAGCTACAAATGGTGAGTGACATGTAGGGACAATCATACTAACATGACATGTATGTGATGAAGGTTTAATTTGAGAGGAAGAGGTTCCTAACAAAGTAGCTCCAGGAATAGAAGAACCTAACAAATCAATATCAAGAGGTGGTTTATTATGGTAAGGTCAAGTAGATGATGTTGCAAGACCTGGAACTCCTCCTACCAAAGGTGGTAGGCTTTGAAGGCATCTAGAGAGACTTGGTGTAAGATAGTCTCATATGGTGCCCAAATGAGTGTGTGAACTATGAGCGGGGATTTGAAAAAACCAAAGTTTATTTTCGTTTAAATGGTTTTTATTGTTTGAAACAATCTAAGTTTTTGTGTGAGGGTTTTGTGTATGATAATCCTAAAAAACATAATGTTCTTCCACCCACAAGGTCACTAGGCCTTCTGAAGAATTTACAACAATGGGGTCTCTAAATACTTGAATAAAACTAGCAATTGTATGAAGGGAGAGTTATAATGAGGGGTATTGGGGCCATGTCTTAAAGAAACTAGAAATGCTTCCAACAATTATTCAAAATCACCTCTAGGTGCAAGTGTCTTCACACCTTCTACCTTTGGTAACATGCCCTAAGTTTTTTTCACTAGGATACCTTCATCCAATTTGGGGGAGAGAATCTCAAATTCTAGGTATCAATTGTGGATACAAACCCCTAACAAGAGTTGAGAGACTTAAGAAGGCCCATGATAATCCTTGGTCTAGGCCTTCCCCAATTACGGGTTTCTTCTCACTACTAGCTTTGTGACACAAGTTTATGGAGAATTTTAAAGTTCTGTAAAAGACAATTTTCTATGTTTCAAATCAGAATGACCAAGGGTGATTATTTGGATTCTTGCCCCAGGGTCGTAAATTAGACTATAATTTATTTTGTGACCCCTTGATGAGGGAAATTAATGTGTTTAAGTTAGAGGCTTAAGATTTTGGGACGATGGCCCAAAACTCTCTTTTACTTAGGATGTGAAAAAATGATGAATTTTGAATAGTCTAAACTTAAGGTTATGATTCCCCCAAATCACAAAAAGTGCAAGGGGAAGAGCATACTATTTAAGTGAAGATTAGATGAAAACCATGTGTGATATGTGGTGTGTGCAAAACTATTCATGTGAACGTCACAAGTGTTTGATGAAATTGACCAATGTGGATATCATGTGGTTTGTTACAGTTTTTCCATCCTATTAAACTATGTGAATTGGACCTTGCATGAAAGGAAAAATTATATGTCTCACGGGATGCTTAATTTCCCCCAATTAATCTATGTGATGATTCCTCCAATCCTAAAGGGAGATGGTAATGGTATTTTAAAATATGTTTCTAATTCCCCTAGTTTACTGAGTGCAAGGGGAAGACCTCACTCCACCATTTTACTCACACCATTCCTAGTCCCAATACTACAATTTTGGTTAGTAAAAAAATAAAGGGCATCCATATGGCAAAAGAATCTAAATTATTCTAATCCAATGGTTAATTAAAGAAAAAATAGCCTAAGTAATTGCTAAATTTTGCAAGAGTTGGTAAAGATTATCGAGGGCTATCACCCAACTCAGACTAGAAAAGGATATTACAATGATTAGTTGTCTTGTCTATTTGTGTGAGTTTTGCACTAATATTTGTAGGGGAGTCATTGCAAATGTGTATTTAAAATCGTGTAGACTGGCCTGAAAAATAAAAAAGGTTGAATTCTAGTATACACAGGCCTAAAGATGGCCTGAACTGAATGCACACATTTACAATATAACATTTAAAGTGAATAGGGATGAAGAGAGTATAAAAACAATAGAAAGAATGAGGAAAGAAGTAGCAGAGTCATCAATTTGTTGTTAGATTTTGATTTAAGGGTGGATCAAAAATATATCTATTACAAATGTGTTGATACATGCAAAGAGACAAAAAGTAGATGGTTAAAAGGGTAATACATAACAAACAATCAATGTAACTATTCCTATGAAAGAACATGAGATACAAAGCAAGAAAGAGTGGAAAACATAAAAGAAATGAACACAAGAATATGGGAAGCAAAATCCTCTTTATTGATTCATGTAAAGAAATACAAAATCATCCCAAAGACACTAAAGGGAGTAGATAGAGCAATGGGGATCTATGAATCCCCTAAAGGAAGGTCCCCTCTTCCCTATCCTTTGCAAGAAAAACTCTCTTCTTAAAGAAATTACAAGAGAGTAGTCGCTAGTGAACTCTCTCAATGCAAAGCAATGCTCATTGACTTGGCAATTTTGGCAGCATAACTTTACATAATATTCTCTCTCTTTTTGGTCCCAATTCAGCTGGTATATATAGGTTTAAGTACAGTCCTTGGCTCCCATTAACCCATTAATGAGATTTGATCTAGTAGTAGACAAGAGTAATCCTTTGGAGGATCCTTAATGCTAAATCAAAAGTGTAATGGATCGAGACTTAGCTACCGATAATTTTCCTTTCAATAGAAGATGGCTTATTCAATTTGAACTGGTCTGTGGACAATTGAGTTTTCACTTTTGCATATTTGTGCAACTATCAAAGAAACAACCACAGTGATCCTGCAAAAACTGTCGAACTTCTTTCGTGTGGTTAAATTTTTTAAATGAACCTTAAGAACCTTTGATTTTTCTAGTTCATGATGATTTTTAGTCTCACTAATACACTTGCACATGTCATTTTATTGTGTTGAGCATTTTTGGCAAGTGTAATTGGGTGTACAATTTTTTTGTGATAACACTAGAAACAAGAAAAATACAATTGTCTCAAGGGATCCACATGAGGGAACAAATTATGTTTATTTGTGGTAGGTTATAAAAGAGTATGGAAAATAATATTCATTTTCCATATCTTAGGTCAAAAAGAAATTTCCTTCCATAGAGAAAACTATTTAAAGATTTAGATGACTACATTAGTTCAAATAGAAAAAGATAAGTTCTCTATGTAATATTCTCGATATGGTCAAAATGATGAGATCTCGCCCATGGTATTTACTCGTGGTAATTTCCATGCATGTCCCCGGTATTTTCCAGAATAATAAAATAAGGCTTCTAGAGAATCCATCAAGCCTATAAAAGAGAATAGGAGTTAGGCATTGGATCATTCCAAAGTTTATCTATCTATTGTGTTTTCTTCCATAATACGAAAAATGTAGTGGGTGAGAGTGGATCCATCCAGGGTCAGTGTTGTGATTCAGTCTTTTTTTTCTCTTTTAATGAGCAGTAGGCCACTGTAGGAACTCTTATATTTTTGTATGGGCATGTACTCGTTTCTTTAGTTAATAATATAAATAAAGGTTGCATTCTTAGATCTTGTTGTGTTTTGATTGCAAGTATTTTTAACTATAACATTAAAGTGTGCTAGATCTGTTGAAAATTTTAAGCTTTAAGATATTAGAATTAATTTTGAGAGAAATAGAAGATTATGGAAAAACTAGTTTTCCTTAATCCACCTTAATCACTTTAGCTAATAATCCATTAATTTCATGACTTATTCACATACACCCTAATTGATATTTGCAGAAAGATTGCTATATCCATCAATCATTTTATTTGTGGCTTAATGTAAGAAGATTTTGCAGGCTTACGAGGAAGGGTTGAAATATATTGATCGATAGTTAATATTTTCAACTAAGTAAAACCAAACACACCGGAGTGTTGATTGGAAGGACGACAGTCCAAGGAGGCAAAGAAGTCGCCTAATTATCATATCGTTGCTTATAAAAGGGTCTCAGCATATTGCATGGATGAATCATAGCCTGGATGACGGTTAATGCACAGATCTGGTAGCAGTGAAGTGATCATCGCCAACCGATTCGTGGGAAGAAGTTGGCAAATAGCCATCGAAAATCCGCCCCAGATCTCCATTGTATGAGAGCGCAGGATTACCGGAGCATAGGAAGAGAGGGAGTGTTGAAGACGGTTGAGGAGGCCGAGCGTGATCGATTGAGGTGTAGCTGACGGACCACCTCCATCATTGCCGACAAAGGGAGCCTCTATCACTCTAGACAGCCTCGGTGTCACGTGGAACGAAACCTCAAGATCATACTGATGCAATTCGTTGGATCGGACCGGCGTGTAGAACTGGTGATCTATCGGTGACGCAGGGTGATGGGGCATCGGTGACGCAGGGTGATGGTGATCCTAAGTTTGACGGAGCATTTTTCTTGGTTGTTGATTATTGTAGTGGAGTTGCATGCTTGGGATATTCACAAAAGCACGCTAGACGAGATTGAATCAGGGCCGATCACATTCTTTCTAGAGCCGCGTAGATCATGGTTGTCACTGTTGCACCGGGCAAATCTTCTAATCCATACATAGTAGCCTCTATGTTCGCTGAGATGACACATTAATGAAGGTCAATTACACGGTTGTCATGGACCAGACCAACGCCGCTGTTTAAGGAGAAGAATAGTATGAGGGAAGCACTTTGGTAACATTGGGAGCTATAAGATTTTAATATAAAGGGGGAGTATGGAGAAATTTTCTGGGAGTCAAAAATAATTATTATGTTTTGGGAGGAATTTATTTCAGGCTTTAATTTCTACACCAGCTATTGCATTGGGTTATTATTTTTTCAGATATTAGTTGCAGATATTCAATTTTGGAGGCTGAAGATTTATCATAGATGATTTCTCATAAGGATGTTATGTAGCTTGAGCTAGTTGGACCCGGGTTTCCAATTGATATGCTCCTATTAGATTTGAGCGGTATCACCATATAGGAGATCCAGATCAAGGTCAAGGTTATTATTACATGAGAAAAAATTGTTATTATGTTTACAAGGGTTTATCATCTTTGTTCAAAGGAGGTAAATCAGTTTTATTAAAGAAATTCGAGGACAAGTCATCATTTTATTTTTGGAATCACCTATGGAACCGAGATGGTAATACATCAACGGGTCCTCTGGGCTACACTACCTCTGCAGATAAAAAATGGTAACAACTTACAAATGAGAAGCAAGCGCATAACAACAAGCCTTTCTCTCGGAAGGTCCATGTTATCCTTCAATAGTCAAAGGATATTTGGAAGGAAGATGTAAAAAGCAAGCGTCTCTTTGAACTTGGATCCAAATTACAGTATACGAAGTCTGAAGATGTACTCCTATGGTTGGACACATTCGATACGGCTTTGTCCCTGATAGAGAAATCAGATTGGAAAAGGTCAAGTTGGGCCTTGAAGCCATCAATGCTTTCCTTGATACAACCCAGGGTCTTAGAGCATTCTTGTGAAAGGGTTAGACTCACAATCGTCTCTTGTCTCAACAAGATCATAGATTTAACATAACCACTACCACCTTTCAACAATGATATCATGAAAGAGATATTACAGCAAATTGTAGAAACCCTTTAAGCGTTCAACAACATCATACTTCTTACCTTTCAAAAGCAACACAAAATTCTAGAACTGATGGCAAAATTTAGCTTTGGCACATTCATGCTGAATCTGGAATGTGACGAGTTGATCTTTCAGTTGCTCCAAAACTTTTACACGAGTATTACATTAGCTCATTCAGACCATGTCAAAGCATGCATGCAAAATATTGTGTCCCTGTTCTTAAAAGGAGATGGTGACATATGCAAGACACTGAGATACAAATTGATGACTATTTGGAGGAAGGAACCATAGGTATCACTAGCTGCCTACGATCTAGTCGAAAAGTTAGTTAGGAAAAAATAAAATTACTCAGAAGGGTGCTGACTAGGAAGGAGTCGAGAAGGATTGATGGAGGAAGCAAGAACAAAATCTGCAGCAATAATGAACTAAGGAGGAGAGGACTATGATCTATCTACAAGGGAACTTGGGCCCTTAACCATTCATGTCTAGGTGATAAGGAGGAAACAAGGGCAAATCATGAGGATTCATCCATAGTTGGGTTCATTGGTTTTTAGAAGAGAATCTATGAAGGATCCAAGCAGTCAAGTACATATGGTAAGTAGCAACACCATGTTTTTCAGAGAAACTTGTAGGACAAATCGATGTTAATCAGTCAGCTTGAAAAAATACAAGGGAAAGGAATGAGGAAATTCCTCTTGATGATGTGGTATTTGAGTCTATAGATATCCAGGAGAACATCCATAAAGAGTATGTGCAATCAGGTGTAGATAAAAGTACACCAGTTATCCATGTTTGAGAACCAGAGAGGATGTACAAATTATCCCCACATGTGGAGAAGACCAGGAAGAAGACATTCAAGGAGAAGAAAATGAGGAGCCAGTAGTAATAAACTGACATGATGAGTATGATCATGCGGGACAACATGAAAAATATAGTATGCACGATGATCCATTTTTGGAGGGTCAGTAAAAGGTTCAAGTTAAAGCTGTGGTTGTGGGGCATCTGGTGCTAACAGATATAAAGACATCCAACATGGCACTAGACTTTCCAGTAGAAGAATTTCGGGAAAGTATGAGGCATCTCAAGACAGATCTTATAATGTTCAAGCAAAGAGTCTGGACAGTTTGATGGCATTGTCATATAGGAGAATAGAAAATTGGAGGAGCTCATAGGGGTATGTGCCGAATCAAAAACCAAGTTGTCTAATCTTGAGGAATGACTCAAGTCCCTCACAAGGCAACAAGAGGAGTACAATTGGGAGTTCCAGAGCATCTCTCTATAGGAGTACATAGCTAATGCTTGAAACACTACCAACCCACCTTTATACACTGGGAATAGCAGGGCAGAGTTCTCCAAATGCATCATGTTGGGTGACCAAATGGAGTAGCATGAGTTAAGCATCGAGAAAAATCATTATCATTAGATTTGTAGGTATTCATCCTTCCCAAGGCATGGATTGGCAAGAGATTATGAGTTGGTAAGGGCATATTGTAGCTTGGGCCCTTTGGCACAGGGTCCCAGGACTTAGGTGGCATTGGGATCCAGAAGAATCCATTGGGAGTAGGATTTGTCAAAGGATTCTTTGGGATCCAGGTATCGAAGGATCCATTCAGGATCATTTAGCATGAAGGTATGGAATAACACACTAGGTTGTATGGGATCCTGGTATCGATGCTTTTTTTGTGGATAGCAGTGAATTGCTTGAGGGAAATAAATCTTTGGGCGGGAGGATTTGTAATATTCCTTTTTTTGGATATGGTCAAAATGGATGAAACCTATCCATGGTATTTACCGTGGTAATTTCCCATGGTATCTGCCCCTAGTATTTTTCCTTCGTTTTTCGAGGGAAATAATAAAATAAGGCTTCTAAAGAATACATGAAGCCTATAAAAGAGGATAGGATCTAGGCATTGGATCATTCTGAGTTTATCTATCTTATTGTGTTTTCTTGAGAACTTGGTGTGGCCAGTTCTAGTATGATCCCCAGGACGAAAACCCTCCATGTGCGATTTTTCTGGTGGATCCATCTAGGGTCCACAGTTGTGCTTTAGTGTTTTGTTTTCTCTTTTAATGAGTAGTCAGGCATTTCAATACACCAGCTCCGATATTTTTTCATGGGCATGTACTCATTTCTTTAGTTAATAATATAAATAAAGGTTGCATTCTCAGATCTCGTTGTGTTCTGTGTTTTGATTGCAAATTTTTTTAACTAGAACACTAAAGTGTGCTAGATCTGTCTAAATATTTAAGCTTTGGGATATTACACTAATTGAAATTAATAGAAAAACCCTCTTAAAATTCACTAAAGCTCCTACTAGAGACATAAAAATAATCAAAACTTTATTTCCTAAGAAGGAAAATTTTGAAAAAATCATTAGACAATGTATTACATCTTAAAAATATGCTTTGAGATAACATCATCTTCTCTATGCAGATTCATGAAATATAAGTTTTAAGGCATATACTTGATATGTAAAGAGATGAAGAAAATAAAGGGATGAAGATTCCTCAAGCCACATCAGGTAAATTTTTAGAGGAAGATATTTGAATAAACAAGAAGAGGATATGGATAGACAAAAAATTAGAATCCCATTTAGGAGAAAATGATAATTTTTCTAAGAAACCTGTTGTGACATTTACAAAAACTTCTCAACTTTTATGTAAATAAAAATAGGTACCCTATTAAAAAAATTTTTTTGACTAATTTATAGCTTTATTTTTTATTATTTTATTATGGGTAAAAATAAAGGTGGGTTACACTTTTGTGAGAAACACGGGTGGAAAATTTATTTTCCTAACAGTTTAGCGAAAATTTGGAAATTAGTTCGGCCGAAATAATTATGTTTTTTACCTTGACGGCGTATTGATGGCGTGGGTAAACAGATTTTTGGCCGGAGATGGGAAAACCTGAAACCAAAGTTCGGCCAAACTAATAGTCTAACCGAACTATTAGTTCGGTTGAAATTTTTCTTATAAATATACCGACCTGCAAACCTTAAGAGGTTTGAGGCTTGTTACCATTGTCGCATTTGTGTCATCTGTATCTGTGTTTGCTATTGCGATGTGTTTATGTTTGTTGCGTTGTGTTTGTGTTTGTTGTTGCAGGGGCTTGGTGTTGCAGGGGCGAGGAGGTGAGAAGGCTTGTTGTTGCTCTGGTTTATTTTGTTGTGGGTTTTATTTGTAATTTGTGTCCTCCGCAACGTCTTCAGCGATCTCCTGCCTCGTCACCTTGTTGCGGCCTCGTCTTCTTGTTGTCTCCGAATTTCCAGGTAGACGAAAAAAATCCTTTGCTTCCTTTGCTTCATTTCTTGTGCGGTCCCCAGATCTACGTGAACCATTAATGAAAGAAGGAAATTGAAAAAAAATTGTTTAATTCATTTTTTCCTTCACATTATACCACGTTTTTTATATATGGATACCAAAACAAATCTTGGCAGTCACAATACTATAGGTATAAATATAGTGACTTCATAGAGTATATCAAGCCTTATGCTTCAAGTGTAATATCCATTGTCTTAGTTTGAAGAAATACATACTCATTTATGGCTTTAACAAATAAAGTGTGCAAATATTCTGAATCTTTTAAAATTTTGAACCAACTTTCATTATGTTTCCTAATGTAAATAAAACCTTTGAAATAACCAATGCTGCAAGTTACCTTTATGAAACACACAAAAATGCACATATTGTAGTAACAACCATCTTATTGAACCAAAGTATTTTCGTTTTCAATTTTCTTAAGGTCTAACCTATGACCTTTGTTTTTAGCAAATGCTTACTTTCACTAGGATCTACCATCCAAACTTGTTTGGAGACCATGAGCAATTGATGGATATATGTGTTAAACAATGTGATCTATTAGAAGCCTCATGGCATTGGTCCAAGCTATAGATCTAGCTCTAGTACCTTTGCTATGCAATTTTCTTTTTAGAAATGTATTAGTACAAAAAAATTACCTACCCAAACAATGATATTTGATTGTTGTTAGCTGTATGCAATATCCTCAAATGTTTGCATAGATTAAACCTTCAAAATATACCCCAAATTCTGAAATAGTCCACCCTCCAATTGTTTCCAAGGAAATGTTTCTTAGCATTGTCTTTCGTGTTAAGAATAAAGGAAATCAATTGTGAATTTATATCTCATGTTGTACCTTGAGTACCTTCTTTCTTAATTATAGCTTTATCACTGGTCTCTGCTTCTTGTTGTAATATTTAAAATTTTCTTGCACCTTTCCTTCATGTTGTACCTTGAGTACCTTCTTTCTTAATTGTAGCTTTATCACTGGTCTCTGCTTCCTATTGTAATATTTAAAATTTTCTTGCACCTTTCCTTCATGTTGTACCTTGAGTACCTTCTTTATTAATTGTAGCTTTATCACTGGTCTCTGTTTCCTGTTGTAATATTTAAAATTTTCTTGTGCTTTTCCTTCTTAAAATGGTAGAAACAAAAACACTTGACTGCAAAAGTAGTTGGTATTTTCTAGTAATCCCTACATAAATGGTGGCATTATTTTCTCACCTCCATTGTGACAATATTAAAAAATGGTGCAACAGAGTTTGTTGTGTTGATATGAAGCTCACGCTGCCAACGATATTACTTGCAAATCTATGATCATCTTCATTATCTCTGCATTTCATAATATTCATTCTTGTTCTTGGCTTCGTAACAATCATCAAAAAATAACAAAGCTTCTTTACCATTCTTTGCAAATTTAGAGTGAGCTTCTCAATTGTTAAGTACATTATCTAAGGTGTCTATAATCATGGCACCATATTCTTGAATGCCCATTGCCTATTGTTCATTAGAAATCCTCAATCAACAATCCATATTTACATTTGTAAAATTGAAAGGGCAACTACAGCTGCGACCCGCACATCTACTCCAATAAAACTTAGAAGTTCAATCGATACTTTATATACACCTTAGGTGCAAAGGGAAGAATAAGTTGTTCATAATTAATCTTCCAACTGAGTCCATGGCACTATAGTGCCAAGATTTAACTAATGACTCTTGCATAGCAGAATACCCACATATATATCTACAACACAGTCAACATTGTAGTGATTTGCAAGATTTAACTAATGACTCTTACATAGGAGAAATTTTCTGCCGATGAGGGAATTAAGAAAATTTTACCAAACCTCCATATATCTAGAGTGGATATATGCATACTAGGGTTGGGTGAGATTTGTCTAGGATTCTGATTTTCTTATTTTTATTGATTTAAAATTTAATAAAATGTGTGAGATGTATATATCTTCACAACTTTATTTAATTTTATTTACCAATTTTTTGATAGTACAAAAAGAACATCAAATTAGTAATGGTGATAAGTTACATAAGTATTGGTAAGGTTGATCAAGCATGATACCTATCCAGCTTCATTAACTAGGTGCTTGTACTATGCTTCGTGATTACATTGATGAAATGAGCAATTGATATCATTCTTTCCATAATTGATCTTGATTGAGCTATGTTCTTGGCTGAATGCTTGTAAATCACCCAACTATATGCTTACTTATATAGTAGGAGTAAGCTAGCTTTCACTATGATATCTATATTTTCTTATACTCTATTAAACCATATGTTTATCCGTATAGAGCTTACATATACCCATATTCACTCGCATATGGGTAAATATAATGGTAATCACTCATTCCAATCACACTTAGTACTTTACATTATGTGGTTTCACTAAAGGGGCTTGTGTTTCCATAAGAGATACATGTTGTATTACATTGATACTTCAGAATCACTAGTACTAATCAGGTTAGTAAGAACCATCATAACTAGCTTATACTATCCATTATGTTCCAGCATCATTGATTACTAGTTAAGGTCATCTTACAGATTAGAGGTTATGTTTTAATAGTGGTAAGTGAAACATGACCCTTGTAACTATTAGTATAAGTACCATTGTATTCATTATTTAACCTTACTGCTTCTATTACACTTATATATTAGATCTCTTCTCATTAAGAGCTATAATCATATAGGTAACTACGAGTATGTATTAAGTAGATTATTGTTAATTAGGGTAGTACTAATGGTAAACAACATTGAAGGTATTTTGATCTACTGTTGTTGAAGTTGAGCTGCCACGGCCACAACATTGAAGCAACACCAAAGCCAACATCCCAAGCATGAGAAATACTGATTCTCTAAATCTCAACATCATCACCCTCATCTAATAGTCACGAGGTTCAAATTAATTTTTATCATAATAAATTGGTTAACAATTTAGATATAAGGTATTTAGTGTAATTATTTTATTTTTGGTTAATACAGTGAAATATTGTTTGAGAAATAGATTTAAGATTTTGAAAAATATTGTTTTAGAAATAGATTTAACATTTTGAAAATTTCCTGAATACTCCTTGCTAAGCTAAAACCTAAGCTTTTCTGTCGTATTCCTGAATTAAAGCTTCCTAATCTAGCTAGCTTTCTAATGCCTCAAAGAGTAGAGCTGTATGTGTGACTTTTGACATAACTTCATCAACCACTACCACTAGTTGTTTCTCATTTTATGCATTTGGAGGAATGATGTTAATATGAATGATTGATAGAAATGGTTTATTCGAGTAATGAAGACCCTTGGCTTCTTACCATAATACTACTATAGGTTTTCCACTGTATTCATATTTATGTTGATGCTAGAACTATTTTTTATTAATGTACCTAAATTTACACCTTCCATGATGTTTCCTCTCCTAGTGTTGTCATTTGCTTTTCTAATCTTGTAAAATGTTAAAAGTGGAGTGTTTTATGATGTAATGGATATTACTAATCTAGATTATGTACAGTGATATGATGATAGTGTAGGTTGATGTTCAAGTTGTAAATTTTTTGTACATATCAAGGATGAATGATAGTACAAGCCAAAAATGACATTATTATAAATTATTAGATAATCTGTTAGGTGCTAAATCATACTTCTTATTAAGGACATAACTAATTCAAGTTGAAAAATCTTTTTTAATGTTCTTAGCCTATTTATAGATGTCAAAGTAAAGGTTTCTAGATGTGATTTCTCCCATAAACTTTAAGGCAAACTAAAATTTAAGGCAAACCATGTACATGTCATTTATCCCACAAACTCATCAAGGTATGACTTTTGACATAACTTCATCAACCACTACCACTAGTTGTTTTAGTAAGTGCATAAAATAAGTTTGCAAACCATGTACATGTCGTTTCTCCCACAAACTCATCAAGGTGTGACTTTTGACATAACTTCATCAACCACTACCACTAGTTGTTTTAGTAAGTGCAAACCACTACCACTTTAAGGCAAACCATGTACATGTGTCATTTCTCGCATACAAGTGTTATTTCTCCCATAAACTTTAGGAAAAATTTAAGGCATGTCATTTCTATGTCATTTCTCCCATAAACTATAAGGCAAACCATGTACATGTCATTTCTCTCTTAAACTCTAGGCAAGGCATGCTATTTCTAGATGTGATTTCTCCCATAAAATTTAAGGAAAACTTTAAGGCAAACCATGCACGTCATTTCTCCCACAAACTCAAGGCTTTATCCCATTAATTCAAGGAAAAATTTAAGGCCTAAAAACTGAACCTAAGGTGGTTGAACTTCCATAGGATTTGAGTCTGTTTTTTGAGTGTTAACTTCTACAAGTTCTAAAGGCAAAGTCTGTAAAGGGCCAGGTAGCCTCTGGATCTCATCCTTTTTGAAAGGTGGCATATCCATTAAATGCCCCTACAGTCAATCTCTGGAACAGATTTAAATAGAAGTTCTTCATTGTAATATCTATTTATGTACATGCCATTTATCCCATAAAATTTAAGGCATTTGCTAGTGTTTTTGGAACCATGTACATGTCATTTCTATGTCATTTCTCCCATAAAATTTAAGGAAAACCATGTACATACATGTCATTTCTCCCATTTCTCCCATAAACTTGAAAGGAAAACTTTAAGGATAACCATGTACATGTCATTTCTCTGATAAAATTTAAGGCATTTGCTAATGTTTTTTGGAACCATGTACATGTCATTTCTATGTCATTTCTCCCATAAAATTTAAAGAAAACTTTAAGGCAAACCATGTACACATGTCATTTCTCCCATACATGTACACATTCTACAAATTCTCATAAACCATGTACATGTGTCATTGATTCCATAAAAATTAAGGAAACCATGTAATAATATATTTTCCTTAAAACTCAAAATAAACTTAAGTAATATTATTTCTAGCTTCGTGATTTCTCCCATAAAATTTAAGGCAAAATTTAAGACAAACCATGCACATGTCATTTCTCTCACAAACTCAATGCTTTCTCCATAAACCAAGGCAAAATTTAAGGCCTAAAAACCTTGTGAGAACCTAAAGTGGTTGAACTTCAAGAGATTGGAGTCCGTCAAGAGTGTTAGCTTCTCACAAGTTCTAAAAGGGTAGTAGTTTGTAAAGGCCAAGTGGCCCTCTGATCTCATCTTGTTGGAAATATGATGCAGAGTGTTGTCCTTGATGGCAACCCACTGAATGGAGATGAAGACATGCGACTGTTGACATGTGTTGTCCTTGATGGCAATCCACCTGATGAAGTTATTCTTGACTTGAGGGACTTGGTAAATGATGCTTAAATTGATGTGATACATGTTTTGTGATGACATGAGATGCTCAGATATGTACTCAGGCAACCCACTCGATGAAGACTTTGTAGTGACCTTGATGAAGTTGTACAGAGAATGTGTTCCCCGATGAAGAAAATATGATGTTTCTGCTGCCAAAGGTGTGTCGAAGGCTACAACAGCGATCAGAATGTACTCAAAGTACGATGAAAAAGAGTATGTCTCTAGGTATACGCGGATTGGCCTAGGGGAAGTCGCGTATGCACGCGGAAAAGAACGTGCCAAGTCGCGTATGGGCTAAAGCGCTCAAAAAGTGCAAAACCAAGGGTAACCACCATGGTATTGACCCATTGTATTGGGTAATGATCCGCCCAATTGACCCCGTCCAGGTAGTTTTGGGCTCATGGTATTGTTTTGGCCCATGGTATTGAAAAAGGGGCTCATGGTATTGAAAAGGATAAACCTATATAAGGAGAAGAAATTCATTGTGAAAATCATGAGTGTGGGTGCAAGATGTCTGAGCTTGAATGAATACTTCTCTCTGAAGTAGATCTGAATGGAAAGGGTTACACTTGAATGATAAATCTGAATATATGATGCACCAATGAAGAAGAAGGGGATCTAGATCTGAAATGCACTTGTATCTACTAGATCTGCTTATGGAAGGCCTAGATCTGTGATGAGGCGAACATCTAGGCGAACATCTGACTGAAGTGAAAAGGGTAAATCTGAATTGAACATCTGATCTGATGAAGTATGCTGCTCTGTAATCATTGAAGATCTATAAGCTACTTTTCCGTGAAGGAAGCGCGTATACACGCGGCTTCTCTGAAGTAACAGAGCGTACGCAACAAAATATACAATCGTGGTATCGGTTCGTGGACGGCGCGTATATACGCTGGGGTATGAAGAAGCAAAAGCGCGTACAGGCACCAGGGGTCGTGCCGGGGGCAAGGGGCATGAAATATCCGATCTGTCTCTGGTTGTGTTTGTTATCCGATCTCTGTATGATTATACCCATGGATGATGATGTTTGTGCTGGCAAGTATGGAAAAGGGGGTTCGGTCCGGAAATAAGATGAATTGTGGCCTCGCAAGTTGTGTTCTATTATGGTTGATCCGTGTGTGAAAATTGGATTTCATGGTCCTGTTGTGGAACAATTGCTGTAGCCTTCGCCTCGTGTTTTCGTAGCTCTCCTCTGTGTGAGGGCCGGTAAACGAGGATCGGGGGTCGAGTTCTCTAGAGGCCGAAACGAGCCGTGGTTTTTTGGGCTTCCAGAGAGGTCAAAAACACAGCCAGGGTGCCTGCGTGCTGGTCAAGTCTGCGCCAGCACATATGTTGTAAGATGTTTTTTCTATAATAAAATATTGAAGGCTGAGCAACTGCAGCGGTGGTTTTCTCCCGACTTGGGTTTCCACCTAAAAATCCTGGTGTTCATGTGTGATGCTTTGTGTGATGATTTATTCTGTTCTTACTGCACATGTTTACTGCTTATTGAATATTTGATGAATAAATGAAGGAATGATTTAAGTGAAGAATTAATGACATAAATAGATATATGTGTATACGCGAGTTTCGTAAAGGGTATCCGCGTATATACGCAAGTCTGGTTCAGGAAAGTAGCGTATGCATTTTAGAAGCAGGAAAAAGTGAAAGTTTTGAATATGCAGTAAATACTGATTCACCCCCCCCCTCTTAGTATTTTTCCCAACAATTGGTATCAGAGCCGGTCCTTGTGCAGAAGCTTGATCGCTTAAAGGAGATCCGTCGCAATGGGAAGTCAAGAAGGAGTAATGTCTATAAAGCCACCTCTATTCAATGAAAGCAATCTGATATTCTGGAAGGTACCAACAAAAGCGTATCTGCTAAATCTTGGTACAAAACTATGGGCATTCTTGAAAGGATGTGAACAAGAATTCAGAGAAGAAAAGGGTATTTTTGTGGATTCTCTAGAAGACAATAATCTTCTTGAAGAAAACACTCAACTCAAGGTAAGCCACGAAGAAAAGAACATAATCATAGAGACTCTTGAAAATCAGCTTGAAGCAGAAAAGAAACGCAATGAGGAATTGGAGTGTGAAGTAGTAAGTCTAAGGAAGGATAATGAGAAAGTGAATTCTCTCAATCTCAGATTTGCTAAAAGTTCAGAAACCTTAGATGAGATTATCAAGGTACAACGGTCTCCTCTTATAAAAACAGGTCTTGGATATACTGGGGAATCTTCCCAGACATCAGCACCAAATTTTCTAAAAGCAGCCACAGCTGGTTCTCTACATTCAGCCACTCAGCAGGGGAACAAAGGATCTTTGCAGGTAAAGCATGATCATCTCAATTCAAGAAACACTAACAAGGAGATCTTTCAAAATGGCTACAACCAACAGGTAAATTCTAATAGAAGATTTCATGATCACAGAAATTTCTACTTCAATGGACAATGTTTCTCATGTCACAATTTTGGTCATAAAGCCGTTCAATGTGTTGCATATAAAACCATCATGACAAGAGAAGCAAGAAAGATAAGGATGAATGTCGAACCAAAGAAGGACACCTATAACAACTTCTCTCCTCTTCAAAATGAAGTTGAATGTACTTATTGCAATAACTTTGGTCATGAAGAATCTGAATGCAGGAGCAAGGTCCAGCCAAAAGAACATGTTCCCTCAAGCTCTAAAGTATGGAAAGAGAAAGAAATGCCGGTTGAAAATTGTGGGATAGCGTTATTTGCAGAGGGTGAAGAGAATCAATGGTACATTGATAGCGGGTGTTCAAGACACATGACAGGTGACAAAAGCAAACTGCATACTTATAATGCTCTAGAGAAGGAAAAGAAAGTTACATTTGGAAATGATACTCCTGCCGTAATTAAAGGAAAAGGGGCAGTATTTCTAAAAGAAAAGGTGAAGGCTAAAGATGTCATGTATGTGGATGGATTAAGACATAACCTTTTAAGTGTTAGTCAAATGTGTGATCACGGAGTGTAACTTCTTCAGCTTCCAAAGAATGTGTGGTCTGCGAACTTGATAAGCGTAAAATCATTATAAAAGGCTCTGTATGGTCTCAAACAAGCTCCAAGGGCATGGTATTATCGTCTTGACAAATATCTTCATCAACAAGGATTTTCAAAGGGGTTTGCTGATAGCAACTTATACACAAAAGTTGAAAATGATAAACTATTGATTGTAGTTGTATATGTTGATGATATCATTTTTGGGAGTAACGAAGAATCTATGAGTCAAAAATTTGCTTCTGTCATGCAGCAAGAATTTGAAATGTCTTTACTTGGGGAACTAACATTCTTTCTTGGCTTACAAGTGCATCAATCTGCAGATGGTATATTTTTATCACAAGCAAAATATCTTAAGCAAATTCTGAAGAAGTATGGCATGGAAGAATGCAAACCTGTAAGTACACCAATGATAACCGGATGCAGTCTCAGTTCTAATGATGATTCTCCCACTGTGAATCAACCAGAATACAGATCGATGATTGGAAGTCTACTTTATCTCACCGGGACCAGACCAGACATTATGCATGCTGTTGGGATTGTTGGACGATTCCAAGCTAATCCAAAAGAGTCTCACCTTCAGGCTGTCAAAAGGATATTCAAATATCTACAAGGAACTCAAGACTTTGGTCTATGGTATCCAAAGGATGCTGATCTTACTCTTCATGCTTACACCGATGCAGATTGGGCTGGAAGTGTTGATGATCGGAAAAGCACTAGTGGTGGTGCATTTTACATGGGGCCCCGGTTAGTATCTTGGTTCAGCAAGAAGCAAAATTCTATTGCCTTATCAATAGCTGAAGCAGAGTATGTAGCTGCCGCATCTTGTTGCACTCAACTCCTATGGATGATGCAAACCTTGCAAGATTTTCAAATCAAATGTGCAACTCCTATCTCCATTATGTGTGATAATACAAGTGCCATCAGTATCTCAAAGAATCCTGTTATGCATTCAAAGACCAAGCACATTCCCATCAAGTATCATTTCTTACGTGAAAAAGTGCTTGAACAAAAGGTGAAGTTGGAGTATGTTACCTCCAAAGAACAAGCTGCTGATATCTTTACCAAACCTCTGCCCAAGGAAGCGTTCGAGCATCTAAGACAGAAGCTGGGAGTGTTCTCTGCCAGTCAAAAGAAAAAATCTGCATAAATTTTAGAAGATGGCTTGGGATACGCGGGTTTCCTGAAACACAGTCGCGTATGTACGCGAGTTCCTGCACATAAACCCGCGTATGTTTGGTTGCTGACAATTTTTTTGGATGGTTCAGCATTCTTCAGCACAGCTGCAGTGCTGTCTGGTATCTCTGATACTGTTTGGTATCTCTGGTGGTGTTCCAGTTCTCATAATTCTGTTTCTAATGTTTTGATGAAGATGCCTTGATGATTTGTTGGTGAAAATGTTCAGGATGCACAAACTAAGGGGGAGCCTTAGTCATATGAAAAGGATGCATGGATGCACAGATTCAGGGGGAGCATTAGTATAATGCACTGCTGGCATTATGGTGGTTCTGATATATGATCTCTCTTGAGGTCTTTTTGGTATTAATTATGAAAATTCATATTTGTACTTTGATGAAAAGGTCTGGTTGAGACCCATGTTGTAAAATTGTAATATTCAGTCATGTAAGGACTTGTCAATTTTGCAAACCCACTTGGTTGGGTAGCTGAGTCATTTTTTGTAAACCCACTTGGTTGGGTAGTTGAGTCTCATATGTAAATCCACTTGGATGGATAATTGATGTAAGTATGAGTCTTTGGTGATAGGAAGTTCATAGAGTCATGTACTTCATTGACAAATATGTTTGAAGATTCAGCATGAACTCAGGGGGAGCTTGGCCACTTCAGCACATATCAGATCTGCAGAATGTTTCTTCCACATGAGAAGAAAAGGGGGAGAGTGTTGGTTTTTGATCCGCCCTTTGCCCTTGATGTCAAAGGGGGAGAGTGACATGGTGTTTGAATGAAGAGAAGATAATGATGTCAAATTTTTGGGAGAGTGACATGGTATCTATCTGCTATGGTAACCAAACACCATCGTGGTTGCCATCAAGTCCAAAGGGGGAGATTGTTGGAAATATGATGCAGGATGTTGTCCTTGATGGCAACCCACTAATTGAAGATGAAGACATGTGACTGTTGACATGTGTTGTCCTTGATGGCAATCCACCTGATGAAGTTATGCTTGACTTGATGGACTTGGTAAATGATGTAAATCTGATGTGATATGTTGCTGAGTGTTGTCCTTGAAAGGCAACCCACTTGATGAAGATGATGAAAACTTACTTGATGAAGTTGTGCTTAAGAGAATGTGTTCCCGATGAAGAAAATATGATGTTTCTACAGTGTGTACAGAAGGCTATGAAGAAAGGATTTCAGAATGTACTCAAAGTATGATGAAAAAGAGTATGTTTCTTGGTATACGTGGATTGGCCTAGGGGAAGTCGCGTATGCACGCGGAAAGGAACGTGCCAAGTAGCGTATGGGCTAAAGCGCTCAAAAAGTGCAAAACCAAGGGTAACCACCATGGTATTGACCCATTGTATTGGGTAATGATCCACCTAATTGACCCCGTCCAGGTAGTTTTGGGCTCATGGTATTGTTTTGGCCCATGGTATTGAAAAAGGGGCTCATGGTATTGAAAAAGGATAAACATATATAAGGAGAAGAATTTCATTGTGCAAATCATGAGTGTGAGTGCAAGAGGTTTGAGCTTGAATGAATACTTCTCTCTGAAGTATATCTGAATGGAAAGGGTTACACTTGAATGATAAATCTGAATGTATGATGCACCAATGATGAAGAAGGGGATCTAGATCTGAATTTCCCTTGTATTTGCTAGATCTGATTATGGAAGGCTTAGATCCGTGATGAGGCGAGCATCCAAGCGAACATATGTCTGAAGCAAAAGGGTAGATCTGAACTGAATATCTGATCTGATGAAGTATGCTGCTCTGTAATGATTGAAGATCTATACGCTACTTCGCCGCGGAGGAAGCGCGTATATACGCGGCTTCAGCGAAGAGAAAGAGCGTATGCGCAATAAAATATACACTGAGGTATACGCTGGTTTGTGTGGACGGAAGCGCGTATATACGCGACATCAGTGAAGAGTAAGCGCGTATGCAAACTAGGGTTTGCTGAAGCAAGGGGTATGAAATATCTGATCTGTTCTGCTGTGTTTCTGCTATCTGATCTGTGTTGATATGTATCTCATGGATGATGTACATCGGTGCTTTTAAAAGTATGACAAGGTCTGGCCTGGAAATATGATGTTTTGTGCCCCATAAGTTGTGTCATTGTGTTCTATTGAAGTGCTGGATCCAAGGCAGGAAATTTGATGTGAAACGTGGGTCTGTTGCAGCCGAAGGTTGTAGCTCAGTCAGGGGTCGTAGCCCCCTTCGTGTGAGGTCAAACGAGACTGGCCGAGGCTCCCTTCCAGGTGAAGCTGGTAAACGAGATCAGGGGGTCGTAGCTCCCTTCCAGGAGAGGCCGGTAAACGAGTCAGGGGGTCGTAGCTCCCTTCCAGGAGAGGCTGGTAAACGAGCGCAGGTGGGTGCCTGCGTGCTGGTCAAGTCTGCGCCAGCACATATGTTGCAAGATGTTTTCTCTATAATAAAATATTGAAGGCTGAGCAACTGCAGCGGTGGTTTTCTCCCGACTTGGGTTTCCACCTAAAAATCCTGGTGTTCATGTGTGATGCTTTGTGTGATGATTTATCCAGTTCTTACTGCACATGTTTACTGCTTATTGAATATCTGATGAATGAATGAAGGAATGATTTAATTGAAGAATTAATGACATAAATAGATATCTGTGTATACGCGAGTTTCGTAAAGGGTATCCGCGTATATACGCAAGTCTGGTTCAGGAAAGTAGCGTATGCATTTTAGAAGCAAGAAAGAGTGAAAGTTTTTATCGTCAGAAGAACACCGATTCACCTCTTATATGTTTTTCCCAACACCTTTTCTCAAAGGTGACATATCCAGTAAATTCCCCTACAGTCAATCTCTAGAACGGATCTAAATATAATTTCTTCATTGTAATATCCATCTCTATACATGCCATTTCTCCCATAAACTTTAAGGCATTTTCTAGTGTTTTTGGAACCATGTACATGTCATTTCTATGTCATTTATCTCATAAAATTTAAGGAAAACTTTAAGGCAAACCATGTACATACATGTCATTTCTCCAATTTCTCCCATAAACTCAAGGCAAACTTTAAGGATAACCATGTACATGTCATTTCTCCGATAAAATTTAAGGCATTTGATAGTGTTTTCAGAACCATGTACATGTTATTTCTATGTCATTTCTCCCATAAAATTTAATGAAAATTTTAAGGCAAAGCATGTACATGTGTCATTTTTCCTACAAACTCAAGGCTTTCTCCCATAAACTCAAGGAAAAATTTAAGGAAAATGAATATACCGGGAAGAACAACGAAGGTAAAAACACAACCATATACATGTGTCATTTCTCCCACAAAATCAAGGCAAACTTTAAGGAAAATGAATATACTAGGAAGAACGATGAAGGTAAAAACACGAAGGTGGGTTTATGTACATACATGTCATTTCTCCCATGCTAGTGTTTTTGGAACCATGTACATGTCATTTCTCCCATAAAATTTAAGGCAAACCATGTACATGTGGCATTTCTCCCATACATGTGTCATTTCTCCCACAAACTTTAAAGCATGTCATTTCTTTGTCATTTCTCCAATAAACTATAAGGCAAACTTTAAGGCAAACGATGTACATGTCATTTCTCTCTTAAACTCTAGGCAAGGCAAACTTTAAGGCATGTAATTTCTAGATGTGATTTCTCCCATAAACTTTAAGGCAAACCATGCACATGTCATTTCTCCCATGCATTTGCAATACATGTTATTAATATATTTTATTGAATTAATTTTTTTAGTGATAAAAAAACCCACTAAATATGGTTGAAAAATGCACATTATGCATAGATGTTTCTTACTATCCCAATCCAGGAAAAGCAGTGATTACATATGTGCTTTTCAATATTGCGACTAGTAAGGTCCTCCAAAGAAAAATGAATATATCGAGAAGAACAACAAACAACGAGGCATATTATATTGCATTGATAAAATGTTTGGGAACAACTAGGGAGTATGGATCAAATGGAATTGTAGTTTTCACCAATTCTGAACTTGTGTGCAACCAGATGAAAGGCATGTACCAAGTTAAGAAGGATAGGCTAAAAAAATTGCATGGAAAAGCAAACAATATTGTTATCCAATTTCAATTTTTTAGTATAAAACATTGTGCAAATGTTAATAAGATGTCTGGTGATCTATTGTGTGGGGCAATGCCAATTCAAAATCATCTATCAAAGATGAATTAATAGATGAATTACTATTATACAGGGCAATGCCAATTCAAAATTCATCTCTCAAAGATGAATTAGTGTTGAAACATTCTCCTTCAAAATTTATTGATGGACATTGTAACATATCTTTGATATGTGTGTGTTTTTTACTTATAAATGCGTCATTTTTAATGACCATGTGTTTTTTCAATTATATACCAAGTGTGCTCCCACCATGTAAAGCACAACTTGGTGAACTTCACATTTTTATAAAATTAAAATGTGAGGACTTCAACAAATTTATGTTTAAATTGAGTTTCACACATCAATTAGTGCTTTGAAAGTTGTGTTTTACATAATTTGTGTACTAAAATACATTAATTTTTTGAAATATTTTAAATTTATTTTAAATAGTAATTTAAAAACAATTGTAAATGTCCATTGTAGATATATCCATATATATCATGGAGGATGAAAGCGATGATCAATAGAATCACATGCCTCTACGAGAGAAGGGGATCATGAATCGAGGGATGTTCATGGTATTTAAATATAATCTTATCTCCATACATACATGTGTGTACATGTGTGTATACGTGTTGAATTAATTTTTTTATTGACTATATATATAATTTTATCCCCATGTACATACATGTATACATATGGAATTGATTTTTTATCAATTTTTTGAGTTAAATTAGTTTTTAATAAGTTTCATTTTTTATTTTTTAGGAGTTAGGAGGACAAGGGTGTCTACTCCATCAATGGAGAATGGCCATGGTTCACGTAATTGTGGTATGGTTCACGCAATTTAATCAATCATATGTACATGTATTTATATGTATGAATGTAATTTTGAATTGATTATAAATTCATATTTTTTTATGAAGCTTCCCTCTCGTCGCGTGAGGTTCGTGATGGTACACGTTCCCCTGGAGGCCCATAAATAGGTGGTGGCCAATTGCATGAGGGTGGTGATATGCATTCCCCCAGAGGCCAATCAATGGATGGTCGTGTTGGTTCTCAACCAATCGATGGTCGTTTTGGTTTTCAACAGTCTCAGGGTGGGCATGATGCTAGCCAACCATATCAAGGTGGCCATAAATTTGAATATTATTTTCATTCAATTTGTACAAATTTGCTTACATGTTTTTTTATTAATACAAAATTTTATATATTAATGCAGAGGGTGAAAATGTTTCTCTAAAAAGACGTAGGACAGAATGTGTTAATCAAGAAGAATGTTGTACACCAACCACGACTTACCTGTCTGACATTTCTGATATACCTTGAGAATCAAACATGCAACAATGCACGTTACAAAGACGTCAACATCTTCATTCAAAATTGAAGAGAGATCTTGTGTCTTTGAAAATCCATGATGAGAGTCGAGAAAGCTTGGAAATATTTACTCACTCTTTAGGCGAACTAGTAGATGTATACCTAAGGCTTAGGCCAACCATTGATACTTTTGTAGAAGTGATGAGAAAAAGAAAGGAAACAGTTATGGGTCCTGATCCATAGTAGGTTGTTAAACAAAGAGTTATAATAGAAATGGTCAATTCTATGTTTAATTTAAAAGAAGGGTTGAAAATAAAGATGCTTAAGGTGAAATATTTCAAGCACCTTGATATAGCTGGCCATTTGATATAGCTGAACGACGAGGTCCAACTTTATTTTGAAAAATTATTTTACGCAGAATTATGTTTGGGAAAGAAATCCAATTAATGACCTTCCCTCTGAATTTTTTGGTCATGGGAAAGGTCGCTTGTGTGAACGTATGGGCACTAAGCGTGATGTTGCGTTTCCTCACCCTGAGCCACCATTGGTTAGTCGACCTCTTCATGTCGAAACTTTGTGGTTAGAGATTGATGCCACTTCTCAAATTAGTCGAGAAGAAATGGATGTCATCATTGAGAGTGTTTATAGTGGACTGGGTGGAGTTGATGTTTATCTGAATCGACAAAGAGCACAAGAGAATGCACGCGCTAATTTTGTGTATCATACAAATGAAGAGATAGACAACATGAGTGTTGAAGATCTTAGAATATATGCAAATAATTGTCACAAAGGTTGGCAGGACCTAATTATTCATGAGCAAGAGGGCATGGGATCGATATGTGTTAATGGCTAGGGTGATTATTTTAACACATGTACAATTTTTAGAAGTTCGGTTGAAATGAAAGTAGGGTTTTGAGCGAGCGCGAAGGGTTTTTGCAACAAGGCTCAAGGGTTGGAACAACCTAGAGTTTCTTCTGAGAGGGGGTCTGACGGCCGCGTTGCTGTTGTGGCCCCCTTGTATTTTTTTTTTCGATGATGCTGGGTCATTTCGTCGGTGGGTAAACATCTATTGTTGTTCGCGGGTGAGGTTTCTGCCCAGGGTTCTCGGGTGGTTACTGCCCAGAGTTGTCGTTGGTTCATGGGTGCGGATGTTGCCCAATGAACCTCACCCAAAGTTTTTCCATTGGTTCAGAGTCTGCCACATTGCCACTGTGGCCCCTTTACATTCCTGCGTCCAACTTCGATGGCACTGGGATCATTTTTGCAGATATGGTTGGTGGGTTAGAGCCTTTTGTTCACTGATGTTGCTCATGGGTGTGGATCTGCTCAGATTATTTGGTTCAGAGCCTTAGATGTAGAGCTCGTGGTCTCCGGTTTCTGGGTTTTCTCCTCCCACCATTCTGCCTATGGTTTCTTGCAACCCATTCTGGGTTTATCCCCTGGTTTCATTGTGATATCCCTTGTGGGTTTGTGAGGGTCTGGGTTTCTGGTTTATTTTTTCTTTTTTCTTTTGCTAGCCTTACATTTCGGGGTGTTTTCCTCATATGAGGAGCCCTGGAATTGGTGGGTTGGCATGGAAAAGGAAGATAGATTTCTCTTTCGAGCAATGCTTAGATAGATGTCCCATACTTCTGCAGTTTTTGTGGATTTTTGGTTGTATGAAAAACGATTGTATGGATTTTGTTTTTTGTGTTCTGCATAACACACGATCAGATAGAATTCTTATAGCATGTACTTTGTAAACTTTTTATTACATATAATGGAAAGTTTCAATTTTTTCTTTGGAAAAAAACACATGTACAATTTGTAATAAATATATATATATATATATATATATATATATATATATATATATATATATATATATGCATACATTTATTTTTATATATTAATCTAACAAAAATGTATCATATATGTTAACACCATTTGCAGTTCTCATGCTTAATGAACGAAGATGTTAATATCACGGTTGAAGCCTCTGGTTCACACAATCAAGATGGGTATCACCATCAATCACACAATCAAGATGGTTCTCACCATCAAGATGATATGTTGGAACATGTTAGTATTTTTTAAGTGAACATGATGATGTACAATTATTTTTTATCTATTATTATATATATCGAAACATGATGACATATTTTTAAAATAAATAATTGTGCACACATGTACATGTATATATAATCAAATGCTAACAAATTTTGATTCCGTCTGATATTTTCGGGATGGAGGTACCTTCTTCTTCCTTGGGAGATGTGCCAAATCCACCATCACAAGTATGAACAATTTTTCACTTTTAAATATGTTTTTAAGTTATATATTGCAGCTCAAAATTTCCATTAAAAAATGAGATCTAGATCTTGAGTTATTTTACAGTTTTAAATTTTTTGAATTTTAGGTTTCTGGAGATTTTCTTTCGGAGCCACCCTTAGGAGATGTGCCCAATCCACCATCACAAGTATTCAATTTTTCACTTAAATATGTTTAAGTTATAAGTTATAAATTGAAGTTCAAAAGTTTTAATATAAATTGAGATCTAGATCTTGAGTTATTTTATACTTTTAAAATTTTTGAATTTTAGGTTCTTGGAGATGATTTCCCTTCTCCATGGACTCTACCGATGGAGTGTATGATGGAGATAGAAAAATCCACACCATTTGAACAAGTTGTCTAACTTTTTTTTTTAATATTATTGAAAATTAATTTATATGCATTTTCATTTGAAAAAATTCCCTCTCTATTGTGTTTTGTTGCTTGTCCATTAAAACATCCTCCACAAGAGGTATTGCATGATTTATTTATTTTTTTCATTTTTTTTTACATGAAGTTCTATATTCTCATTCAATTTTAAATATTAAATTTTAATGTTTGTACACACTGTGTACAGGTTCCCCATTCTTCACAAGATAGCACGAGGATCATGAATTTTCTGGCAGAGACACTAGATCCATTTATATTTGATGGATGATGCACATGTGTGCAACATTATATTTGATAGATCTAGTCTTAAATTTATTTTTTATATATATAGTCTTATCTATTGAGTCGTATTTACTTTTCTATATAACTTGATACTTGTAACATTATACATTGAACTATATATATATATATATATATATATATATTTGCTTTTATTGTTCATGTGAGATACAAATTTTGGACATATTTTACTGTTTGGATATAGTTTTAAACTACATTTACTTTTATCAAGAATGATTTTAAATTTTGGATAGTTACATTTGGCATGTGATCACATGTTGTAATATATAATGTTTTGTTTTTAAAACTCAAGTTGTCATTTTATTTTTTAAGCATAAAATGTATCTAGATGGAGATTTCAAATTACAAAACACATGTAAATGTGTATATTTTGGATAGTTGAACTGCATTTGGCATGTGATCACATGTTGTGATATAAATTTTTGTTTTTAAAACTCAAGTTGTCATTTTATTTGTTAAATATAAAATTCAAATCTAGATGGAAATTTCAAATTACAAAACATGTGTATATTTTGGATAGTTGAACTACATTTGGCATGTGATCTCATGTTGGGATATAATGTTTTCTTTTTAAATTGGATAGTTCAACTACATTTGGCATGTGATCTCATGTTGTGATATAATGTTTTGTTTTTAAAACTTAAGTTGTCATTTTATTTGTTAAATATAAAATGAATCTCTAGATGGAAATTTCAAATTACATTTTCACAATGTGTGTATTTTGGATGGTTGAACTACATTTGGCATGTGATTGTGATATAATGTTTTCTTTTTAAAAATTTGTCATTTTATAAAATTGTTAAAAATATATAATGAATCTCTCTAGATAGAAATTACGAATTACAAACCATGTATACATGTGTATATTTTGGATAGTTGAACTACATTTGGCATGTGATCACATGTTGTGATATAATGTTTTGTTTTACGATATAATGTTTTGTTTTTAAAATTCAAGTTGTCATTTTATTTGTTAAATATAAAATGAATCTCTAGATGGAAATTTCAAATTACATTTTCACAATGTGTGTATTTTGGATGGTTGAACTACATTTGGCATGTGATTGTGATATAATGTTTTCTTTTTAAAAATTTGTCATTTTATAAAATTGTTAAAAATATATAATGAATCTCTCTAGATAGAAATTACGAATTACAAACCATGTATACATGTGTATATTTTGGATAGTTGAACTACATTTCACATGTGATCACATGTTGTGATATAATGTTTTGTTTTTAAAACTCAAGTTTTCACTATATTGGTTAAATATAAAATGAAGTTGGCATTATATTTTTTAAATATAAAATGAATCTAGATGGAAATTTCAAATTACAATTTACACATAATTTTGTATATTTTGGATAGTTGAACTACATTTGGTATGTCCTCACATGCTGTGATATAATGTTTTGTTCTTAAAACTCAAGTTTTCATTTTATTTATTAAATATAAAATGAATATAGATGGAAATTTCAAATTACATTTAAGAAATACATACATTGGCATGTATATTATGCATTTGAACATGTGTGTGAATGTTATATAATTTTAGGATGTACATCTATTATTTAGGTGATATTTAAGTACAATACATATCGATGTTTTAAAATCTAAAAAAAATCATAAAATGTACAGGTCAGAAGCCATACCATCGCCTCGCGTCAACATTAGAAACCCATCAAAGGCAGCTACAGAGGTGTGTTTTCAGGCCACTCCCACCGTGTGAGCAACCAATGATTGGAATCCATCGAGGGCTCTGCATCTGATATCCATGAGGTGCTGGATCCTCAAGAATTTGATAACATTCATTGGAAGACTGATTTTCCTCCGGAGAAGCCCAAGGGTAGAAGAGGCAGGAAATCCACTATTCTGCAATCTATGCAGCCTTTACCCAGGAAACCAACCCGCTTCCAGGTTATGAGCCCACGATGGAGGATATAGGCATTTGGGTTATGGACTCAGACGGTGTCTAGACCAGAGATTACAATGCAGAGTACCCAGTCTCTCCCATTGTCCATGCAACCCCTCCGAAGCTTCCTTGAATGTCCACAGTTGAGGAGGAAGTCATTGCTATAGAATACGGGTGCCTGATAGAGGAAGAGGACCAGGCGACGAAAGAAGATGAATGAACTCCATGATTGTCACCTCAGGATATACTTCAACTCTTTTTTTTTATATGGGCCACTAAATATTTTGTATTACAAGACTGGATGACACTCTTAAGGGGTTGGTTTCCTCCTTTGAGGTAGCCTCAAACTTGGTTTATTTTGAACACTACCAAGGCAGGGATAGGCTAAGCATTTCTTGCCATCTCTTCCCATTTCCTCTGTACAGTTTTTCATGCTTTTAATATAGTTTAGCCCAAGTTACAAACAAAAAAAGGTTCACATGAGTATATGTACATAAAAATGATTGAAGTACATGTTTGAATATATGTTAAAATGATTGAATTACAATACATATCGATGTATATATCTAAAAACAATCATAAGATTCTAGGTGTTCTTAGATGTGTCAAACAATATTGCATAAGAACGTATATTATCTAGTAAACAACATTTTTCATTAATGTACATAGAAAAGATACTTTCAGTTGATAGTAAACTGGAAATTACAAAACATGTACCACACATTTTGCATTCAAGAATGAATATTATAATTTACTTTTAATAGACACATGTCTAAAACAAAATTGTGAAACTTCAAATTTTCATTATATCTACTATGCTAGATACACATATAATATGTACATTTTTCAATAATGACATTATGAAAAATTGTATCATAGAATGTATGAAATAGTTTAGACCAGCTAATCTAGACATGTGTATGTGTACACATGTATAAATTACTCATGTGCATGTACCAAAACAATGTACATTTGCAAACACTTGTACATATAACATAAAAAGGCAGTTCAATTTTTAGTTGAGTTTTGGAAGTTCTAAAAGATGAATCCAAAGAGAAGAAATTGTTGGGTAGTTCTATCAAAAAAATTCCAATGGAATGTCATCTTCAATGATCCGTTCATGATTGGCTTTTGACATTTTCCATTTCTTAATTTTTCATTTTTTTCTTTGATTGAACTTCTATCAACTTTATGCGTGCTCCACACACCAAGTGACTATATTAACAACTTATGCCATCAAGTTCATAGTCTTGAAAGTAAACAAAATCCCCACTTTGAATATTGTGTCCAAAAAAATGGCGTTTCAGTATAATAGACCCTTTGTCATATGTAAACCCGTGATCATCATATTTTTCTAATAATTTCATCTTTCGTTCAGTGCAATGCATCAAATAATACTTCACATTTTCATCATTCATAGTAGGTGAAATTACAGCAAAAACATCTCCTCCACAATAAAAAAAACTTATGTATTTAAATTTAGGTCATAATTAACATGAAAAATTAACTTTAAAATTAACATACATGTACTTGATTTTATTATCTATTTCTATATCTCTATCATTTGAAAGGAATTGAAATGTTACCTTCTCTAACAATATCGGAAACTCGATCACCATCAAATGATATTGTAGCCTCCTCTGATTGCATTTCTTCAAATATTGAAATGAACATTTTCCCCTTTGTATTTAGTTCTATATGTTGCCAATATTTTACATAATTTTTTTCTCACAACCATCCTTGGATTTTCTGTTGTCTATGCAAACATGAAAAAAACAAGAATATTTTCTTTTATCCAAAGAAAACACATTTTTGGACAATTTTGTTTTAATTGAATGAAATTTGCGAATCCATTTTATTGTTTCAACGTCATCTCCAATCGATATATCTACATCTTGGTCCCCAATATGCCAAAAAACCTATATGGAAAATTCAAAGAAGAATATAAATATGATATCAAAATACCATCAAAGATAATCATTGTGATAAATGTACTATTTAAAATTATAAATCCAATAAAAATTAAATTGAATGTACCTTTGTACTTCCCTTGATCGGTTAGTCTCATGGCTTAGTGCAGCGATGCACCATTGAACAACTTCTTCAACTCAGACAAGTCAATTTGCAAAGTGGTCCATTTGATATCTTCAAAGTGCTCGTTTTATGCATGCCCCTGCACTGTCATGTTCTCCTTTTCCATGACCAGTCTCAAACAAATTCCAACAATGTTTAATGCAAGTTTTCATATGAAGACTGTTAACACTGGAAAATAGGACAACAAAATATGGCATCAATTAATGTCAAGCCTAAGGATTTACAGGGCAAGAATACATTATGGAATCAAGAAAGTATTTAAAATCTCTAAGGTTTTGAGAAAATCAGATTTGAACTAGTCATAAATGTTGGATTGCGTGCTTAATCCTTCGAGAAGAGTGCCTTCTACGCACCTTTTTGCCTGATAAGCATGCATTCCTGGAAATGGCAAAATGTCTCTTTCCGGGACCACTCCAAGCAAAGGACAGTTACTCCTTATATGAAGCCGCATAAGGATAGCCACCAATGCCTCCTTAGACACTATGTGAACACACAAAGGAATATTTGAGAACACAATGGAATCATACCACTCCCTTGGGTCACCATCCACCATGTACCAAGGGAGGGAAGGAGGATTTGAAACTCCCCTATATAAAGCCACCAAGAGATGTAGAAATGGTGATCACATTGTTAGTCACATATATTAACTAGGAATATTTGAAAGTGGCCCATTATCCGCACACGTTTTCCATTTTGAGCTAGGAACAAGACAATGTAGTTTGACTAGGGGTTTTTTGTAAAGGATCACCGATATCCAAATGTTCAAACTATGAGATTTTTCACCTTATGCTCACACACACTCACCCACTAAGCAAAGAAATCCACCTAAAGCTAACTTAAACAAAATCACTAAATTCTCCCCACAGGGGCCACAAGATAATTTACAAATTAAGTTAGGATCAAGGGGGTAGGCATCCAATAAGCCGCCTTGATCACACTTCACATTGAAACATAGAAGTTGTGTATTTAGGGATCTTCAAAATCCACCTATCAGCCCACATAAAATAAAACTCGAGCACGACAAAGACCCGATTCAAAGGGGGTTAGGCTTAGGCACGGTGTGTGCAGTATCAGTTGGGGCTACCTGACCTGGCTGATACTTGGTACTGTTAGATGACTACCAAGAAGCCCAAGACTTGAACGCTCATGTGGGATGGTGGTTCTTCGTGGCCAAAACTAGGTCATCCTTTACCCTATAGGTGACGGTGTAGGAAAGTGCTAAACCCTCTACCCTTACCTTGGTGGATTCTCTTCGGCTGACTGGGTGCGTCGCCAGCTCTTACGGGACGTTGTGCCAGCACTCGCAAGAAATATTCTCAAGGCCTAGTTGCTTTTGAGTGTGTGAGGACATAGAGGTCTTATAGGATTTTGAGTATCATGCGTAAAACACACAAAAACCATATTTTTGCTTGATTGATCACATAGATTAAGTTAAAGGGAAAATCATTTTATTTTTTCTTTGTTTTATGTATGTGGCCATAATTTTTCTTTGACCTAGACTCTATCCCCTCAAATTTTTCCAAAACCTAACCTGGTCAACACACAAGCGGTCCCAACGGAACCTCGTCAATCCAGGCATCTTTTGGACCTCCCCCCATTACAGGGAGGGGTTTTAGGTCTTTTTCCATTTAGGCATCAAAGACGGAACACTGCCACCATCATTGGTTCATCCTTCATTGGAGCAACCATAGTTGGGAACCCTAGTCGGTCTCCCAACTCTACACCGTACACCACTCCCCCCTCAACTCCTAGGGGGTAGAGGAGCGCGTCCCATTCGAGAATCCAGCTGAAAACACATTAGGGTACATCACAGACTAACCCTCATTCTAACCGAAACTTCGTGTCTTCACACGTTGTCATGGCATCAACCTCCCAGTCACCCTTCTTAGTTGCGTTAAATCTACCTGATTTAACCAAGCTCACAAATGACCCCATTGCACACGATCCTTCATGGCCTCCAATGCCCACGAAGCTCCCTTCGGATATACCAAAGTTAAAGGGCAAGTAAGTGGAAGACCCAGGTAATCACATAATGACCTTTCACCTATGGTGCTCATCGAATAGTATCATCAACGACACCATTCGATTGAGGCTATTTCAATGCACTCTTACGGGAGTAGCCACGAAATGGTATGTGGAGAAACCTCTTGCTTCACATGGAACCTTTAGCGCCCTCGCTACCGCATTTCTCACATATTTTCAGATACCCATTCACCATGATTCGAGAATGGATTTATCGACTCATTTTAGACAAACCCCCGTTGTCCATATCTCTTACCATCTTCATCAGTGGAGGCGGCGTTGAATTTTATGTAAAGCCAAACTCGATGATCGGTCTTCTTAGATTTATTCCTGAAAACTATTACAGTGGAGATTTCAAAGGATGTGGCGCAGCAATACCCCACATCCGAAGAGGACGTAATCAGTAAAACCCAGAAGCTTGAACTGATTTATATGCAGTCAGGATACATTTACAATATCCTACCTAATGCTCCACACCTGCAAACTTATCAATAATTTCAGGGTGCATCGAACTCTGCAGACGGGCTAATTGGGTCAATGACCCAAGGGTACCTAGGAAGCAGTAGTTCCAATCCTGTTTACGCACATAATTCTACCCAGAACATGTCTTAACTCGGATTTCAAAGTCATCACATGCCTCAACAAGATTTTACTAGTAGGGCACAAGCGTATCACCAAGGAGGATCCTATCTTCCATCTTCTGCATTATGATGTTCCCCCACGAGGATCGCATCATTACTGTTGACCAATTGACGCACAGCAAGAAGCGGCCCCTAACCAACACGGATTTAATTCTACCCTATGTAGATACAGCCGCAGATGGCCTTTCACGGTACCAAGAATATGGCCCTAGCCAATTCAAACCATCATCCGTCCTAGGATCATTCCTAGGAGAACCTCCCATTATCCCTGAGGTGTCACTCGACGCCATAGGGGCCCCGGTGTGCATGATGTCCACGTCAAGCACCAAGGTCAGTCAAGACACAGACTCAAGTAGTAACAACACAGAGGCATCGGCCATGGTAGCCTCTCTAGCCTACGCCGCCTCCCAAACCCCTTTCCTCTACCCTCCAGCTGGCTTCATCTCCCAGTAGGTTTTGGCAACACTGGTGTTACCCAACATATCATTGGAGTTCCCAGTTTTGTACCTTGTTCCCCCTTCCGGAACAAGAGCCACCAACGTTACTGCCATAGGTTTAAAGCCCCTCAGTCCTGAGGAGCCCCAACCAACCCAGGAAACAGTCGAGACTGCCCCATAAAGGAAGTTCCCATTGAAAAACTGGTTATCATGACCAAGAAAACCACAAACAGAGGGAAGAATATGGTGACCCCCGCCATTCGAAGGGAATCACTAGTCTGTGCCATATGCGATGTAATAGGCCATCCTACCCACATATTTCCAGAGCTGGACGAGTTACAACCACTCCTTAGCTCCGAAGCAGACATCTCGACACCGCGTTCCCATAAAAAGGAACCTACCCCAAAAGGGAAAAGCAAACCAATGTGTACCAATCATGCATGCTCTCTATGTGGCACCTATGGGCACTATACCCACCATTGTCCAGAGATACCATGGTATAGGGATGCCTTACATGTGGTCGAGCAATCCTATCAAGAGGATCCCTCCATTCAGTCGGTCAACGACGAGCCTCGCACCATCCTATACTTACAAAAGGAACATATGATTGTAGAACGGCCCCCAGTAATGCCCATCATACGTTGTATGCTATGCGATGAACGTGGCCACTACCTCGAAGAGTGTGCAGCCTTGGAACTCATTCAAAGATGGTATCCAATTGAAAGTGTTTACTATGTAGGGCTACAGGCGATGCAATTAACATGTCCGTTATGTGCCGACAACCACCTTTTGGAGGATTTTCACTAAATACCTCACTTCCGGCTAACCCTTGCTAGCCTCCACTCAGCCATAGTATACCTTTCCCAAGAAAACAATATGGACGTCGAGTCCACCAGCAGCTCCATGACCCAAATAGATGAGATGAGCGGATCTATCATGTTCTTGATATCCGAAGAACAGCCTAGCAGGGAACCCCTAGTTACCCCCAATGACACTTCGCAGTAATGACCAACGTATACATTATGCAAAAAAATGGACCATGTAGTCATCCATTGCCCTGATTTAGCAACCTTCTGGTGCTGGTTCCCCATCAGACCTCGAACTGAAGTCAACGGAACGTTCATATCAAGGATATTCTTTTTGATATATCAAGGTAATCATTACGAGTGACATTTTACTTATCCCTCACAGATTCATCCCACTATCGACATGATTAATGCCATAGAGAAGAGACAAGATGATCTCCGAGAATGGCATAAAATGTACATCGCTAGATCAATGTCCCCACCTCCGCAATGTTGTATCAAGCCTGAAAAAACATCACAACACCAAAGAGTAACCTCGGCTAAGCCTAGGATAACATGCGGCCTATGTGATCAAAAAAAACACCAAGTCAACCAATGCATAGAACTCAAGCCCCTAGAAAACAGTCTATGCATACTCTATTCTCTCCCCCAGAAACTTCTCTCCAATCAAGAGAAGATCACGTGCACTTATCACTGGATTTGCTCACACTTTCACCATACGTTTAAGTGTATACATCTCCCCAAGCTGAGAGTGGCACGAGCTGCGTTGAGTCTACACTCCACTAAAGAGGAAGACAATTCTAAGCCAACGATACGGGAATGGAGACAGAAGACAACCTCATCTACGTCTGACCCTTTCCAAGCATCCACATCAGGAACAAGGAGTAGCAAAGAATCACACACTATCTACTATGTTGGCTCAGTAACACCATGCACCATCTGCACTGGCTTGAGTCACACACCAGAGACGTGCCTGTTAATGGAAACATTTAGGCGCCTCTGTGGAAAGCACAACTTCCACCTATCGAAAATTGACTATCCTAAAGGAGAACCTAACTTTGAGCCCATACAGAATCCCATTATGGAGATTCTCCCCCCACCAAAAGCCGATGATACTATCCACCATATACGATTTGTATCCGCTCATATTGGTGAAAGGATTACTGCTTCAACCCCGCCCCAAGATTTCCATCATAATCCTGTCACGAAAAACCAAGGTAGCTTGTGCTTTTGCGTTGATTTCCGCAGAATCCAAAATCAACATGCTGCCATCGAACTCCTTGATGACACCCAGCCTCTAGAACAACACCTAGTGCAACTAGAGCTAGTTGATGAAAGTCGGCGACAATCGCTGCAACACAATGAGGCCCATAAGAAAATGGTAAAAGCATAATTTGATCGCTACATCAACCCTCACTCATTTATCGAGGGATAATTATTCCTTCGCTACGATGTTGCAAAAGAGGCCTTAGGACCAGGAAAGTTCGAAACCCAGTGGAAAGGACCCTACATCATCAAACACTACCTCCGACAGGGGGCATACATCTTGATGGATCTGGACAGGACTGGCCTCACTAACCCCATCAACGGCCTTTACCTCAAGAATTTCTACCCATAAGGGCCCCAAAGGCCCTTCCCCTAGAGTGAAAGTACACAAAACCCAATCACAAAATATTTTTTGACCCGAAGACTTATGTAAAAAACATGCTCAAAGTGCCAACATGGATCACCAAAATGAGCCATACTTCAGATTTGCTGATGGAGCATCGCGATGGTCTCAAAAATTAGCTTCAGCCACCTAGTTCATCTACCACCCCGATTGATCACCATTGTGTTAAAACGATGTGTGCATCAGATCAACAACAAACAATTAGGCAGAATATGACGTCGTCATTGGACTTATGTGCAACCCCCTCCATCGGGGCATTCGCTGTATGCATATTTACCTCGATTCCCAGTTAGTAGTATCGCAGCTAAACCGAACATTTGAGACCAGAGACACACACATGTTTAGAAAATATTTACATGCCAAAATATTAAGAAGACAATTTGATTACAATACATTTTCACATGTATCAAGGAATCAAAACCAAACAGTTTATCGCATAGTTAACAATATCCTAGACTGGAATGTATCTCAAATAAACCATCATCCATAAAAAAACAAAAACATAGATATCCATTAGCATAACACAAAATATATAAACCAAAATAAATAGCACACCAAATAGAGCTGCAAAAAGATCTCTCAATCTCATATATATATTAAAAAATATGTGTATCTGAGTACAAAAAATAGTATCGTTGGCCCACTGGCTAGCCCAAAGATACAAAAGTTGTCAAAAATAAGGGAAGCATCCTCATAACAGGTGCTTTCCCTATGTACAAAACCACTCTAGGGGGGTGCCCCCTCAAGAGGAGCACTTGGACCCACCACCGCTCCTGGTGCCACCACCAGAGCTGTTGTCACCACCACGGTCACCATCCGACGTAGAGTAGGCCGATAATCCCTCTCGTAGGTCATCACCATCTCTAACCAAACCTCCTTGAGGTCGTCCATAAAACCTCGAGTAGGCATACCCTGGATCAAGTGGTCCACTCGACCCTGGAAGTCCTTAAGAGTGGTCACCTGAGCCATAAGTACTGCATTACGCGCCTCAGTCGCATCTGCACGAGCTCACTCGGCCGCAACCTCTGTTGTTGCCCTCACCAGAAGGGCCAACACCATCTCCACCAGGTCCACTGGCACCACCACTCATTCCACCTGCATCACCTCCACCTTAACCACCTCGAGGTTGTAGCAGAGAGTCGTGACCCACTAGTCAGCCACTAGGCGACCTACCTCGCCAACATCTGCATGAGTAACCGAAATAATTTTAGTGTCAAGAAAAAAACACGTAAGAACATAAATACTCAAACAAATGCAAAAAAAATATAACACATACCTGCGGGCCCCCAAACATAACCAAAGGGAGACCCATGTCTGGGTCACCCTGGAAGTCCATCCTCGCATACGGGTATGGCAAGAACATCTGTGGGTTGGCCTCAAACCAAGCCTCTGTCGTGGCATTACAGTAACGCCCCACCATGCCACCACTGCCCCGTGGCATCACCGGAGCCCACCTCCTCATCTGTGGCTCCCGTGGCCCCCCAATGGGCACCTCCACCACTGGCCTCAGCAGCACCACCCTCTCTCATACATAATGCTGCATAAGATGCTAGCGTATGCAAATGGCTTAGATCCACGTTGGACTTTATTCAATTGTGACACCATCCCATCAAAACAAAAGCGGGCGAAATAAAAAAAGTGTCCGCCCCTCAGTCGGCGTAAAACTCCAACCTGCGGGCCAAATGCCCGATGTGGAGCAAACGACCCTGCCAGTCGCACAATAACTACCAGAGCACACCACTCTGCCACATATATCATTGATTCAATTTTGATGCATCCCTCAGTAAGAGGCGCACCACTGCAATGCCGCTTCCAGAATCTGTCTAGGTTCACTCTCCCAACAAAGAGTGGGTACCTCAGAGCCTCACCCTGAGGCAGTAACCCAGCCACAAAGTATATATCCATCTCTGGACGGATCACCAGGTTCATCCCCCGCAGCACGAACATATTACGCCTCCAATGCCAATGTTGTATAATGTAACACAGTAGTCAGTCCTGAGACCGAAGGAACTCGTTCTCATCAAACTTCAGAAGACCCCATGCAGCCAACTGACGATGTGCCCCAGCATCAGCAGCTAGAGTGGTCTGGATCTCGGGCCAATCTCGCTCTCTCCACACTAACCTACCAAGCAAACACATGCACCCATAAGCACAGAGAAAAATAAAAAACAGACAAGAAACCAAAATTTCCTATCATTATGGCCTTTGCGCGCAAAAGGTAGGGAACAACGCGCCCTCGCGCGCCTATCCCTTAGAATTGCGCGCATACAAGGCACTCTTTTGCCTAGATCTCCCGCGCAATCTAGGGAAAAATTTGCTCAGAGGCCATACAAACCTAATTTGTACAGACCCCGGAACCATCAAAATGAAGAAATTACAATACAGGACATCATAAAAGTTACCTCGGCATAGTATCGCTAATCCCTGGTACACGGGCTGACAAAAACGACAAGAAAGGCTCTACAAGCACCTCTGATCTCCCAAAACTCAGCAAGTACAAATGAATAGGATTAGGGCCATAATCCCATATTTATTTCCCTTTTCCAAAACTTCAGAGGTCCATAACAGGAGATCAGAAGGTCCATTCCACAAACCATAAGTTGCACCATCATCTATATGCCATAATGAATGAAAGAGATGTCACACATTCGCTTTCCATGAAAAATAATTTTTCAATGCCGACAGATATGCCCTCTCCCATATTCTTTTTTAAAGCTCATGTCTTTCAATAGTATTTGATGAAAAGAAGATGCTTTCACTTGAGGTAGTTGTTTTTGAAAGAAGAACCTGCAAGCCGCTTATAACACCATTAACTGAAAATCTCGGAGTAGGTACCATTCTACCCCTAGCATGATAGAGTCCCAGAAAACTCTGCATATCCTAACTTCATTTCTCCATCAGAAATAAACCATAGGGTCCTCATACCCGACCGCATTTATCATCACCTCACCTTGCACATGATAAACGTTCGCGTTGGTCAGTAGAGCCTCCCCTCCATGGCACTCGTCACCCAAAGTAGACCATATATCACATCTCAAGTGACACCATGGCCATACCATTTCAGTCCGGTAAGCACCTCGTGCCCATCCATTCATCATGCATAAGGTCAAGTTTACCATTCAAACTAAAACCCCCTTCCCGAATGATCAGGTTGTACAAGCAGATTGAAAGCGCACCTCCGCTCATCGCATTTGGCCCACCATACCTCCATCAACATAATCCCATATGTGACACTTCTTCATCCGCTTCATCAACCCCGCACATGAGACCAACCAATAGGACCCCCACCCCTAGCAAAACACCATCCTCACACCTTCAGTGAGTGAACCCTTTCATGTTTGGGGTACCCATCTTTGTCTTTTGTACAAACCAAACCTCATTATTTTATTCTTTTGGTAAGTGTACAAAGACTGCCAACGATGCCCTTCGCCTCTTCACCCTCATATGTCATCTTTTCCCCCATGGTAGCAGTCCCTCATTCCCCTTGGTTGGATTATTTCACCCCCACGCACACACCATCATGATATTCATAGCCGGTTGACACCCGCCCTGGAAGTCCTACCTACTCCAAGGATTTTCGCTTCAGAAATACCTATGACTGTCGCCAAGCTACTAAAGTATACTTAGACCTTGGGCCACTGAATCCCCATCATCCATTTTCAGTCACCTCTCACCAACATGCCTATGTTAAACCCATCACATCTAGGTCCCCGATCCCTCAGGTCGGTGACCCATGGTTCGGTTAAGGCTTCCTTTTTGTTGACCTCGACACCTCTTTACCAAAAAGGAAGCAGTACCTTGGATCACCCCTCCCCACGCAAAGGGGTATCCTTGGGTGGCACTGTGGGAGACATAATTTTCCA
Source organism: Pinus albicaulis (assembly GCA_034641835.2). NCBI lineage: Eukaryota > Viridiplantae > Streptophyta > Pinopsida > Pinales > Pinaceae > Pinus > Pinus albicaulis. The sequence continues at coordinate 991,468,543 of CM076569.1, read as the reverse complement.
CAGATGTCATCAATCCTCCTGACATTCGACTACAACAAAAGCTTTCATGTCACGATGGTATCGTACCTTACAACCATTGCACTTTGATCAGATCCGTTGAAGACCCATGCCTCCATAAGCGTCTCTGTCAACAATGCTTACACGGGAAGGTCCCAACCAGTACATATGCAGTTTACGCATATGGGTACCACATTCCGCCTATCGTCAAAGAAAAAATTCCCTTGAGGGTGTCAACAGTTGTCGTCAACAATTGCCAGCATCACGACCACAATAGTGACATAGACAACACATGTATCTATCAAATTTTTTTTAACTAGACATAGCATCACGAGCATGGGACATGCTCGCCTCGTTGAAATTTTGTAAATATGTTGTATATTTTATCCGCTTGCAGGGGTCCCTTAGGCCATGGTCATCTCGGAAATGGTGCAAGGTGTTGTCAATTCCAAGATTCACACTGACCTCTCTCTCTCTCTCTCTCTCTCTCTCTCTCTCTCTCTCTCTCTCCGCGCATGATACAAAAAATAAACTATAATGTATTTCGGCTATATAGTTCTTCCTAGAACTCACACATTAAGGGGCAATTGTTAACACTGGAAAATCGTACAGTAGAAGATGGCATTAATTAATGTCAAGCCTAAGGATTTATAGGGCAAGAACACATTATGGAATCAATAAAGTATTTAAAATCTCTAAGGTTTTAAGAAAATCAGATTTGAACTAGTCATAAATGTTGGATTACGCGCTTAATCCTTCGAGAAGAGCGCCTTCTGCACGCCTTTTTTCCCGATAAGCACGCATTCCTGGAAATGGCAATATGTCACTTTCCAGGACCACACTAAGCAAAGGACAGCTACTCCTTATATGAAGTTGCCTAAGGACAGCCACCAGTGCCTTAGACACTATGTGAGAACACAATGGAAACATACCTCTCCCTTGGGTCACCATCCATCATGTATGAAGGTAGGGAAGGAGGATTTGTAACTCCCGTATATAAAGCCACCAAGAGATGTAGAAATGGTGATTACATTGTTATGTTGGCCAAAGTTACCCAAGCAACACCAGCCATGTGTGACCCGAAGCTGGAGATGAAGAGGACTCGATCGTTGGCCACCCAAAAATCCTAGTCCTAGTCCACCACAGTAGAGAGAGAGAGGGAGACTACATCAGAGGTAGAGCTTAGAAGGCAACATCCTTGCATCGGGACCTAGAGCCATTGCCTAGGTGCCCTTTGGCAAGTGGGTAAAATTTATTCTCCATTTCAAATGTTTACTAAGAAGATGCCTTTGAGCCATCATTGGTATTATTATCATTTTGACTCTCTTTGATAGCTTCTGCATATTTGTGTTTTAGTTTTAGTTTACTTTGAGAATACATTCGCACACGTTTTTCACTGAATTGTATGCTTTTGAGCTCCACCACTTTCTACCTGTGACCAACAGTTTAAAGATTAGACCACACTTTTTAAACTGGTGCAATTTCGTACACTCGTGCGACTAATCCACCACAACAAATATGACACAACCAAAAGAATGATCGTGAAGATTTGAATTGACCTGCGCATCCATCTGACCATATCCAATGTTCATTGAATTTTATTCCACGACTTTTCAAGGAGTCGTAAATCTTTTCAAAACAATGTTGTACAAAATATGTATCATGTGTACGATCGTGACTGATATAAAAGTCATATTCTTTAATAACATGTCGATTTTCATTGGTGGTGTCTATATGATCAAATTTTTGTTCAACATGTCTATATAGAATATGGACGAGCATGGAGACTTGGTCAGAATGATAGTATTCACTCTGAATTTCTTTTTGTGGAACAAATATGTAATTTTCTACAAAATCAACTACTGACAAAATGGTCTCTTGTGGAAAAAAGTCACGGGATTTTTTGAATTGCAAGTCCTGCCATCGAGCTCTATGGGAATGCTTGGTGTATTTATAAATTTCTGCCTCAAACTTTCTCAAAAAATCTATCACAAAAATTTCTTCTTGTTGTAAATCAATTCTTTTAGCACTTGAACCTTGAATCGATGTATGGATATATTCATATCTCTTCCATTTCACTTTCATGTTGGACAATGATTGATCATTTATATTAGTACGATATTGGTTTTGAAATTTAGTCAAATTTTCACAATCATCGCATTTTTTACCACCAACACATTTATTTTGGTAAAATAATTCATGGCTTTCTCTTCCACATAGAATTTGAGATATGAAGTCATGGATAGTGGAAGGAGGAGGTGAATCTTTCCAAAATGTTTTACCGAAATTAAGGAATGTGTCATAATATAACTGAAATTCCACATGATAAAGACAACAACAAGTGTCGCATACAGTGATAGGTTTTACATACCATGGTTTTTGTTGCACAAAAGCATTAATTGAGACATCAATTTCACGATTCTCTTCTTTGAACTTGTTGAACAAATCTATCTAAGTGGTGTCCAAGAAATGTTTTGGATTTTCTTCGTACTGATTTCGTGCTATTCTTCTTCACATCACATCCCTTGATTTTGGTCAAACACGTGAATTTTTCATCCAATATTCATATATTATTTTTTTAACATTTTCTCCTAGTCTATCTTTGTATGGTTGCTTAAAAATAGTTGTCCAACAAGCGAGTTCATCATTTACATCTATTTGCAACCGAAATTTTTGATGTTTGTGCAAATTTTTTCATGAGGTTCCTAATGCTCATACCATAGATTTTACCAAGAAATTATCTTTAGTACTTGATGAAACCACTGCCATATGTATTTCTCTATGTGCATCTGAAACATTTTCTTTCTAGATCTTCTAATTGAATTTAGAGCACTATTTATATTTCGTATCACATTTTCCTTCATTTTTTCATCTTTTGTTGATTTTCGAATACCCAATAAAGTCGTAGCTTCTTTTAATTTCCTTGATGTTAAAAGACTTTTCAACAATTGGGCTTGAACTGCTACAGTTTCATTTTTGAAGAATGAATCAATAATGCAATAAACATGATATCGTATAACATGGTCAACTTTTTTATCTCCATATGTGTGAGTGTCAACATTTTCTAAATTCTCATCATTGATATTGATTTCATCTGTACATATTAGAATTAAATGTACATAATAAGTTTACATATTCAATAAATAACTAAATTAATAAATATGTATAATTTCAATAATACACATGTGCTCAACATATATATATATATATATATACATACCTGGTGATTCAATTTCTTCACTTGAATTTATTTCGACATTTTCACCATCTTCAATCATTGGTTCAATATCTCTTTCAGTTTCTCTTTCAAAATTTTGTATCTCATCATCAATGCTTTGAGGAATATCTCTCTCTGTTTACATTGCAAAATATTTTTCAAATTATTTCATCAAATAAAAATTAAGTTTCACAATTTACACTAGGAAAATTTTAAATATCAAATTTATAATATTTACATTTACATACCTACTTCAGCTTCTATTTGAGGTTGATTTTCCCTTTCAATATTTGAGCGTTCTTCTCTCTCTTTTTTGTGATATTCTCTCCCTTGTTCTCTACATTCATCAAGGTCTCTCGTTCAATCATATTTTCTCTTGCAATTCCTTCGATTTCCCATGATAATTGAGTATGAAGCTCAAAAAATGTCCTTAAAAAATTTAGACAAAAACTCAATTAAAAAAAGCATCACAAAAGATTTAATTAAAAAATAAATAAATAAATAAATAAATAAATAAACTAACTCATTTTAAAAAATTTGCACAAAAGACATACTTCAATCCAAAACACTTACTTTAAAAAGTACGAGAAAAAAAATGTCTTCTAAAAATGAAATGAAGCTCAAAATATTTCCTTCCAAGTCCTGCAAAAAAATTTCATTTAAAAAGTTAGATAAAAACTCATTTTATAAAAACATTATAAAAGATTTACTTCAACCCAAAGCACGTACTCTGTTGATCATGTTAGCCCCCTATTAATTTTTTGACAAGCAAACATGGGGTCAAACTGCCTTTGAGCTTTCAAGGAATACATTCCCTCTGAAAACACATCATCCTCAAAGCCTCCTTGTGCTTTTGTCCTTTGGGGAATCCTCACCGTTGTTCCCAGTTTTGAAGCCTCTCTGTTTGTGAAGAAGAATGCCCAAAAAGGCCCCATTTTCCCTCTTATTTAATTCCCCTCTAAGCCTTTGTTTTCATCATTCTTCTTCCCCTTCTAAATTCCCCACTTATCCTTTAAATCATCCCAAATCCCCCTTTAAGCCTTTTAAATTACCTTTGTTCGGCTTAAAACCCCTTATTCCATTTACCAAATGCCTCCTCTGGCCTTAAAATGCATTCAAAATAGGCCAAAAACCCACTTTCCTTCATATATCAGGCCTAACCCCTTTTGGCCAGCCCTCTTAACCACTTCCCCTCCATAAACTCCGCGCCTGAGACCAAGCACTTAACGCCCAGGCACTTATCACAATCGGAGAAGCGGAAGAAAGCACATTCCTGTGTTAAACGAAGAAAAACTTCGATGCGATGACATTGTTCTATGATCCTCGGGAATAATCTCCACCATTGATTCTCATTCCAATCCAACAGTCACCGCACCATCGCCCGATTTCTAATCTCAAATCATAAACAGTGCTACCCTCCGCCCTTTGCGATTGCGATCCTCCGATTGATATCCCCGCCGTCGATTTCCCTTTTGATCCAATGGTCCTTGTTTCTCCCACTCCACTCCTTTACCCCCGTCCGTCTCCCCGCCGATTGAGTCTCCGCCGTCGATCTCGTCCCAGATTGGATGGATGGCACTCAATCGCACATCGCCAATCACAGGTTCTAAAGGTGTTACCCTTCGTCCCTTCCGATTGCAATCCGTCGATCCAATCATGATTTTCCGTTTGATCCAGATCTACGGCCCACAATGTATCGCACTTTTCACCATTTATCTTCATCCGATGTCCCCATTAACTCCATTAGATGATCCCAACCATCGATCTCCTCCTGAGATTCGACGGCTCACATTAAATTTCCCTCCGCCTTAACCGGGTCCCACCATCAAAGGTCTAATTCCATGCGTTCGATCCATTTCCTTTGTATTTTCCCGGGAATTAAAACTCTGGTATTTACGCTAATTATCATTTCTTCTCCCGTTTTCACCATTACCACCACCATTCCTCTAGGCCTTCACAGCATTCCTTCCGCCACTCTCTGGATTTCTTGATGAGTTTGTTGTATTGTGCAGGGTTGTTACAGAGTGATGAATTCACTCTAGGTTCCACAATCATGGTCACTGTGATTTGAAACGCAGAGAGGTTATTGTAACAGCAGTCAGAGTAGCAGTGTCAAAGACCCACCACGGCAGAAACAGAATATTGGAGACAATTTGGGGATTTCGGCTAAGATTGATTATCAAAATCTTGATCCTTCAAATTAAATCAGAATTAAAGAAAATCATAGAGATCTACAGGCAAAAAAGCCTCAACCGCCACATCAGAGGTAAATTGATTCCTCTCAGCCAACATTCTGCCATCTGTGACAACGACCACCTCAACTCCACCTCATCAGTGAACATTTTCAATTCATGATTCAGCCCTAGTGGCCTTTTACTTCCATTTTAGTTTGTTGCTTTTAAATTTTGAGTGGAATTCACATTCCACTGCTGCATTTTACCTTCTGTCAGAAATTGTTATTTGATATTTTTGTTTAAAACGACCGTGAGCCTAACTGTCAATGATGAGATGCCCCAATTCCTCATCATGAATTTTGGTTATTTTTTTTGGAGACCTCAAATTGATTTCCAGCACGCGAGGAAGATATTTTTCCTAAAAATATCTTCTCGCTCATGTTTCTGAGGCTTCTATATAAGCAAGAACAAAAGAGAAAAATAGGTTCCAGATTTTCTGAAGAATTGGCTGTGAAAGAGTTTCTTGTATGCATTTTGATTGAAGTTTTAATACAAATGTGAAGAGCCCGTTGGGTCTCAACGATAAGGAGTTTTACCTTTAATGAGGATTTTGGTCTTGATGCTTTATAGTTTGTAATTCTTTCTTATGTGATATAGTGTAGCTGTTCATTTCACTATTTCCATCCTTCCTGTATCATGCTCTGGAATGAGAGTGGCTCACTGGTTCTGGTATGAATTTATCACAATCGATACTCATGCTAAACCTATCTAGCACTTTAAATATGGCTCAGTCATGATATGTTGTTTCATTTTCAACTTCATCCATGTTTCTTCTATATTAAGTGCTATGGGATGTCATTTTTTGAAAGCTATGGACATGTATGGATTCTTATTATCTTAAGCCCATCTCATGTTTAGATGTGTTTATGGAATTTCATCTCATTAGTAGTTAGTATTCCTTCTATATTTCTTACACAGCAAATTCCGTCTGATTTTCAATCTCTGTAAAGCATTTTTAGAATCCAGCCCTCCTTACAGCAAGCTGTCTTTGAGTTGTCTGATACATTTATATTGAGAATTCACTCCTTGCCTCTGCAGTGTTCCTTTCATTATGCTGAGTTTGTGAATATTTTGGTTCCATCTACATTGATCCTTCCTGTTAAAAATGAAATAGCAAAGAGCCTTGTTCTGCTAATTTTCCTTGTTATATCATACCGCTCCTTGCTATATAAGATGTTCTAGGCACTGGTCTTTCACAACTCAAGGCTATCTCTAGGATTGACAACATCTTTTTGGCGCCGTTGCCGGGGAATCGAAGTTGAGAGAAGTAGAATCCCTGGGCCTCGAAAAAACCTTATTCACTCTTCAAATAGGTAAGCATGGAGAGTTGAGAGTTGTAGATCCCTCACCTTGGTGACTCCACATTCATTTATCAGAAAAATTTACTTGCAGTCCTGGCTCTTCATAAGCCACACCTGACGTCAGATACGTCTCAGCCAAAGACACCTTCTGTGTCTGACCCAGAGAAGATCATACATAGAAGGAGTTGGAGAGAAAGACCATCAGCCCATACCGAGATCCCTGAATTCTCTTTAGAAAACTTTCCGTCCTCCTCCTCTCAAGTTGCCCAAGTGCAAGGTCCCGACTCCACTGTGGGAGATACCGATTACTACTCAGATATTCCACCCCAGGGAGGTGTCCAAATTAAAGATGAAGCTGAATCAAGGGACACCACATACTACCCTTTTCACCCTACTCCTGAGGCCGAAGAGGTCAAAGAAGTCACTGAAGTATCTGCTATTCACAACCCGTTGTTCCCATCAACACCTCAAGTTGTTGTCCAATACATTCCTATTGTTATTCATACTTCACTTCCACCTCCTCCTCCTCCTTTTACACATCAAACCCTTGCACTACCTCCACCTCCTCCAATGGCCAATGTTCTTGGCTTCTTGTTGAATAAATATGCCCCACTAGAATTACCTCAAGTGTTGAATGATATGCCACAGGACTATTTGAAGATCTTACCCCGATTCAATGGGGAAAATGAGATTGAAGCTCAAAAACATCTTGAGGTCTTCTGCTCTTTTGCAGAGAACTTTAATGTGGAACACCTAGATGTAGTCCTAAGACTGTTTGTGCAATATCTTGATGGCGAAGCCAGAAAATGGTTTAAGACATTGGGAGACCGTTCCATCACCACTTGGGAAGGGATGGAAGATACTTTTCTCAGAAAATGTGGAGAGAAGGAAGATCATGGACATTGTCTTACTGAATTTAACACACTCAAGAAAATACATAATGAAGGGGTGTCAGAATTTATCAAGAGATTTAACAAGTTGTATTTGAGCCTTCCTGCTGATATGAAACCTCATCAAACCGCTGCTAAAGTTGTTTTCGTAGCCGCGTTTGACTCAGAATTTGGTTTCTCTCTGAGAGAAAGAAAGCCCGCCAACCTGGATGATGCTCAAACAGATGCACTAGAGTTGGAGGCAAATTTTGTCTCCATTGGTAAATAAAAGGGAAAATCTGAACAAGATACTAGAAGAAAGGGGAAAGAAGAAGTATCTACCTCTAGACAAGACAGAGACTCAGCTAATGACATAATTGAGGAAATGAACAAAATTATTAAGAATCTTTCAAGTAAGCTAGTTAGACTTGAAATAGAGGCCAAGAATTCATCCTCCAAGAATTTCCAAAATGCTCCAAACAGGGGTTACAACCCTCAATACAGAAAACCACCCTTGCAGATATTGCAAAGGGAACGAAAGGAGCAACAAGATCAGGTACCACACCCTCTGTACTTGGAAGGTCAGGTAGATGGTCGTACCGAAGAAACCACTTACGAGAAAGAGGAAGCATACCTTGCTTTTTCAAATAGTGATGAAATAGAATTTCCCCTAGAAGGAAATGATGAAGTGCAGATTCCATCACATGTCGAAGAAAAAGTTAATGAAAGCACCGAAGATCCTGAGATCGATGACTACTGCAAGCAGTTTGTCGATTTCATGCAAGCACCGTTTAATGGAAGATATGACCTCAGATCTTCTAGGAAGAGAACTCACACTCAGGATCAAGAGGAAGACGCACCCCACGAGGAAGCATCTGCTCAGAAGGAGACAACAGCTCAATGGAACACAGACAAAGGTAAGTGGCCTCTTAACAAATCTTTGCAGTCTGTTGATCAAACTCCTTCCTCTTCACAAGTGGCTACTCCCCCCAATGTCAAGTCAGTCACAAAGGAAGTAAAAACTCTTGTCCAAAGCAAAGAGTCAAAAGAAGTGTTAGTAGAAAAGTCATCCTCGGTCTTCAGTTTACAGAAGGAGCTTGAGAATTTCAAAATCCCAGTTCCCTTGACCGAATTGTTGAAGCAGCCTGCATATCAGTCCCAGGTCACATCCTTTATGCTTCCCCCAGAAGTAGCACATATTCCAGATAGTCTGAACCTTCAAGAAGAAATACCTATGGTTGTATTTGGCCCACATGTTGATGAATTAGACACTTCTACTCCCTCATTTTATGTGTACCTAGTAATTCATGACCTGTTGTTGCATAACTATATGTTAGATTCAGGAGCCTCCCATAACTTATTGCCCCTATCGGTCATGGAACAACTAGGATTACAAATCACTCGTCCATACAAAGACCTCTATTCATTTGATTCCAAAAGAGTTAAATGCCTGGGTATGATCAAGGATTTGGTGGTCGATTTGGTGGTCAATTTGGCCCAAATCCCAGCAAAAAGTGTGGTGATGGACATCATGGTGGCTGACATCCCAGCTCGCTTCGGCATGTTGTTGTCAAGGTCCTGGGGAACTAAAATTGGTGGGTCAATCAAGTTGGACTTGACCTATGCTACTATCCCAGTTTTTGGTGGTCAAGAGAGGAGGTTGTACCGGGAAAATAGATTTGTCAAGACGGTCACCAAGGCTAATAACTCAGTTAACTCTCCATTTTATAGTAAGGAGGGAGATTTCTCATGTTTGATGCTGGAAGAAGATCAAGATTACACTCATGAACCATCATTTTGCTAGATCAAGACCGAGCAGTCCATAGAGAGCCATGAAGCAGGAATCTGGACACTTCATTTTGATGGAGAAAACTCCAGAGAAGGTAATGGGGCTGGAGTATTATTGATTTCTCCTACAGGCCAATGGGTCCCTTTGTCTTTCAAGCTAGAGTATGAAGCCACTAATAATGTGGCCGAGTATGAAGCACTTCTGTTAGGGTTACAGACAGCCAGGAGCATGAACATACAAAATTTAAAGGCTCTGGGAGATTCAGAACTGGTGGTAGACAAGTTAAGAATCAGTGCCAAACCAAACATCCTAGGTTGAGGGCTTATAGGAATGAAGTTTGGGACCTAGTGGAGAATTTTTTCTTGGCATTTAATATTCATTTCATGCCTCAAGAGTAGAATAGGATGGCAGACTCCCTTGCAGTGGTTTCCAGTACCTTCCGTCCACCTCAAAACCCTCTCTTAAGATATGAAATTGAGGTATGTTATCAGCCATCAATCCCAGATAACATCAAGCATTGGCAGGTGTTTGAGGATGAAGAGAAAGTGAAAAGATTCCTGTAAACATTTTGGGAATTATCCAACATGGAGATTGATACTTGTGAAGAAGAAGAGGCTGAAAACACTTCAGAAAATAAATGGGAAGAAAAGGTGGCTGGCCATAAAGTCCTGCAACTAAAGGGCAACGTTATACCCTGAGTATTAGTGCCCTTAGAAAGGTTGTTTAACAGGAATGATGTCCCACTACGGCTGAACAAATTTGTAGAGGAAAATCAGGTAGAAGATCTTAACGTTGGTACTAAGGGTGACCCCAAAATTGTGAAGTTATCCAAGAAGGTCCTAGAGGAATATAAAGAGCTCTACTAGAAATTATTATAGTCATATAAATATGTGTTTGCATGGTCTTATCAGGACCTAAAACCTTCGATATCAGCATCATGTAGCATAAAATTCCACTGAAGGGAGATGCAAAACCACGTAAACAGAAGCTTAGACAGATAAATCCCCTACTGCTTCCCTCTATTGAGAAAGAAATTAAGAAACTGTTGAAGGCAAAAATCATTGTGCCATTGAGGTATTCTGAGTGGGTAGCAAACCTAGTCCTTTTTTGGAAAAAGAATGGAGAACACACACAAATGATCACTAAACCGAGCACCCTTAAAGGATAATTATCCCCTGCCCAAGATGGATCACATCCTGCAGAAAGTGGTAGGAGCTTCTAGGATGTCGATGATGGACGGATTCTCTGGTTACAATCAGGTGGCTGTACTACCAGAAGATCAGAAGAAGACTGCCTTTACCACTCCATGGGGTAATTTTATGTATGCTAGAATGCCCTTTGGGTTGATCAATGCAGGGGCCACTTTTCAAATGGCCATGGACATTGCCTTTGTTGGGGAGCAAGATAAGTTTGTGGTAGTATATTTGGATGATATCACTGTGTTCTCAAAATATGATGCAGAGCACATTGAACACTTGCGTAGAAATTTTGAGAAGTGCAGAAGGTATGGTCTCTCTCTCAATCCATAGAAGTCATTGTTTGCATTAGAAGAGGGTAAGCTTTTGGGACATATTGTAACCAAATATGGGGTAAAAATAGATCCTAATAGAGTAGAAGTTATAAATGGCATTTCTCTTCCCAGAAATAAAAAGGAGGTGCAGGTGTTCCTAGGGCGCATTAACTTTTTGAGGAGTTTTATCCCTAACTATGTTGAGATAGTTAGACATATAACTGACATGCTGAAGAAAAATAATGAGGTAAAGTGGTCCCACGAATCACGAGAGGCCTTTTCCGGAAAAAAAATGCCTTTGCTGAAGCCCCTGTGCTAGCTGGACCAGAATACGCCAAACCTTTCATGATCTTTTCATTTGCATCACCTCATACAGTGGCAGGAGTTTTATTGTAGAAAAATGAAGAAGGGTATGAGCAGCCCATCTCTTTCTTCAGTCAGGTGCTCCATGATGCAGAGCTGAAATATAACATATTAGAAAAGTAGGCATATTCCTTGGTGAAGTCTCTTAAAGCATTTCGCATGTATGTATTGCAGTCCCATATCATTGTGTTTGTGCCTATAGCAGCTGTAAAAGATATTCTTATCCAAGGAGATAGCGAAGGGAAAAGAGGGAAATGGATTGCCAAAATACAAGAGTATTATCTAGACATCCGCCCTACCAAACTGATCAAGGGACAAGGGCTAGCCAAAATCTTGTCCGAGTCAAACTGTCAGGCTCTGGGTATAAATCTGTCCATGATAGCAAATGAGGAGTTTGAGAAGAAAGAAGAGCAACAGGGAGTAGAGATAGCTACTCAGAAGACGCATATGAAGTACCTCATCAGCCCATGGTACAAAGAAATAGTGGAATATCTTCTAACGCTCAGATGCCCTCCTAGCTATGATAAAGCTAAATACAGAACACTAAGGTTGAGATCACAGAAGTACGTGGTTGCCAATGGTCGGCTGTACTGGCGAGATCCCTCATAAATTCTTCTCCTGTGTCTCACAGAAGACGAGGATGAGAGTATAATGGCCGAATTTCATGAAGGAATCTGTGGGGGTCATTATAGTTGGAAGGCCACTGCCCACAAAATCCTGAAGGCTGGTTTCTTCTGGCCCAAGCTCTTTGGAGATGTGTTTGCCCAGGTTAGAGCTTGTGAGAAATGCCAAAGGTTTGTTTAAAGACAGAAGTTGGCACCTCTGCCCATGATCCCTGTTCACGTGGATGAACCATTCCAGCAATGGGGAATTGACTTTATCGGTGAAATACATCCTCCATCAAGTGGTCAGCATAAGTGGATATTAACTGCCACAGATTACTTCACGAAGTGGGTGGAAGCTATACCTACAAGGAATGCAACAGATGTTGTGGTAGTGAAATTTATGGAAGAAAATATCATATCCAGATTTGGCTGCCCTGCCAAGATAGTGACCGACAATGCACAGGCCTTTAAATCTACAAAGTTTTTCAACTTCTTCCAGCAGTATAAAATTTCACTATGTCACTCTACGGCTTATTATCCACAAGGAAATGTACTAGTAGAGTCTTCAAATAAAACCCTGGTGAGAGCATTGAAGAAGGCTATCAACGAAAATCAGAAAAATTGGGATTCCCAGTTGAAATTCGCTATGTGGGTCAACAGGATTACCAGCAAGAGAGAAACCAGGAAGTCCCCATATGAATTAGTGTATGGGAGGGCAGTAGTATTCCCTGTACAGTTAGCCTTACCAGTAGCCCGATTCATGCAAGAAAGTCAAGAAGAACCCGATGATGTAACCAGGAGGATAAATCAGCTGGTGGAGTTAGAAGAAACACGAAACTAGGTAAGTCAGAGGCTAACTGAATATCAAGAGAAGATGAAGGATTTGTTTGATCAGCATGCCAAGGACAAGAAGTTGCAGGTTGGGGATTTAGTGCTCAGATGGGATATTCGAAGAGCTGAAAAGGGGAAACATGGTAAATTCGACCCACTCTGGTTCGACCCTTTTAAAATTGTGGAACAAGGGGGCAACAACAATTTCAGGTTGGAAAATTTACAAGGAGACTTTCTCGATGCCCCTGTAAATGGTCAGTTCCTCAAACCTTACTTCCAGTTCTGATTCAGGTCGAGAGAGCATAATGTATCATACTGTACATTATTTTTCTATTTTCATCTTTGTTTGAATGATATGTGTGTTGTGATGAATCATGAAGAGAAAAATAAAAAGTGTTGAAGAGTAGTGTCCACACAGAAGATTAACAGGTGGTCTGCAAATTTCTTGACATGCCCAAGGATGAATGTGTCGTCCCCAGGTGGAGCCAATGTTGATCATGCTAGCCCCCTATTAATTTTTTGACAAGCAAACAGGGGGTCAAACTGCCTTTGAGCTTTCAAAGAATACATTCCCTCTAAAAACACATCATCCTCGAAGCCTCCTTGTGCTTTTTTCCTTTCGGGAATCCTCACCGTTGTTCCCGGTTTTGAAGCCTCCCTGTTTGTGAAGAAGAATGCCCAAAAAGGCCCCCTTTTCCCTCTTATTTCATTCCCCTCTAGGCCTTTGTTTTCATCATTATTCTTCCCCTTTTAAATTCCCCACTTATCCTTTAAATCATCCCAAATCCACTTTTAAGCCTTTTAAATTACCTTTGTTTGGCTTAAAACCCCTTATTCCATTTACCGAATTCCTCCTCTGGCCTTAAAATGCATTCAAAATAGGCCAAAAACCCACTTTCCTTCATATATCAGGCCTAGCCCCTTTCGGCCAGCCCCCTTAACCACTTCCCCTCCATATGCTCCGCGCCTAAGACCAAGAACTTAAGGCCCAGGCGCTTCTCGCAATCGGAGAAGTGGACGGAAGCACATTCCTGTGTTAAACAAAGAAAAACTCCGATGCAATGAAATTATTCTGTGATCCTCGGGAATAATCTCCACCGTTGATTCTCATTCCGATCCGACGTTCACCATACCGTCGCCCGATTGATAATCGCAAATCATAAACAGTGCTACCCTCCACCCTTTGCGATTGCGATCCTCCGATTGATATCCACGCCGTCGATTTCCCTTTTGATCCAACGGTCCTTGTTTCTCCCGCTCCACTCCTTTACCCCGTCCGTCTCCCCGCCGATTGAGTCTCCACCATCGATCTCGTCCCAGATCGGACGGCTGGCGCTCAATCGCACATCACCAATCACAGGTTCTAAAGGTGTTACCCTTCGTCCCTTCCGATTGCGATCCACCGATCCAATCGTGACCGTCCGTTTGATCTAGATCTACGGCCCACAATGTATCGCGCTTTTCACCATTTCTATTCATCGGATGTCCCCATTAACTCCATCAGATGATCCCAACCGTCGATCTCCTCCTGAGATCCAACGGCTCACATTAAATCTCCCTCCGCCTTAACTAGGTCCCACCATCAAAGGTCTAATTCCATGTGTTCGATCCATTTCCTTTGTATTTTCCCAGGACTTAAAACTCTGGTATTTACACTAATTATCATTTCTTCTCCCATTTTCACCATTACCACCACCATTCCTCTAGGCCTTCACAGCATTCCTTTCGCCACTCTCTTGATTTCTTGATGAGTTTGTTGTATTGTGCAGGGTTGTTATAGAGTGATGAATTCACTCTACGTTCCACAATCACGGTCACTGTGATTCGAAATGCAGAGAGGTTATTGTAATAGCAGTCAGAGTAGCAGTGTCGAAGACCCACCATGGCAGAAATAGAAGATTGAAGAAAATTTGGGGATTTTGGCTAAGATTGATTATCAAAAGCCCGATCCTCCAAATTAAATCAAAATTAAAGAAAATCATAGAGATCTACAGGCAGAAAAGCCTCCACCGCCACATCAGAGGCAAATCGATTCCTCTTAGCCAACATTCCGCCATCTGTGACAGTGACCACCTCAACTCCACCTCATCAGTGAACATTTTCAATTCATGATTCGGCCCTAGTGGCCTTTTACTTCCATTTTAGTTTGTTGCTTTTAAATTTCGAGTGGAATTCACATTCCACTCCTGCATTTTACCTTCTATCAGAAACTGTTATTTGATATTTTTGTTTAAAACGGCCGTGAGCCTAACTGTCAATGATGAGATGCCCCAATTCCTCATCATGAATTTCGGTTATTTTTTATGGAGACCTCAAATTGATTTCCAGCACGCGAGGAAGATAATTTTCCCAAAAATATCTTCTCGCTCATGTTTCTGAGGCTTCTATATACGCAAGAAAAAAAGAGAAAAACAGGTTCCAGATTTTCTGACGAATTCGCTGTGAAAGAGTTTCTTGTATGCATTTTGGTTGAAGTTTTAATACAAATGTGAAGAGCCCGTTGGGTCTCAACGATAAGGAGTTTTACCTTTAATGAGGATTCTGGTCTTGATGCTTTATAGTTTGTAATTCTTTCTTATGTGATATAGTGTAGCTGTTCATTTCACTATTTCCATGCTTCCTGTATCATGCTCTGGAATGAGAGTGGCTCACTGGTTCTGGTATGAATTTATCACAATCGATACTCATGCTAAACCTTTCTAGCGCTTTAAATATGGCTCAGTCATGATATGTTGTTTCATTTTCAACTTCATCCACGTTTCTTCTATATTAAGTGCTATGGGATGTCATTTTTTGAAAGCTATGGACATGTATGGATTCTTATTATCTTAATACCATCTCATGTTCAGATATGTTTATGGAATTTCATCTCATTAGTAGTTAGTATTCCTTCTATATTTCTTACATAGCAAATGCCGTCTGATTTTCAATCTCTGTAAAGAATTTTTAGAATCCAGCCCTCCTTACAGCAAGTTGTATTTGAGTTGTCTGATACATTTATATTGAGAATTCACTCCTTGCCTCTGCAGTGTTCCTTTCATTATGCTGAGTTTGTGAATATTTTGGTTCCATCTACATTGATCCTTCCTGTTAAAACTAAAATAGCAAAGAGCCTTGTTCTGCTAATTGTCCTTGTTATATCATACTGCTCCTTGCTATATAAGATTTCCTAGGCACTGGTCTTTCACAACTCAAGGCTGTCTCTAGGATTGACAACATACTCTAAAAAAATGTCACTTCAAAAAATACCTCCAAAAAATTTCCATTGAAAATTAAGCCCAACCTCTTAAAAAATGTCACTTTAAAAAATACCTCCAAAAAATGTCCTTTGAAAATTAAGTCCAAAAACCTCTAAAAAAATGTCTCTAAAAACAAAATACCTCCAAACAATGTCCTTTGAAAATTAAGCCCAAAAAGCCTCCAAAAAAATATCACTTTAAAAAATACCTCCAAAAAATTTCCTTGGAATATTAAGCCTAAAAATAGTCCTTTGGAAATTAAGCCCAAAAAGCATCTAAAAAAGTATCACATACTTCCAAAAAATGTATCACATGCCTCTAAAAAAATTTCCTTTGAATACTAAGCCAAAAAGAGTCCTTTGAAAATTAAGCCCGAAAAAATTTCTTTGCAAAATCATTGCAAATAAAGAAATGTGTGAAATTATGCGAAAATAATGATTCCGTTTACGCATATTTATATAGCCGCGATTTTTTTTTTGGAGGTGCTTCATCGAATTTTTCCAGCCGACGTAAAGTCAATTAAAAGTTCAGCCAAACTTTTGTTTCGTTAGAATTGATGGGCCCTCGGGACAAAAAAAAATTCGGCCGAACTTTGTTAAAAGCTGAACTAACACATCTGCAATTACACAATAGTTTGGCTTTGAACACATTTCTTCAACTTTTGACTGATTAAACTCCATGAAAATTTATGAATTAACTATCAAAACCAAGACAAGCATTTGCAGAATTCAATCTACTTTTAGGAAATATAACTTTTATGGAATTTCATAAATATTTATTAATTTTAATTAAATTTGTAATAAAATGGGTGCAAGCAATTTCTGAAGGACAATATGATTCGGTGAAATCAATATTCTGTATCATCCAAAATACATTGTAAAAAAATTGAAAAAATTATGGTACATTACATTGGTCTGTCGTCTGTAATGAGTATTTTTTATATTTTTAGTTTATAACTTATATGTTGAGAATTTTTTGCAAGCCGAAACATATTCGAAATATGCAGTTTTTTCATATTTGATCAGTTCAAAAAATTCTAGTAATTATGATATGCATTAGTTGGTTTCGTAAATATAAAGAAACCAAAGTAGACTCTGTCTAGATTGTTGTAACACATTTTGTTTCTCAAAAACAAAAAGTTTTCAAAGAATACACCAACGCGTTTGAACATGACTTTTTATAAATCCTTTGATTGGTAAAGAACACACACTCAAAGAAATGTTAAGTTGACATATCAAATGTGTATAAAAAAATTCCAAAAAATAAGTAATAGAAAGCTAATAAAATTTTTGACAACTTTTATTTTTATCGTAAAATGAAATTCTAAACAGAAAATTTGTTTTGGCTTGCAGAAAATTGAAGAACAGAAAAAACGATATTTTTTTCTCAAAAAAGGGCAAAAAGTGTAACCCAACTTCACATTAAATATAATTTAAATTATTTAATAAAAGCCATGAATTAAGAACAGGTTCCAGGACTTAGGTGGCGTTGGGATCCAAGAGAATCCATTGGGGGCAGGATTGGTCAGAGGATTGTTTTGGATCCAGGTATCGAAGGATCCATTCAAGATCATTTAGCATGAAGGTATGGAATAACACATTGGGTTGTATGGGATTTTGGTATCGATGCTTTTTTTGTTGTGGATAGCAATGAATTTCTTGAGGGAAAGCAATATTTGGGCAGGAGGATTTGTAATAAATAAAATAAGGCTTCTAGAGAATCCATCAAGCCTATAAAAGGGGATAGGAGCTAGGCAATGGATCATTTTGAGTTTATCTATCTTATTTTGTTTTCTTGAAAACTTGGCGTGGCCAGTTCTAGTATGATCCCCAAGACGAAAACCCCCCATGTGTGATTTGTTTGGTGGATCCATCTAGGGTCCAAGGTTGTGCTTCAGTCTTTTTTTTTCTCTTTTAATGAGTAGTCGGGCATGCCACTACAGGGGCTCTGATATTTTTGTATGGGCATGTACTCGTTTCTTCAGTTAATAATATAAATAAATGCTACATTCTCAGATCTTGTTGTGTTACGTGTTTTGATTGCAAGTATTTTTAACTAGAACACTAAAGTGTGCTAGATCTGTCGAAATGTTTAAGCTTTTGGATATTACACTCTATTTGAAATTAATAGAAAAACTCTCTTAAAGTTCACTAAAGCTCCTACTAGACAAATAACAATAATCAAAACTTTTCTTCCTAAGAAGGAAAATTTTGAAAAAATCATTAGACAATGTATTATATCTTAAAAAGATCCTTTGAGATAACATCATCTTCTTTATTCAAATTCATAAAATTGAAGTTTTAAGGCATGTACTTGATATGTAAGGAGATGGAGAACAGAAAGGGATGAAGCTTCCTCAAGCCATATACTTGATATGTAAAGAAATGGAGAAAAGAAAGAGATGAAGCTTCCTCAAGCCACATCTGGTAAATTTTTAGAGGAGGATATTTGAATAAACAAGAAGAGGATATAGATAAACAAAAAAATTAGAATCTGACTTATGAGAAAATGATAATTTTTCTAAGAAACTCGTTGTGACATTTACAAAAACCTCTCAATTTTTATGTAAATAAATAATATATACCTATTAAAAACTTTATTTTGATTAATTTATAACTTTATTTTTTATTGTTTTATTATATAATTTAAATTATTTAATAAAACCTATGAATTCCTAATTATTTGATTTAATATTATATTTTTTTTATTCCATAACTTTATAATATATCTAGATCCACATTTATTTAAATTCTTTTTCTTTATTTCATACCAAATAGCCAGATTCCTAGATATCATTTCTTTCTCGAATCTAGAAATTTGGTATTCAAGTCTTTCAAATTAAGATTCTCTTTCTACATACCTAGATTCCAAGACTCCCAATTTTTTTTAGAAATTAATAAAACATGATTTCAGAAGTATCCAGATATAAGCAGGTCATATGAACAAGTTTTTTTTTTTTTTAAGAAAGAAAAAAAACTCTGGTTTATATAATGTACTAGTCCATATATTATTCATTTTCAAAAAATAACCTTACATAGAAACTCTTTATAAAATATATTCATGCTATTCTTCCAGTTTGACATGTCGCCCCATTTTACCCCAAAAAATATTCAAGATAAAAATGATGGTACCTTCTTACAGTATAATCATCTCACAAAAATTAACTTTATCATAGTTTTAATAGCCTTGATGTAGGTGATAGTTCTCAAAAAACAAAATTAAAAACATAATTATGTCATAGTATGAACTTTTCTGTACTAGTTGTAGCAGGTCCTCCAACTCCCGTGAGTTTTCACCATGTTCATTACCTAGACCGCTTCGTGCATGGAAGGAAACCTTGTGTTGTTAATGACCAAAAATCCAATAAAGGGCCATACCTTGGATAAAAAAAGTGAGTCCACAGAATACTCAGAACAACAATTGAACAAGAGTTTTGAGAATATCACGGATCCTATTGCTCCCTCGCCTTCCGAGTTCGATAGCTCATAGTGCATCATGCCAAATACACCAATCAAACATTTTTTGGAAAGTCTATCTGCCTGAGAATTTTTCTCCCGAAATATATGTTTGAATTGTGTTGTGGAAAATGTTTTCTTTCGAGCATAAATGTGCTCTAGCCAATTCACCAGATGACCAACGTGGAGCTTATTCCCCTTATTTAAATGGTCAAGGAGTACTTTTGAGTCCCCAAACACCCATATGTTTTCAATACATAGATGCGCGAGAAACCACAGTAATCCCCAGCAAGCCAACACTTCTTCCCTCATGCTTGACCCTATACCACCATGCCAATAGACATTGTAGTGACAACTTAGATACATCATCAACCAGGCACCACACCTGCAGCTGGAATGCTATGAAGCCCCATCAAAGAAACCCACGGGGTAGTGTATCTCCACTGGCCTCATATGCACTGAAAGGTCCATCGGAAGTTTCTGACCAATTCTCAGATTTTCCCAGTTCTATAAAATGTGGTTAGCAGTCCCAACAGGGTTACATGGCACCTCCTCAAAAATCCACTTATTCCATCCACACCATATGTACCAATGAAATAGTGCCAGAATTTTCCTGTAATTTATGTTTTTTTTCTGCCACCATTTTATGAAGCTATTGGTATTTTCAAGGGTAGGAATCTGCATCTTAAAATTTTTACAAATAACCTCCAAAACATCCTTAGTATAGTTGCATTGATAAAAAATATGAGAGTTGTCCTCCTCCTCCAACATGCAGAGTCGGCAACACCCCGAACCAATCTTCCCCCTCCTTTTTAGTTTCTCCCACGTCATATTTCTATCCATGTAAACTAACCACATAAAAATTTTCATCTTTAAAGGTGTTGAGATTTCCCATATACCCTTCAAGGTTCTGATTTCAGTAGCCTGTGGTATGTTTGTGATTAACTTATTGTATAAATCCTCAGCAATCAGCATACCTTCTCTTGTCGGACCATTCCAGATCACTCTATCGCCACCAGGATCATAGAGCATACCTTTAGTTCTCAAATCCTCCTTGTATGATACCCACTCAGCCTTCAATGGTGTTGGTAGCTGTAGATATTCCTCCGATAGCCAAGTAGGAATTCCTCTTTTGGTTTCCTTTATAATTTGGCACATGAAGAAAATATATTTTCCATTTAAGTGACTGATAAGTTGATAGCTGCAATTTACAATGGAATGTGCACCACAAATTCCAAGTTGTCCAATGAGGATTTTACCCCTTGTCTCTGAACTTCCAGACCAGAAAATTTGATAGCTTTGGCCAGCAGTGCATAAACCCATTCCAAATGGTGGATCCCCCCCTTGTTTTTTTCCATCCCAAAAGTAGAAGATTCTCCATATCCTTCGAATGTAGGTACTTGAACCTTATGATTTCACCCCAAATCCCTTCCAACTTCAACCCTCTCCACAAAGACTTCATGAGGAGGGCTTTCCCAAATGTATTCAGTTCTTTTAGCCCCCATCCACCACATAATTTGGGTTTCATTATTACTTCCCATCTAGCCAGATGAATCTTGTCCCTATCATTTATTCCGTTCCATAGGAAATTTATCATGGCACTTCTAATACTATTTATAATCTTGTTTGGCATAGCATAAATATGGGCCCAGTAAACCATAAATTGTTGTAAGACAGCCTGAACCAAGATAAGTCTGCCACCACAAGTCAGCCATTTAATAGTCCATCCCCCTATTCTTTTTTTGACTTTTTCAACCATCCACCAGCAATCCTTAATCCCATAATTATTTGGTTTTAAATGAAAACCCAGGTACTTGAAACCCGAGGTCAATGGAGTTTTTTTGAAGTTGAACATATGTGCAATCTCCAAAGCCAAATCCTTCCCGTCCTCCTCAAAGTAAATACAAGATTTTCCTATGTTTGCCTCCATACCTGAGGCAAAACAAAATCTATTTAAAATCTCAAATAAAACTTGCTAAACAGATCTACTGAGCATACCAAACATTAAAACATCATCAACAAAAAAATTATGGCTGATTTCCCTTCTATATGACAACTTAACCCCCTGAAATGACCAACAATCATTTCTCTACTAATTTTTGTACTCAAAGAATCCATAAACAAAATGAAGAGTAGTGGAGAAAGGATGCACCCTTGTCTCAGCCCCCGCCCAGGCTTAAATAATTTCGTTTCCATGCCATTGATGAGGACTTCTAAGGAAGATTTAGTCACACAGCCCATAATCCAGTTTACAGAAGCCCTGCCTAAACCAATCTTGTATAATATCAGCCTTAAAAAACTCCAATCAACCCGGTCAAACGCCTTGCAAAGATCAATCTTCATGACCATGGCCTGTAACTTCTTAGTGTGGATCGAATGTATCACCTCCTGAGTTGTGGCTACTGCAACGTGGATGCATCTATCCTTTAAAAAACCATATTGTTCTGGAGAAATATATCGGTACAACACTCATTTGAGCTTCTCAGCAATTGTCTTCGAAATAATATTGTACAACGTGTTGCACAAAGAAATCGGTCTAAAATCGTTGAAGGATGAGGCCCCATCTTTCTTTGGAATGAGAACTAGGAAGGTTGAGTTTAAAGCCCCTCCAACCGTCCCAAACTTCCTAGCCTCCTCAATCATCTCCATAATGAGGGGAATGTATAGTTTAGTTAAATGGAGAAAGAATTCCGGGGTCCATCCATCTGGCCCCGGACTTTTATCCGACTTGAATGTTTTTAAAACAATTATGTCTCCTCTATACTAATAGGTCTGTAGAATTCCGTCAACTCCCTTAGATCTAAAATATTTGGAACGCCATTGACAGTCCACATTTTCTCACCCTGTGCATTCGGCAACTTTAAACATATTTCTAAAATGTTTCACCACCTCCTCCTTTATACTTTTAGTGGTGTTATGAATGGTGCCATTTCCCTCTATCTGCCAAATGGAGTTAAACATTTTCCTCCCATTTGCATAAGCATGGAATAATTTCGTATTCTTATCCCCGGCATTGAGCCATAACGCTCTCCTCTTTAGCCATTGAATGATTTCAAACTCCAGATCAATTATTTATTGTAAATTGCTTCATAAAACCTCATTAAAATAACGCTGTCACATGCTTCAGGATTTTCTGTTGGCATAAGTCATGGGGTTTGGGCATATTTGAGTTGTATTGGCTTGGGGAGGCATGTTTAGCATGGCTAGAGGGATTTTTTTTGGCTCCCATTCTGTATGTGAGATGTATATAGTATGAAATAAGGGATCCAAGTCCCATTTCTCACAGTTATAGTGTAATTTCCTGAAGATAACATTTTTATGGTCCATATTGCTGCATTTCCCTACTTTTTGGGATCATAAAAGGCACAATAAGTTGCTGATATAACACTAATTGATGGCTATGTGTTTCTCAACACATTTTATGAGTTAATTTCCCACTACTACTCCAGTATTGTGTTTATGTATTGTTGCATTCCCATTTTGGGATATTACAGTGGTATCAGAGCATAATCTTGGCTCAGCCTGTGAGTTCTAGCTATTATGCTATCAGAAGAATAAGAAGACAAAGATAAGGATAAATAACAGAATGATGGAGAGGATGAGCCTTATCTCATCACTTTTCAGATCTAGGAAGAACCTCTCCAAGGAGGTTAAGCAGATTAAGGAGAAGAGGTGCAATGAAACTCCTAGAGGGTTTCAAGAAGAGGAAGGACCATGCACTTCCTATTCTCATAGAGAAGAAGACAAGAAGCATGGAGGACACTTGGATCATCATATTCTAATTGAATATCTTATTGAGTACAAATCTCAACCTAGAGCCTTCAAGGACACTCTAGCTTTCCCGCGGTTCATTCAACTAGAGGAAGAGAGGAGGCCTTGCAGCACAAGGAGAATCAAAGGCAATAGGTTTCTATTATCCATTTTTTATGGGACATCTACAGCAAGGGCTTGGGCAAGGATACTTGATGCATTCTTCCTACTACATCCAGTGGTAGAGAGAGAGGCAGGAGAAATTGCAGCGTTGCACTTTGAGGGTAAGGCAAGCACTTGGTGGTTCAGCCATATGAGTCATGCAAGAGTATCTACTTTTGCAGATTTCACTCAGAGGGTGATCAAGAGATTTTATGAAGAGAAATCAGAGAAGGAGGAGCCCTCACCACCACTTGAGGAGACTTGTACCAGCACTATAACAGCCTTGGAAGAGCAGCCTTCAACATCAGCAGTTGGAGCCAACACATTAGGAGGAGGAACTCTTGTAGCCATACAAGGTATTCCCAAGTCCCATCAAGGTATAATTTAATTTCCACTTTTTATTATTGCAGCAAATCTTTTAGAGGATTGTGGAAATATTCCTTTGCATGACCAAGGGTCAGCACATACTGCTAATTTAGAGCAACAGAATTACATTGTGCTATCCAAGAGCAGCAGTGAAGAAAAAAAGACCCATTCCGCATGGGAGCATTCAAATAGCATCTTCATTCAGGAAGCAATGGAAGAAGAAATGACAGAGGGTAGACATCTTGAGATGATAAACATTTTCTCCTTTCTAGATGACACTTTCTCAATGAGCTTGCCACAACTCAAAGAGAGACTTCTACCTGCAGTAGATCCAAAACCCCATTGGTTTTGGAAGGCCATGCATGAGAATAAGGTCTCATTAAGAGATATAATTGGAGGTGCACTTCAACATTTCATGAAGTGAAAAGTTATTCAAAGGTTTGAGGAGGTTGGTGTCCTACAATGGGAGGATACCAAGTATTTTCAGAATGATATCCATCACCCACATTGGGATGAGTGGATGATAGTATGGAGTAAGGGGTTTCCAAACCACTTGCAGATTTATGGCACGGACCAGCAAGAAGCATGGCTGCACTGGATGGTCTTGGGTGAGTACGGTTACTACCCAAAGGTCCATATTTTCTTGTCTCATACCTTATGTCTCAATGATAATATGCATAAGAAAAAGGCATGGTTACTATGGTTGTTGAGAAAAGAGTTTGGACATCACATGTTATATGTTATGTCCATATATTTACTCTTATTTGGGATATGTCTCATGTATTTACATATACTTCTGTTTGGGATGTATCTCATGTATGTACTTGGGTTTGGAAGGAAGGATAACTCTCACATGATGTGGCATAAATGAGCTTGTTTGTATTATGTTGATGAGACATCTCACATGTCCATTACTGTATTGTTGCTCCATGAATTGCATCATGATAATTCAAGGAGGCAGCAAGAGTCCTTGTTGCTATGGTTACTATTGGGAGAGTATGGGCAGAAATTTCTCCATACTCATCATGATATTTCCGGAGGAATGTATGGCACATTCAAGGTACAAAGAGGCTACCTTTCAACATTGAAGGATAAGGAGGGGCTTCCACATAGGAAGAATATTTCCCCACATAGCAACATGATATTGGATGACTTTTACACGTGGAATATCAAGGAAGGGAATCATGGAGTGACAAGAGCCTTATCACTAGGGCCAACAATGTTGTCACTTGGGAGTATGTTTCTATTGATGGAGTGTTCTAAGGGGAGCATGTATCCTCTCTTGTTGCATATTTTTATGAGGAGATTCTCATGGGAGGACTCATCCATGGACCTCACTTTCAGCTTACCCATTATGCATGGTAAGAAATATATTTCTGTACTTATTGATTATTTCATTGATTATGTACACCTTCTCACCATGTATGTCCAGTGCATTGCTCCACAAGAGGGAAAAATTATTTATGGGCTTCATGGTCATGCTAGAACCAACATGTATGATGGAGATAACCCTTCTTTACATGACTTTGGACAAGTGTTTTTTCATTATCATTGTACTCGGCTGATATATAATGCTATTTACCACCTCATGGTAGATGTGAAAACATGCACAGTTGTTACCTTGTTGAAAGACCACTTGCCACATGATGATCTAAAGTAGCAGTTGGGAAGATTATGCTGTATCCACTTGAGAAACCATTGGTATCATCAAAACTTACACATAACCTTCAGAATTTTTCTGATTTGGATGCCAAATGGTGATGATGTGCCATTCATTTTGAGTGGGATGATTTGGGCCAGCATGATTCATGACATGGGAGAAAGGATCTTTGGAGATCTAATATTCTTCTTTCCACTTGAGGGAAACCTTATTGCAGCCCAAGATCATCATATGCTCTACATTTATCATAAGTGGAGAGGAAGACAGTGTGGGGTAGGTCATTTTTTCTACCATGTTCAGTTATTCATCCCACCTACATTGCAGGAGCCAAAGGTGGAGGTAATTCTTCATGAGTTACCATTCTTGAGGGTGGCTCATTTTGTATGGATGATAACTTGGGGGTGGAGGTTTTACATGGAAATGATAGTTCCCAATGCATTTCAGACTCCATGCCTTGAGAGGACCTCTAGACAGCACATAGTTTCCTCCTTGAGTATTTCACCTTTTCATAATGATGGCTATTTGCGATGCTCACCAAATGCTAGCTTTCATTCTTGGGAGGGGCACTATGGAGATTCATTGTTGAGACAACATCATATTCCTTGGAGGTTTTCATCATATGAGGATGATACAAGAGGAGGAGAGGAAACTCTTCAGTTCTATCCTTGTAGTTTCTTGAGGACAAGCAACATTTGGGAGAGGAGGACTGTAATATTCCTACATTAGCATGCAGCTAATAGGAATATTGATTTTTTATTTTTGCACCTAGTAGATGAATAAATGGGGAAAGAGACCCATAATTAACTTGAATTATCATAAAAACCCTCTTGGTATGAAAGGGGATCATTCTAGTAGCTGTATTTGACACCATCATGTGTGAACAAGGGCAATTAGATGTGGACAAAGTCAAGTTTGACCAAGTCAACAACATTCATGGAGAAGAGTGGATCATCAATGCAAATAGCTCAATATGAACAAGGATCAGTTTAAACAAACATATGAGAGCTAGCTTGAAGGCACAGGTGTGAAAAGGGGTGAAGCAGGTTGAAGAGGTCAACTTTGACCAAATCAAATAGCGTGGTTATGGAGGAGTGGCCTTGATGGAGATACAACGCAGTTTTGGAGGGATATTGATCATATGATGTTGGAAACCCTAATGGGTGGGACCCAAGGTGATGAGGCTTACATAGTTTATAAGGAAGAGGATGGCAGCCATTTGAGGTTATCTTGATGATTATTGATTTTATGGTCTGCATGACTATTTTGCATTCTCTTGCTATTTAGAAAAGTTGCAGTGTTGCTTAGCACAAGGCATTCCTACTTAGGGATTCCTTTTCCTACCTTGAGAGGCCTCTTGGAGGAGCATTATACTTCAGTTTTCCACATTCAAGCTTGAGGCCAAGCATCCTCCTTCAGCTACAGCATTCTTTCTGCAGAGTGTAACGTTGTGTTGCAAGGTGTTTCAATGGAAGGTTCACAACACCACTTCCAGAGCTTTTATTTCAAAGGAGGAAGCATTCCTCTCCTTGGGAGATCAGTGAGGGAGACTTCTGAGCATATTTTACATCTTGGCACTTGGCCAAAGCATTCTCCATCTCCTACAGCGCATTCCTTTGTAGGAACTACATCATTTCTCTTATTATTGCAGTAGCAAGGTCAAGACCCTTGATCTTGAGCTTGTTCCTTGGGGAAAGGGCCAACCCTTCTCCCGAAAGGATTGTATAAAGCATCTTATTCTACTCCTTATATTATTCAGCTTCATATATATAGAGCTATAGTATAACTGCATTGTTTCAAATCTATATCTGCATATATGGTATTTTATACTTGTACTTTTATGAAGCATTTGTCGAGTTATTATTATATTGTATAAAAAGGAAGATATCTCCATTTTTCTCAAC
This sequence comes from Pinus albicaulis, assembly GCA_034641835.2. Classification (NCBI taxonomy): domain Eukaryota; kingdom Viridiplantae; phylum Streptophyta; class Pinopsida; order Pinales; family Pinaceae; genus Pinus; species Pinus albicaulis. The sequence goes on along the minus strand of CM076569.1, from coordinate 991,441,294 downwards.
CATTGAATGATTGAAAACTCCAGATCTATTATTTCTTGTAAATTTTTGCATAAACCCTCATTAAAATAACACTGTCACATGCTTCAAGATTTTCTGTTGGCATAAGTCATGGGGTTTGGGCATATTTGAGTTGTATTGGCTTGGGGAGGCCTATTTAGCATGGCTAGAGGGATTTTTTTTTTCTCCCATTCTATATGTGAGATGTATATAGTATGAACTAATGGATACAAGTCCCATTTCTCACAGTTACAGCGCAATTTTCTGAAGATAACGTTTTTATGGTCCATATTGCTACATTTCCCCACTTTTTGGGATCATAAAAGGCACAATAAGTTGTTTTTGTAACACTAATTGATGGCTATGTGTTTCTCAACACATTTTGTGAGTTAATTTCTCACTGCTACTCTAGAATTGTGTTTATGTATTGTTGCATTCCCATTTTGGGATATTACAAAGAGATATAACCTATCAAATATCCCTCCATAGAACTACCAAGCTTCTACACAAGAATTCTAAAAACCTATGGCCAATTGTTCCCTCTAAAATTGGTCATTATTTTCTCCTTGATAAGCATCATGTAGTGATTGAAGCAAAATTATTAAATGATGTCTTGTTACATTCAATTAATTTTTATAGATATGATCTAGATGATGTGGCGAATGTGCACTTAAAATTAGTAATGTATTCCAAGAATTATGTAAATCAAGAGCCACCATTTGATTCTTTGTTTAAAAATGTTAATTCTTTTGATGAAATTTTAGAGCCTCCTCTTTAACTAGTGATGAGGAAAAAGAAAGTTTTCATGAAGAATTTAGGCACACAAGACATATGCAATTTTTAGAAGAAAAGAGTAATGTTAATGAAAATCCTCTTATAGAATTATAAGCAAGAGAATCTATCAACCAATATTATGTTAGTAGTGTTAGCCAACCAGTGGAAGGTACAATACAAGAAACTCATAATCTAGGCCAAGTGATACATTGCAACCTCAAGCCTCCAAGTGTATTGTAACAAAAATTTCTACAAAATACTATTCAATAACAGCAAGAACAAGCGAAACAACAAGTTCAATAAATTCAACCTTTAAATGTTGAAAAATGATTAGTCATTTAGTGAAAATAATCCACGGTTAAAGGAAACTACATAAATTGCTACACCTAGTGTTGATGCAAGAATGACATTAAATGAAGCTAAATAACTAATTATTAATATTAGTACTCAGTGATTAGATCAGATACAAGATGTTTCTAATATAAGAAATACAATCACTTTTACTCATATTACACAAACAATCTCACCAAAGATGATAATTACCCCATTAGCAACTAGAAGTGGACATTTTTCATCATCGTATATAAATATTTATCAACTTGAACCAATAAAAAAAAAATAGTTCGATTGGGAGACTACATTTTTCATAAAAAGGTGATGAAAAGATTTAAAAAAAAAACTTATACATCATTATCTTATAGCCTTATCACTCGTGGAAGCATGTTAGTGGACCAATGGAAAAAATTAAACCTCAAATCTTGGAGCTTTTTCAGCCTTATCACTCGTGGAAGCATGTTAGTGGTATTGAAAATGCAACAAGATGATGGAGCTTAGTGAAATGAAGTCGCCTTCACTAAGTGGGCCCGCAGGCTATTTTTGGCGCAAAGTCTATTTTTAGACTATGTCTATATTTAGACATATGGATCATGGTCTATGAGTTGCAGGATGCTATTTATGGATGATTGGTCGATTTGGTAAAAATATATGGACCTCTATTTTTAGACATTGGGCGGTTTCTATTTTTAGATTGTCGAGCTAAAAATAGAACAGTCAAATATTATTAACCCTTAATAATATTTAGACTATAAACATTATCTTATCCTCTTGGAGCACTTCAGTTTGATGCTTGGATGTGGTACATGCAACTGACAGAAGGAAATACGCTTTTCCTATGGGTTAGTCATTAGTTGGAGTTTATTGCATCATGGTTGACTTCAGTTAGAACTCATGTGGCAGAGTTTGGTGGAGTTGATGAGACAGTTGGTGGAGTTGTGTTCGTTTAACTTAGTTGAACTAGTTGTATTTAGTCTAATTGATAAATACACTAGTGATGAGTGGTGTGAATTAATTATTAATTAATTCACTAATTATTAACTCATAAATCAACTAAAGAATACATCAGTTAACTGCAATGCATGGACAGTTCAGTGGAGACCAGTGTTAGAGGTGGGTGAAAGGGTGAGTTTGCTATCAGTTGTGACTATTGGCTATGCATGAGATTTGCACACACATTGATGGAGATTGCCAATGAGGATTGCGCAGTTGGAGCTAGTGGGATTCGAACTTGGATCTCATTCATTACTCACTTGGATTGCGCAGTAGAGGTAGGCAGACTTGTGGAGAAGATTTGAACCCATGACTTGTTCAAATCTCAGTTAGTTTGTGTGTAACTTTCTGGAGATAGTACTGAGTACTTGTGAGGAGTATTTTGCTATGTATTGTTACATGTTCTCTATCATTATACTATACAGATAGTTGGGGGTTTTCAGCTATTGCTTTCCCCATTACATACTGTGTTGATATATGTGCTTGATTATTGTTTTATGAGTGCATGCGACTGTTTCTATTTCCGCATATTGATGATCAATTGTAGAAGAGGTTATGTATTATGCATGAAGCTTAAATAGTGTATAATCAGGATAATCTCGGTGAATAATTCAGCAAATTATTCAAATTTCTACAAGTGGACCAATGGAAAAAAAAAAAAAAAAACCTCAAATCTTGGAGCTTTTTCTATATTAAATGAATGGTCAGTTAATGAATTATCCAATAAATTGGATAAGTATAAAATTAGAATTGAGGAGCTAGAAGTTGATTGTTGAAAGTATAACATATATATCTATATATATATATAATGAGGAATAAAAATCATGTTCAAAGGAGTTTTAGAATATTTATTGAAGTATAAGAAAAGGAAAATTTGGTTGAGATAGAAGAAAAATATAACAAAAAAAACTTGAGGATTTCGAGCAGGTACATTGTTGAGATTCAACAAGATGATGAGCTTAGTGAAAAGAGTGCTGTTTCCTGAGGTGGGCTCCAGATGTGCTATTTTTTTAAGACAAATTATTTTTAGATTATGTCTATTTTTAGACACATGATCACACTTTAAGTTGCAGGATGCTATTTCAGATGGTTGGTCAAGTTGGAAAAATAGATGAAATTTATTTTTAACATTAGCTTAAGTCTATTTATAGATCGTCAATCTAAAAATGTATGCATGTCGATTATTATTAGTTAAATAATAATCAGATTCCCAATAACAACTTATCTTTCTAGTACTGGGTCAAAGGTACGTATGTGGCACATCAATGGACTGAGGGAATTACGCAATTCCCAAGGGTTTACTGGAGCTAATGCATGGAGGATTCAGTTAGAACTCAAGTGGCAGAGTTATGACACAGTTGGAAGAAGTAGTTATGGAGTTGTATTTAGTTTAACTCAGTTAGACTCAGTTGAGCTAGTTGTATCTAGTCTAACTGATTGATACACTAGTGAGAGTGGAGTGAATTAATTATTTAATTAATTCATCAATAATAACTCATTAATCAACTGAAGAATACATCAGTTAACTACAGTGCATGACAGTTTCAGTGGAGACCAGTGGAGAGATAGGTGAAAGGGCAAGATAGACTATCTGTTGTGACTATAGTGATGCATTGATCACATCACACACTCAGTGGAGATGCCAATGAGGATTGCGTAGTCAAGGATGGAGTAATTCGAATTCATTCAGAGCTATTCTTTAGCAGAGATTGCGCAGTGGAGGCAGGCTAGCAAGAGGCAAAGATCGGTGCATGGATTTGCAATATTGGTCCTTATTAGTGTATGACGAGTGTACTGTACTGAGAGATTGATAAGATTTGTATGAGGATTGTCATATGATTCCATGTTACATAATATATAGTTGGGTTTTTCAGCTTTAGGCTTTCCCAGTTAAAAATTGTGTTATGTGTGATTGATTATTTTTGTTTATGCTTCACATGTATGTGTAATTAATTTTTCCACAAAATATTAACAAGTGGAATTGATTCAGTATTTTGCATAAAGTTAAATAGTGAAAAGATCAGGTGAATCAAGGACATATGCATGCTTAGTGCATATAATTTCTACATGGTATCAAAGTGTTGTTGATTGAAGATTGCAATTGTGAAGTGAGTTTGTGCTGGTGGACAATTCGAATTTGCTACAAAAGATTCTTGGTGCATAAATCGAGTATACATTGAAATGTCTTTCAACGGGTTGAGATTGGAGTATGCCCTTGATGGGAGCTTGAATTACATAGCCTTGAAGGATAGGATGGAGGTGGTGCTGGAGGATAATGAGCTGAAGGATTTCATCGATAGCGATGTTCCTAAGCTGGGATCTAGCGATGCTGCATTACTTAGTGCATGAAAAAAGAAGACTGCAAAGATGAGGAGAATTCTGTTGGGAGGTGTGAAGGACTATATTTTTTCTAGCCTTCACGAGAAAGCCACTCCATTCTTAATGTGGAAGGCTTTGACAGAATTTTTCCAAAGAAAAAGCGACCAGAGGAAGTTGGCGCTTAAAGACAAGCTCAGAAAAATAAAAATGGAGAAAGGCGACAATATTCCAAAATACCTCATGAAGTTTGTCCACTACAAGGATGAGCTGGGAAGTGTGGGGGTTACTGTTGATGAAGAAGACTTGGTGAGCTTGCCTCTCCTTGGGCTTTCGAAGAGTTGGCATAGCTACGAAGACTCTGTCAATGGACAGGAGAAACTACCGGGATGGGAGCGACTTTGGTCAGATCTTGTGCAGGAGGAGATAAGGTGGGGTACCAGGGATGGATCTTCATCGAAGAATGAAGATGAAGAGAATTTCACTTTGGCTGCCAAAGCAAGGAAAGGGAAGGGGAATAAATCTTCTTCAAAATCTGGTGTTAAAGGCAAGAAGCATGATTTTTCCAAAGTGAAGTGTTTTCACTGTCACGAACATGGACATTTTGCCACTAACTGTCCACAGAAGACGAAGAACAAGAAGGTTGTTGGATCTGTAGCTGGAGAGGCCTTAGCCTCGCAATTTGAGCTTGATTTCTCCTTGATCTCTTGCTTGGTTTCAAGCTGCATGGGATCGGTGTAGTATCTTGATAGTGGTGCATCTTTCCATATGACGGGAGACAAAGAGTTGTTTAGTGACTTGGAGGAGAAGGACCTCCAGATGCATATAGAGATGGGTGATGATGGTCAGTACAGTGTGACCGGAATTGTGGCCATTACCTTTGAGAGGGAATCCGATAATCCATTCTTGTTGAAGAATGTCATGCATGTTCCAGGTCTAAAGAAGAACTTGGTCTTGGTCGCAATGCTGGAAGACAAGGGTTATGATGTTGTTTTCAGTAAGGGAAAAGCCTTCCTTCAACATAAAACAACGGGTCAAACCAAGAAGATAGGGGTTCAAATTAAGAATCTCTACAAGCTAGAGGTAGATGGCTGCACTGCAATGGTGGGCAAAGCAGAAGAAGTGGTGAGCTGGGATGAGGGCGAATTATGGCACAGGAGATTGGGCCATCTTCATCATGGCGCTTTGAATATTTTGCAGCAAATTTCTACTGGACTTCCCAAGGGTACTCTTGTACAGTCATGTCAGTGCAAGGGATGTACTATGGGTAAGTTTATGAAGACCACCTTTCATGAGAAGGAGAACCGTGCTTCAGTGATCCTGGAGAGAATTCACACAGACGTGTGTGGACCTTTCTCGGTTGCTTCAATAGAAAAACACAATTATTATGTGATATTTGTTGATGACTATTCTCGTAGATGTTGGATATTCTTCATGCAGAAGAAGAGTGAAACGTTCTCAAAGTTCTGTGAGTTCAAGGCATTGGTGGAGAAGGAGTCGGGGAAGCAAGTGAAAGCTCTACGGAGCGATAATGGTGGTGAATACATATCGGGCGAATTCAAAGACTTCTGTAGCAAAGAAGGAATTCGAAGAGAACTCATAGCGCCTCATAACCCACAGCAGAATGGGGTCATGGAGAGAAAGAACAGAATGATCGTGGGTGCTACACGAGCGATGTTGCATGACCAGGGCCTATCGATGCACTTGTGGGAGGAAGCATGCAACACTGCGGGTTATGTGCAAAACCGTTGTCCTCATAGAGTACTTGGCATGAGTACACCCGAAGAAGCATTTTATGGTAAGAAGCCTGATATTTCTCATTTGAATATTTTTGGCTCACCTGTTTACATTCATATGACGAAGGATGCCAGGAAGAAGCTGGAGCTGACTGTAGAAGTTGGGATATTTGTGGGGTACACAGAAACACCCCATAACTATCGTGTGTATTTTCTAAACATTCGGATGATTGTTGTGCGACGGGACATAAGATTCAATGAGGTGAAATCAATGAAGTTGTCGCTTGAGAGGGAGCTACACTTGCATGCGGAAGAGGAACTTCTTGTTCCCAAAGATGAGCCTCTGGATGTGGATCAGCCACAGGAGGAGATTCATGGAATGGAGGAGTCCACTCATGCAGAACCAAACATTAGACAAGGTAGGAAGCATACCACAGAAGTTGAAAGATTGAAGGTGGATGCAGCACAGAATGTGGGAGTTCCTACATCACAGTGCAGACAGAGACAGTCACCTAACTGATATTCTGGATACATGGCTCTTATGAGCAAGTGTATTGTGACATAGCCATCTTCTTTTGAAGAAGCAGCACAGGAGCCCACATGGGTAGATGCCATGGTGGAGGAGTATGACTCCATTTTCAAAAACAGTGCTTGGAATATTGTTCCAAGGCCGGTGGGAAAATCAGTTGTAGGATCAAGATGGATCTACAAGGTAAAGCAAGTTGTTGATGGGAGTTTCGAGAATTATAAGGCAAGATTTGTTACCCGAGGCTTCTCACAGATCGAGGGGATTGACTATGAAGAAACCTTTGCACCTGTCACACAGTATTCTTCCATACGGACCATCCTTGCTCTCTCAGTGCAGATGGGTTGGCACATTCATCAGATGGATGTGAAGACTGTGTTCCTTAATGGGATCATTGAGGAAGAGGTTTACATTGAGCAGCCTGAAGGATTTGAGATCTTCAGCAGCGAGTCGCATGTGTGAAGGCTCAAAAGAGTGTTGTATGGGCTGAAACAAGCACCCTGTGCTTGGTACACTCAGATCAACATCTATTTCACTGGACTTGGCTTCACCAAGAGTGAGGCGGATGCAAACCTGTACCAGATTGTGGTTGAGGGCAAGATTTTAATCATTGTACTTTATGTTGATGATTTAATACTAACAGGTGATAAGCAGTTGATACAATCATGCAAGGCAGATCTTGCAAAGGAGTTAGAGATGAAGGATTTGGGCCTCCTTCATTATTTCCTTGGATTGGAAATATGGCAGCGGGATGGTGAACTGTTTGTGTCTCAAGGAAAGTATGCCCGGGAGATACTGGAGAAGTTTCACATGCAAGGCTGTAAGCCTATCGACACTCCTCTTCCAGGAAATTGGAAGAAAGAGGATGCTACATCGGCAAAGGTAGTGGATGCCACTGTTTATCGACAGTTGGTGGGTTCACTCATGTATTTAGTCAATACAAGACTAGACATATGCTATGTGGTGAACAAGCTTTCACAAGCGATGGTTAAGTCTACCAAGCTATTTTGGAAGGCAGGCAAGCATGTATTGAGATATCTTAGGGGCACATCTGAGTATGGTTTATGGTACAGAAAGACGGATGAGGTGAAGTTTCATGGCTTCATGGATGCAGATTGGGTAGAAATCCCAACAGACAGAAAGAGCACATCAGGATGTATTTTCAGTATCGGATCTACAGCAGTTTTTTGGTACAGCAGGAAACAAAGATCTGTGGCACTCAGTTCAGTGGAAGCGGAATAAATGGCAGCAAGTTTAGCTGCATGTGAGGCTATCTGGATGAGGAAGATCCTGGTTGGTTTGTTCGGTTCACATTTAGATCCCACGGTGATTCATTGTGATAATCAGAGTTGCATTAAACTCTCGTTTAACTTTGTTTTATGATAGAATCTGAAATGACAATGATATCCTAAGACTACCTATATCGTAGATTGTGTAGCAGAAGATCATGTTGCTTCAGTACATTCCTACAGAAGATCAGGATGCAGATATTCTGACAAAGGCGCTCATGAGGAGAAAATTCGAATACCATAGGGGCAGGATCGGGGTGAAAGATAATACCTATCTTGTTGAGAGTGAGTGTTGAGATTCAACAAGATGATGAGCTTAGTGAAAAGAGTCACCTTCAATAAGTGGGCCCGTGTGCCATTTTGGCGCAAGTTTATTTTTAGACATGATGATCATATTTTAAGTGCTGCAGGATGTTATTTGTGGATGGTCATTGTTGGAAAAATAGATGAAATTCCATTTTTAGAATATTTGGCCGAAGTCTAAATGGGCGAAGTCTATTTATAGATCATCAATCTAAAAATAGATGCATGTCGATTATTATTAGCTCTTAATAATAATCGGACTCTAAACAACAACTTATTCTCTTGGAGCACTTCAGTTCAGTGCACAGATGTGGCACATCAGCTGACAGAAGGAATTACGCAATTCCTAAGGGTTTACTGGAGCTAATGCATGGAGGACTCGGTTAGAACTCAAGTGGCAGAGTTATGACACAGTTGGAAGAAGTAGTTATGGAGTTGTATTCAGTTTAACTCAGTTAGACTCAGTTGAGCTAGTTGTATCTAGTCTAACTGATTGATACACTAGTGAGAGTGGAGTGAATTAATTAGTTAATTAATTCATAAATAATAATTCATTAATCAACTGAAGAATACATCAGTTAACTACAGTGCATGACAGTTTCAGTGGAGACCGTTGGAAAGATAGGTGAAAGGGCAAGATAGACTATCTGTTGTGACTATAGTGATGCATTGATTGCATCACACACTCAGTGGAGATGCCAATGAGGATTGCGCAGTCAAGGATGGAGTAATTCAAATTCATTCAGAGCTATTCTTCAGCAGAGATTGCGTAGTGGAGGTAGGCTAGCAGGAGGCAAAGATCGGTGCATGGATTTGCAAGATTGGTCCTGATTAGTGTATGACGATTGTACTGTATTGAGAGCTTGATAAGCTTTGTATGAGGATTGTCATATAATTCCATGTTACATAATATATATTTGGGGTTTTCAGCTTCAGGATTTCCCGGTTAAAAACTTTGTTATGTGCGATTGATTATTTTTGTTTATGCTTCACATGTGTGTGCAATTAATTTTTCCGCAAAAAATTAATAAGTGGAATTGATTCAGTATTTTGCATAAATTTAAATAGTGTGAGATCAGGTGAATTAAGGACATATGCATGCTTAGTGCATATAATTTCTACATACATCAAAAAGAAATAAGAATAATTAAATAAGAAGCATAAACAATCATTCAAAGTATTACTACCACTTCCAAACACATATTTCCTCTTTACACAGATAAATAGAACATCTGAGAGAAGAAACCATGAATATGAAAATATATTAAAATCATGAAAATTTAGTAAATAAATAGTTAAAGTTTGTACAAAGTAGTTATATGGGAGAAGAAAAAAGACTCCGGTGCAATGGGTAAAATCTTGAAAGAGGATAAAAAGATGATGCAACTTCCTTTAAAACAAAGAAAGTTTAATCTTTCAACTATCAAAGGTTGGATTAAAGAATCCAATAACTAGTGTGATGGAATATTGGATAAAACATTACATGTTGTAGAAGAATTTTGACATGCCTTATCTTGGAGCTATTAAAGAAGTCGTACATATAGCTTTTTGTATTCTAGGAATAAATAAAAACTAATATTACTAATATTACTACATACATAGAGTACTTCTAATATTCAAAAATATTTGAAACTCCGATATAAATACATAAATCAAGTTCATTTTTTTTAAATAAATGAAAACAAGGATACAAATAATAATCAATATTACTACATACATAGAGTACTTCTAATATTCAAAAATATTTTGAACTCCGATATGAATGCATAAATCAAGTTCATTTTTTTTCTAAATATAAAAGGAGAAAAATATGTAAAGAAGACTGGTCTTTTTGTTCTAAATATAAGAAAGAAAAAAATATATATCCAAAAATATTTTCAACTCCGATATGAATACATGAAATCAAGTTCATTTTTTTTTGAAAAAAAATATGTAAAGAAGACTAGTCTTTTTTTTTTATGAAAAAATATGTGTTAAAGAAGACTAGTCAATGTCGAATCAACCTTGAAAGCAATACTCTTATTCATCCACTTCAAATCTTAGATCTCTCTAATCAATGGAGAAAGCATTTGAAGGAAAAGGAGGCAAACCCCACATTTTTAAGGAGAAGATGCAATGCAACTTGATGAGCAAAGGAAAAATACAATAACAACAAAAGTGAATAGTGAAGAATGAAGATTGATTTGCAATTTTTATCTGCAAGAAAGTTCTCTTTTAAATCTAAGGATTTTTATTTTTAGAAAAGTTTGAGAAAAATTAGGAAAATTAGTTTTATTATTTATACGGGATGAGAAAAGGGTTGGAAAACATTGTAAGCAAATAAATAAATATTTTCCATCAGACATTGTGCATATTTTTTGAAGACTGAAATTTTTTTGAAGGATCTTTTTTGTGCAATTGGAGTGTGTGATATACGTTTTATATATTCATTTTTTCTTTTTCAGTTTCAGAAATATGAATTTATCATATTTCATATTTATATTATTATTTATAAGTTAATTATCATTTTAATATAAATTAAATATTTTATTTTTTATAAATTAAATTAGAATTGCATGCAAATAATTTTTAAAGAAATTTAAAAATATATAAAATTTTCAGACTCTCTAATCATAGTACAAACTTTGTAAGTAGTTGATGTTGGAAATATTGTCATTGATGGCAAAGAGAGAAGCAAAGTAGCAGAGAGGCAGCAGTAAGAAAGCATAAAAGGAGCACAAAGGAGAAGACATGAGCAACACCTGGACTATCATTCAAAGGAGCAAAGAAGCAGAAGTAACAGATCTGCAGACAGGAGTAGAATAGGACAACCAGAGGTTTGTTTGTCAAGCCTATGGCCAATTGTAAAACAGGGCTAAGAGGGTTGTAGAGAGTTATTGTAAGTGACTCCATGTATATATTTTTGAAAGGATTTGTTTCAGCATTTCATGAGTATTATTCGATCAAAATTTTGTGTGAATGGGCTTTTGAGTTTCAATAAGCAATGGTATAAGAATGTGTGGATATACTCTATAAATTGGTTTTTTAATGATGCTCTGTTCTAATGGGAAAGTCGAATTCAATTATCATGATTTTGGACTGAATGCATGAAGGGCCGATTTGAACGATACTTTGGTGGATCATTGAGGTTTAGTTTTTTAAAAGCATGTGTTAAGTGTTGAACCAAATCACCAAATATTGGATTCGATGGTAATGGGCGAAGATCCCTTACTAAAGTTAATGGAGCAGTTGAATTCGAATGCTGGGGTTTATTAACTATGTTATCTTGTGTAACAAAGATGATTAGATCTGTTGAATGAAACACAATGGAGATAGTATCTCTGTTTGTCGAAGGGAGGCTTCAAAGAACGCATGAAGGGAATTCACATAAGTAGAATGCAACACAATTAACTTAGATTGAGCAATACATAGATTGGGCATAGGATTTAACCGTGCGTTGGTTAAATGTTGGGGTTTATTTAAACCTGTTCGGAATATTTAAGGCATAGCCAATTAAGAATAATTGAAGCGGAGAAGAAATGTGAGTGAAGCAGAACCTTGAGCCGAGAAATGGAACCAAACAGTGAAAACGGTTTGGAAGAACAAAACCAGGAGTTTCGCGCAACCTCTTAAGAGGTAAGTAGAGTTGCTCAAAAAAACGCGATATAAGTCTCTGTTTGACGCGTGGCAAAGAGTGGTTTATAAAAACCATTTTTATCATGCGACTTTGAGAAATTAAGGAGTGTGCAGTTAAATTGCGCGATTATCGTCGGATGGGAGCGTAATTGAGTTTTGGAGCGCGAGAGTGGATTTACCATTGGATCAGAAGTGAAGTTGCGGGGAATTTAAACGAGGTAAGTTGGTTAGTGGGCCCAAGAAATTCGTTTTAACATGTGCTGGTGATTGAGTGTTGAAACAGAAATCGAACTTTAAAATTCTATGGTCACATGGGATCATATGTATTTGTGTTGGGATATAAATCCAAAGCCAAGGGTTTATTTATAATGACTTTTAACATTTGAATAGAGGGCGTAATATATATTAATATGGTTGAGGTGAGTTACGATTGTTGTGGGTCCCAACTTTCATATATGTTAGTTCTTGGGTTTAAAAACCTAGCATCAAGGGTCTTATATAATATTTCAAACCCTTGATTGGAGAACGTAACGTATTGATGTATTATGGTTATAGAAGTGTCGTGAGTCATTATTATATTGGTTCTAATCAAATTTTATAAAGACAAACGTTGAATGGAAATTCACACAGAAAGTGAGAGCAAAGACTTTATGATATATGTTGTCGGACCATATCATAATTTGAGTTTAATCCAAAGTCCAAATACATTCATAGTTCTATAAAGTGAAAGTCGAAGTTCATTACTTTGGGTTTATATGTTTTATTCAAATATTAATTCAAATGCGTGTTAATGGCGTTGGATGATAGGAAATGTTGAAATATATGTGGGCCTAGAAAAATATTTTAAAGTGATTAATTGAAGTTAACGAGGTACTGCATGTTTATGTTAGTAACCATGGTTTATTCCAAGGTTGAATTATAACAAGAGTTTCAATGTAAATCTGGTTGGAGTTGTATGAATTGGTGGGTCCAACCCCAACCATTATATAGTGCATTGCTTTGTTACTAAGGTTACACCTTTAGGGAATTGGACTGCCGCATGATGCAATTGTATATTGGATGGTATGCTGTGAAAAAATATTCGTTTTTGGTTTCGAAGCAAGAGTTTTGAAGTCACTTATGAGTACTCATTAAAAACAGGGTTAATATATGGTTTTAACCATACGCTTGAAGCAGAAAAGAAATTAAAGCTTCCGCATGCAGAGTTTATGAATTTTCCCAGAAAGTGAACTAAGATTGGGCATTAATGGAAATGCATTTCTATATGCATGAGACTTTAAAATTATTTGGGCTAAAACTTGAAAATGCAGAGTTATATGAAAAAGAGAATTGAAGAAAGTTTTGTAATAAAATCTGAAGGTGTGATGAGAGAAGGAAGAAGATCAGATTCTAAGATCTGATATGCAAAGGTACACAGAGTTACAGTAAACATAGAGTATGCAGAACTGTTACACTACAGCAGCAGAAAAGACAAGCACACAGTGAGCCAAGAACTGAAAGGGTTGAATGAGATACATTAGTTGCAAATGTAAATGTAAATTTTTTAATTGATTTTATATTATTTGTGATGCAAAGGAAAGTCTCCGTAGGCAAACAAAACTCCACTGTAAAACTGAAATTTGTGCATATTTCTATGCTCCTCTAAATGAGCTGGACAAAGAAATGAGAAGGCAAAAGTCAAAGAGTCATGGTTGTTCACTTCGAATTCTCTGAGGAATACAAACATTCATGAGGTGAACTCTATAAATTATATCACATAGATATGCATAGAGAGGTTAGAGAATGAAAAATGAGGAAGAGAGGGTAAGAAGAAGGAGGAGTAGATAGAGAAGCTGTGAAGATTCAGAGATGATGTAAGGCAGATATGATGGTTGGTGGACAACAGTGAAGAAGGAACATAATAGAGTTGATATCCATGTAAATCAGCAAGTGTTTTTTTTATGAAAGAGTAAGGAAGTTGGTGCTTCCATATCAAGTTGTAGCTTGATAGATGTCAGTTGTAGCTAACTGAGGTAGGAGCCTCCTGTAGGTTGTTGCCTGCAGAAAATAGATGGGAGTTGGAGCTTCCTTGCAAGTTCTAGGTTGCAGAATTGAGGTAGGAGCCTCCTGTAGGTTGGAACCTACAGAAAATCAGTGGTGAGAGGGAGTAGGAGCTTTCCTTTGCATCACAACAATAATAAGATGTGGTTTTCTCCTTTATGGGTTTCCACTTATATCTGGTGTCTATGTTCATGATGATTATGTGGTGATACTCTGTACTTAATCTGCCTAATACCTGTTTCTCACTAATTAAGATTGTGGTTTCAATGCAAATTAATTTAATCATGAAATGAAGAGGTAAATAAGTGTAAATGAAAGTATTACAAGACAATGAATTGATTAAACTGATTCACCCCCCCCCCCACTCTCAGTTTAGCAAAGGATTCAACAATTGGTATCAGAGCTGGTTCCTTCTGTATCAGTTTAACAACTGGAAGGCGATCCTAGGTCCCCAGCATGTCTAGTCTAGAAGGATGCTCAAAAAATAAAGCCCCTTTTTTCACCGGTAAAAATTATGCCTTCTGGAAAATAAGAATGAGGATGTACATAATGTCTCTAGGAATAGAAGTTTGGGCTGTTGTGGAATTGGGATATGCCCCAAAGGAGTCTGACTCAGAGAAAGATGCCAAACAATATTTTGTAGCTAATGCAAAAGCCATGAATGCACTCTTAAGTGGACTGTGTGAGGCATAATTTATCAAAGTAATGCACAACAAGACTACAAAAGAAATATGGGATACACTAGAAAACATCCTTGAGGGAGACAAAAAGGTGAAGATAGCCAAACTTCAAGTCTATAGAGCTAAGTTTGAAAATATAAAAATGAATGATGATGAAGACATTGCCAGCTTCTTTTTAAGGGTTGCAGAAATTGTGAATAACATGAAATCTCTAGGAGAAACCATAAAATAATGTGTAATTTTTCAGAAGATTTTAAGATCTTTACCATCCAGCTTTAACCCCAAGGTTTCTGCCATAGAAGAAACAGTTGATTGGGAAACTTTGACCATGAACCAATTAATTGGAAACTTAATAGCCTATGAGATGAGACTGCCACAGAGGAAGTCAAATGTGAGGGAGGAAACCTTTAAGACAGAGAAGAAAAAAGAAGAAAAAGAAGATACATGCTCCTGCTCTGATGAATAAGAGGCCAAATTTATCAGAAGATTAGATAGAGTCTCAGGCAAGTATAAAGGTAAGCTTCCATTTAAATGCTTTAATTTTGGAAGAGTTGGACACTATGCTTCTAAGTGTCCTCATAAGAAGACAAAGAATCAGACTCAAGAAACAAAGAAAACCATATCAAAGAACTGGCAGAAAGGGAATAGATATAGGAGAAAATCATTTTATGCTCAGCAAGATAGCAGTGCATCTGAAAACTCAGATGAAACCTCAAATGAAGAAGGAACCTCTGAATTTGTATTGATGGCCAAGGAAGAGCTTGAATGATTCCTTCTATAAGATGAGGAAGAAGGTGAAGTTGATCTTGAGGGGGAGCTAAGAAGTGCCCTGGAGGAAATAGACAGACTCAAACTAAAGTGCAGGAAACAGAAAGACATTCTCCTTAAATATTTAAGAGAAGAACAAAATTCAGAAGACCTCATTCAATTGAAAGTAGAGCTTGAAGAAGCCAAGAAGGTAGAAGACACTCTACTCAAGCAAATTGAGGATAAAATTCAGAAGCAAGAGAAATTGGAAGAAGAAGTAGTATGCTTGAGAAGGAAATTAGAAAACACCCAAAGGAAATTGTCAATAAACACTCCTCAAATGACAAGCTCTAATAAGTTGAATAAAATACTAGATCCTCAAAGAGCTCCTCTGATAAAAACTGGGATAGGTTATGAAGGAGAAACAAGTAAAGTCAAAGAAAAAGATAACATTAATATCATTTTTGTAAAAGCTGTTAAGGATAATGAAGCAACTCAGAAAGTTCCTACAGAAGTAGAAGCCTGCAATGAAGTAAACAGAAACAACAAGGAACCCCAAATGAGAAAGAACAAAGTAAAAATAGTCAACTGAAAGAATATCATATACTCCTAAATATATAAAATTTGGAAGCTATCAAAGGAGATTATTCCCCCCTATGAAAAATGTCACTTGTTATTCCTACCACAAACTGGGACATATTGCTGCATACTGTCATAAAAGGAGAATCGATTCCAACCAGCAAAGGATGCAAAAAGTGAAAAGACTACCTCAAGAAAACAAATGGAGAAGACAACCCTTCATCAGGTATGCTAATTATTTTTATGGGTATTTTTTTTACGGTAAGGAGTTCGGCCATAAAGCCAAGGAGTGCAGAATGAATGGAAAAAGACTGATGTATGGAAACTCAAGGAGATGGATGAACAATGGAGAATTCACTCATGTACATAATTCATTCAGAAACATAATCAAATGCACTGACTGCCATCAAGTTGGGCACAAGTGTCACAAATGTCATCTCAGAGAATGCGGTCTATCATCTTAGGAAAGGTACCAAACAAAAGAAATCATGCAGTGGAAAAAGAAGTTGAATAAGTGTGACCTAGCTCTAATAGATCAAGACCAGAAAGCCAGTGGTATTTGGACAGTGGATGCTCAAAACATATGAGTGGAGATCGAAGCAAGTTTTTAACCTTTGATGAAAAGAAATCTAGGAATGTAACATTCGGCAATGATAAAGCAGGGAAAATCAAAGGGAAAGGCTCAATCAGTATGGATAATGGAAGAGGAAAGGCTCAAGAGGTACTATTTGTGGATGGGCTGAAAGCCAATCTGCTAAGTGTCAGTCAAATGTGTGACAAAGGTTGTGAGGTTCTTTTTAGAGCACAAGACTGTGAAGTGATATCAAGCACCACAGGAAAGACCTTGATCAAAGGTATTCGAACAGAAAGTAATGTCTATATAGTGAAATAAGAGAATGAAGCTTGCCACCTAAGAAAACTTGATGAGTCATGGTTATGGCATAGAATATTGGGACACCTTAACTTTGACCACATCATTAGTCTGAGCAAGAAGAAAGCATTCAAAGATATGCCAGCAATAAAGAAGCCTTCAAATACCATATGTAAATCCTGTCAATTGGGAAAACAAACCCACACATCTTTTAAGACCAAAGATGAACTATCAACAAGTAGGCCACTTCAGCTTGTACACATGGACCTGTGTGGACCTACAAGAACTAAAGAACCAAGTGGATAATCTTATTTCATGCTGATAATAGATGATTTTTCTATAATGACGTGGGTAGCATTTCTCAAATATAAATCTGAAGCACTTGAGAAATTCAAGATATTCAAGGCATTGGCAGAAAATCAAACAGGATGCAAGCTAAAGTGCATCAGATCAGACAGAGGAGGTGAATTCACAGACTATGATTTTGCAGACCTATGCAATGAGCATGGGATAAAGCAAGAGTTTATAATTGCAGGTACACCTCAACAGAATGGAGTGGCAGAGAGACAAAACAGGTCAGTACAACAGATTTCCAGAGAAATGATGCAAGAAATTAACATTCCCCAAACCTTCTGGGCAGAAGCAGTACGCACAGCTATTCATATTCTTAACAAAGCTCATTTAAGACCAAACA
The DNA here is from genome assembly GCA_034641835.2 of Pinus albicaulis. NCBI lineage: Eukaryota > Viridiplantae > Streptophyta > Pinopsida > Pinales > Pinaceae > Pinus > Pinus albicaulis. The sequence continues at coordinate 991,423,801 of CM076569.1, read as the reverse complement.
GTGACAAGACTCCTTACGAATTATGGCATGGTAAACCAGCATCAATCAAGCACTTTAGAGTCTTTGGAAGCAAGTGTTTCATAAAAAATAATGATGAAAAACTGGGGAAGTTTGATGCAAGAGTTGATGAAGGAATATTTTTAGGATATGCATCCAAGAGTAAGGGTTACAGGTGCTACAACAAAACACTGCACAAAATTGTGGAAAGCATTGATGTAAGATTTGATGAAGATCTACCAAACAGAACAAGAAGTACAAGATGCAGCAATCCTCCAGAAGATCATGAAGAAGAGAACCAAGATAATGATGAACTGAGCAAGACAACAGAAGATACTGAATTAAACTCAAAAGGTCCCTCAAGACACACTCAAAAGAATCATCCAGAATATCAAATTATTGGGGACAAGAGAGTGGGAGTCCAAACAAGAAGAAATCTTGCTGAACAGACAGAAGAAGTATACCTAGCCATGCTATCTCAAATAGAGCCAAAGAAGTTAGAAGAAGCCAACAAAGACAAAAACTGGGTAAATGCTATGAATGAAGAACTGGACCAAATTGAGAAGAACAATACCTGGGAATTAATTCCAAGACCCACTGGGAAAAATGTCATTGGCACAAAATGGATATTCAATAATAAGATGAATGAACAAGGGCAGGTAATCAGAAATAAAGCCAGACTTGTATGCAAGGGATATTCACAAATTGAAGGTCTTGATTATGATGAAACCTTTTCCCCTATAGCCAGAATGGAAGCTATCAAAATGTTTTTGGCCTTTGCATGCTACCATGACTTCAAGGTATATCAAATGGATGTGAAGTCTGCCTTCCTGAATGGAGATTTAGAGGAAGAAGTCTACATGGAACAACCCGAAGGATTCTCCTTAACAGATAAACATGACTATGTGTGCAGACTAAAGAAAGCCTTATATGGGCTAAAACAAGCTCCTCGTGCATGGTATTCAAGGCTGGAAAAATACTTGCAAAAACAAGGTTTTAAGAAAGGAGGAGTAGACAACAATTTGTACATAAAGGCTAATGAAAATGAACTCCTAATTGTAGTAGTATATGTAGATGACATCATGTTTGGTAGCAACAAAGAGAAGTTAACAAAAGAATTTGCTGAAGACATGAAATCAAAATTTGAGATGTCTATGATTAGAGAGCTCACCTTCTATTTAGGACTTCAAATTCAACAAAAGAACACAGGAACTTTCATCTCACAAGAAAAATACTTAAGAGAGATGTTGAAAAGTTTCCAAATGGAAGACTGCAAACCTGTGTCAACTCCCATGATCACTGGATGCAAACTATGTGCTAATGATGGATCTGCAGATATAGATCAAAGACTTTACAGATCCATGGTAGGAAGCCTGTTATAACTAACTGCCTCTAGACCAGACATTGTGTTGGCAGTAGGACTTGTGGCAAGATATCAAGCAACACCAGAACAAAATTACTTACTAGCAATCAAGATAATATTCATATATCTACAAGGAACTGCACATTATGGGCTATGGTATCCAAAATGAAAAAGATTCACTTTGACAGCATATAAAAATGCAGATTGGGCCAGCTACATGGATGACAGGAAAAGCACAAGTGGAGGTGCATTTTATTTGGGAAAAATTCTGGTGGCATGGCTAAGCAAGAAGCAAACTTCTATCTCTCTATCTACAACAGAAGAAAAATACATAGCAGCAACAGCATGTTGCACACAAGTAATGTGGATGAAACAAACTCTCCAAGACATGAAGGTAAGCATAGATGATCCCATTTCAATCAAATGTGACAATACAAGTGCAATAAGTATATCAAAAAATCATGTTCTTAATTAAAAAACAAAGCACATCGCAATTAAGTACCATTTCCTCAGAGAACAAGTAGCACAGAAAGTAGTGAAGTTGAAATATGTACCTACAAAGGAACAAACAACAGACATATTCACAAAACCTCTTGCTAAAGAACCATTCGAATATCTAAGAGACAAACTAGGGGTAGTGCCTGTAGATGTTACTCTCTGACATGAAAAGAAAGCATCATTCCAGGGGGAGATCAGAAAATAAAGCATCATTCCAGGGGGAGATCAGTCAACAAATATTGTCACAAAAGAACTAGAGAAAGTGAGCAATGCATGGAACAGGTCCTCAAGATCAGAGTATTATGGACAAGATTTGGAAACCACACTAGGAAATGTGCAACCCTTTTCCATTGATATCAAAGGGGGAGGAAAAGAAAGTAACAGAGGAAAGGGTTTTCTAAAAGGCAAGCAGAGGAAGTGTATTGCCATCAATGCCAAAGGGGGAGACTGTTGGAAATATTGTCATTGATGGAAAAGAGAGAAGAAAAGTAGCAGAGAGGCAGCAGTAAGAAAGCATAAAAGGAGCACAAAGGAGAAGACATGAGCAACACCTGGACTATCATTCAAAGGAGCAAAGAAGCAGAAGTAACAGAACTGCAGACAGGAGTAGAATAGGACAACCAGAGGTTTGTTTTTCAATCCTATGGCCAATTGTAAAATAGTGCTAAGAGGGTTGCAGAGAGTTATTGTAAGTGACTCCATGTATATATTTTTTAAAGGATTTGTTTCAGCATTTCATGAGTATTATTCGATCAAAATTATGTGTGAATGGGCTTTTGAGTTTCAATAAGCAATGGTATAAGAATGTGTGGATATACTCTGTAAATTGGGTTTTCAATGATGCTCTGCTCTAATGGGAAAGTCGAAGTCAATTATCATGATTTTGGACTGAATGCGTGAAGGGTCGATTTGAACGATACTTTGGTGGATCATTGAGGTTTAGTTTTTTAAAATCCTGTGTTAAGTGTTGAACCAAATCACCAAAGGTTGGCTTCGATGGAAATGGGAAAAGATCCCTTACTAAAGTTAATGGAGAAGTTGAATTCGAATGTTGGGGTTTATTAACTGTGTTATCTTGTGTAACCAAGACGATTAGATCTGGTGAATGAAACGCAATGGAGATAGTATCTATGTTTGTTGAAGGGGAGCTTCAAAGAACGCATGAAGGGAATTCACATAAGTCGAATGCAACACAATTAACTTAGATCGAGCAATACAGAGATTGGGCATAGGATTTAACCGTGCGTTGGTTAAATGTTGGGGTTTATTTAAACCTGTTCGGAATATTGAAGGCATAGCCAATTAAGAATAATTGAAGCGGAGAAGAAATGTGAGTGAAGCAGAACCTTGAGCCGAGAAATGGAACCAAACAGTGAAAACGGTTTGGAAGAACAAAACCAGGAGTTTCGCGCAACCTCTTAAGAGGTAAGTAGAGTTGCTCAAAAAAACGCGATATAAGTCTTTGTTTGACGCGTGGCAAAGAGTGGTTTATAAAAACCATTTTTATCACGTGATTTTGATAAATTAAGGAGTGTGTAGTTAAATTGTGTGATTATCGTCGGATGGGCGCGTAATTGAGTTTTGGAGCACGAGAGTGGATTGACCATCGGATCAGAAGTGAAGTTGCGGGGAAGTTAAATGAGGTAAGTTGGTTAATGGGCCCGAGAAAGTCGTTTTAACATGTGCTGGTGATTGAGTGTTGAAACATAAATCAAGCTTTAAAATGCTATGGTCGCATGGGATCATATGTATTAGTGCTAGGATATAAATCCAAAGCCAAGGGTTTATTTATAATGACTCTTAATATTTTAATAGAGGGCGTAATATATATTAATATGGTTGATGTGAGTTACGGTTTTTGTGGGTCACAACTTTCATATCTGTTAGTTCTTGGGTTTAAAAACCTAGCATCAAGGGTCTTATATAATATTTCAAACCCTTGATTGGAGAACGTAATGTATTGATGTATTATGGTTATAGAACTGTCGTGAGTCATTAGTATCTTAGCTCTAATCAAACTTTATAAAGGCAAACATTGAATGGAAATTCACACAGAAAGTGAGAGCGAAGACTTTATGATATATGTTGCCGGACCATATCATAATTTGAGTTTAATCCAAAGTCCAAATACATTCAGAGTTCTATAAAGTGAAAGCCGAAGTTCATTACTTTGGGTTTATATGTTTTATTCAAATATTAATTTGAATGCGCATTAATGGCGTTGGATGATAGGATATGTTGAAATATATGTGGGCCTGGAAAAATATTTTAAAGTGATTAACCGACGTTAATGAGGTACCGAATGTTTATGTTAGTAACCATGGTTTATTCCAAGTTTGAATTATAACAAGAGTTTCAACGTAAATCTGGTTGGAGTTGTATGAATTGGTGGGTCCAACCCCAACCGTTATATAGTGCATTGCTTTGTTACTAAGGTTACACCTTCAAGAATTGGACCACTGCGTGATGCAATTGTATATTGGATTGGTATGTTGTGACAAAATATTCGTTTTGGGTTTCGAAGCAAGAGTTTTGAAGTCACTTATGAGTACTCATTAAAAACAGGGTTAATATATGGTTTTAACCATACGCTTGAAGCAGAAAAGAAATTAAAGCTTCTGCATGCAAAGTTTATGAATTTGCCCAAAAAGTGAACTAAGATTGGGCATTAATGGAAATGCATTTCTATATGCATGAGACTTTAAAATTATTTGGGCTAAAACTTGAAAATGCAGAGTTATATGAAAAAGAGAATTGAAGAAAGTTTTTTAATAAAATCTGAAGGTGTGATGAGAGAAGGAAGAAGATCAGATTCTAAGATCTGATGTGCAAAGGTACACAGAGTTACAGTAAACAGAGAGTATGCAGAACTGTTACACTACAGCAGCAGAAAAGACAAGCACACAGTGAGCCAAGAACTGAAAGGGTTGAATGAGATACATCAGTTGCAAATGTAAATGTAAATGTTTTAATTGATTTTATATTATTTGTGATGCAAAGGCAAGTCTCCGTAGGCAAACAAAACTCCACTGTAAAATTGAAATTTGTGCATATTACTATATTCCTCTGAATGAGCTAGACAAAGAAATGAGAAGGCAGAAGTCAAAGAGTCATGGTTGTTCACTTCGAATTCTCTGAGGAATACAAACAATCATGAGGTGAACTCTATAAATGATATCACATCGATATGCATAGAGAGGTTAGAGAATGAAAAATGAGGCAGAGAGGGTAAGAAGAAGGAGAAGCAGATAGAGAAGCTGTGAAGATTCAGAGATGATGTAAGGCAGATATGAAGGCTGGTGGATAGCATTGAAGAAGGAACAGAACAGAGCTGATATCCAGGTAAATCAGCAAGTGTTTTTTTATGAAAGAGTAAGGAATTTTGTGCTTCCATATCAATTTGTAGCTTGATAGATGTCAGTTGTAGCTGACTGAGGTGGGAGCTTCATGTAGGTTGTTGTCTACAGAAAATAGATGGGAGTTGGAGCTTCCTTGCAAGTTCTAGCTTGCAGAATTGAGGTAGGAGCCTCCTGCAGGTTGGAGCCAACAGAAAATCAGTGGTGAGAGGGAGTAGGAGCTTGCCTTTGCATCACAGCAATAATAAGATGTGGTTTTCTCCCTTATGGGTTTCCACTAATATCTGGTGTCTATGTTCATGATGATTATGTGGTGATACTCTATATTTAATATGCTTAATACCTACTGCTCACTAATTAAGATTGTGGTTTCAATGTACATTAAGTTACTCATGAAATGAAGATGTAAATAAGTGTAAATGAAAGTATTAGAAGACAATGAATTGATTAAACTAATTCACCCCCCCCCCCCCCTCTCAGTTTAGCAAAGGATTCAACAATTGATTGGCTCCACATTTTGGTTAGAAGGACTACCATCTTCACACAACTATGGATATCTTAAATTCCTTCTTTTGGTCAGTTTTTCCCTTCTACTGTTGGTTTAAAAAGCTTCCCAAACACCAACAATTTTTAACTTTATATGAGTTAGTTATTATTAATTTTTATTTATAATAATTAATTAATAATAGTTTTAGGTCACACATTTTATTTTTCTATTTAGTTTTAGTCATATTTAGTTTAGTTTAGCATAAGCAATTGGGATTACCTACGGGTGAGTACTATCAACCCAAAGGAATATAGGCATAAGAGGGGTTGTGAACAACAAATTTCACATTCTGCGTCAACTAATGTTTTTGGGTTATCTTCAAAAATAGAAAATCGAGCTACATCATAAATAACCTCTACTAAAACTATAAATGTTTCAATTCATCTTGTAGAAATTATATAACTAATATGTTATATGTCCAAGATTCTCCTGATCACACACTATTTTAACTTCATGCACAATACAGAATCTCTTCTACCATTGATCATCATATGTGGAAATTAAATCAATTGCATGCACACATTGAAACCATAAAAATTCACACATATGAACATAGTGTTTTAACGAGAAAGCCTGAAGCTAAAAACCCCAACTATCTGTATATAATATATGTCATAGAGATCATGTAACAATCCTCATACAAAGATTCTCACAAGCTCTCAGTACAATACAATCGCTACACACTAATCAGGTCCTGATCTAGAAAATCCATGCACCGATCTCTGCCATCTGCTAGCCTGCCTCTACTACGCAATCCCTGCTAAAGAATGGCTTTGAATGAAGTCGAATTGGTCCAGCCTTGCTCATGCAATCCTCATTGGCATCTCCACTGAGTGTTGGATGCAATCAATGCATCACCGTAGTCACAACTGATAGTCAACCTGCTCTTTCACCTACCTCTCCACTGGTCTCCACTGAAATTGTCCATGCACTATAGTTAACTGATGTATTCTTCAGTTGATTAATGAGATAATATTTAGTGAATTAATTATTAATTAATTCACACCACTCTCACTAGTGTATCAATCAGTTAGACTAGATACAACTAGCTCAACTGTGTCTAACTGAGTTAAACTGAACACAACTCCACCAACTACTTCTACAACTCCACTAAACTCTGTCACATGAGTTCTAACTGAAGTCTCCATGCAATAGCTCCACTTAAACCTCGGGAATAGTGTAATTCCTTTTCACTTCCCCTTGTAGATCTGGCACTTAACTAAGGCTCAAGAGAATAAGATAATGTTTAGAGTCCAAATATTATTAAGAGCTAATAATATTCGACATATCTATTTTTAGACCGGAAATCTAAAAAATAGATTCCGCTTCATGTCTAAAAATAGAAGTCCATCTATTTTTTTAACTTGACCAACCATCCACAAATAGCATCCCGTAACTATAGAATATGCTCCATATGTCTAAAAATAGACATAGTCTAAAAATAGACTTTGCGCTAGAATTTGCCTGCGGGCCCACTTAGTGAAGGCGACTTCATTTCACTAAGCTCCATCATCTTGCTACATTTTCAACACTCCCTCTCAGCAAGATATGGATTATCTGCAACCCCTATCCTGCCTCTGTGGAATTCGAACTTGCTCCCGGTGAGCGCCTTCATCAGGATGTCGGCATCCTGATCCTCCGTGGGAATGTATGAAAGTAACATGATCTTCCGCTGCACACAATATTTGATATGATGATACCGCATGTCAATGTGTTTAGATCTATCATGAAATAATGGATTAACCAAGAGTTTGATGCAACTCTAATTATCACAATAAATCACATTAGGCTCTAAGTGTGAACCGAACAACTCAACCAGGATCTTCCTCATCCATATAGCCTCGCATGCAGCCAAACTCTTGCTGCCATGTACTCGGCCTCTGCTGAACTGAGTGCCACGGATCTCTGCTTTCCCGCCGTACCCAAGAAATCGCTATAGACCCAACACTTTAAATATCCTCCGTATGTGTTATTTCTGTTCATTGGGCTCCCTGCCCAATCTGCATCTGTGAAGCCATGCAGCTTCACCTCATCCAAATTTATGTACCATAAAGTTTATCTCGGTGTACCTCTAATATATCTCAATACATGCTTCCCCGCCTTCCAAAAGAGCTTGGTAGGCTTAACCATAGCTTTTGAAAGCTGGTTAACAGCATAGCATATGTCCAGTCGTTTATTGACTAGATACATGAGCGAACCAACCAACTATCGGTAAACACTGGCATCCACTACCTCTGTCTATGTAGCATCCTCTTTCCTCCAACCACCAGGAAGAGGAGTGTCGATAGGCTTGCAGCCATGCATTTTGAACTTCTCCAGTATCTCTCGGGCATACTTGCCTTGAGACACAAACAGTCCATCACTGCGCTGCCAAATTTCCAACCCCAAGCAATAATGAAGGAGGCCAAAGTCCTTCATCTCAAACTCCTTTGCAAGATCAGACTTGCATGAGAGTATCAACTGTTCATCACCCATAAAAATCAAATCATCTACATAAAGTACAATGATAAGAAACTTACCCTCCACCACAATCTGGTATAGGTTTGGATCCACCTCACTCTTGGCGAATCCAAGACTGGTGAAATAACTGTCTATCTGTGTGTACCAAGCACGAGGTGCTTGTTTCAGCCCATACAACGCTCTTTTGATCCTACACACATGTGACTCGCTGCTGAAGATTTCGAATCCTTTAGGCTGCTCTATGTACACATCCTCCTCAATGACTCCATTGAGGAACACAGTCTTCACATCCATATGATTAATGTGCTAACCCATCTGCGCTGAGAGAGCTAGGATGCTCCGTATGGAAGAATACCTTGCGACAGGTGCCAAGGTTTCTTCATAGTCGATCCCCTCAACTTGTGAGAAGCCTCGGGCAACAAATATTTCCTTGTATTTCTTCACACTCCCGTTAGTAGCTTGCTTCACTTTGTAGATCCATCTCGAACCTACCATTGATTTCCCTTCCGGCCTTGGGAAAATATCCCATGCACTGTTTCTAACTATCAAATCATACTCTTCCACCATGGCATCTACCCATGTAGGGTCCTCCACATCTTCCTCGAAAGAGGATGGTTCTGTCACGAAGGTCTTTCCTTACCGTAGGCATGCCTTTACGCGGACGGTCGTGACTCGTCTCTGCTCTCAGGTCATGGAATGTAGGTGCTCCTACAATCTTCTCTGCATCAAGATTCAGTCGCTCATCTTCTGTAGTGCGCTTCTGCCCTCTGATGGTTGGTGCTGCATGAGTGGTTTCTTCCACTCCATGAACCTCCTCTTGTGGCTGATCCACATCCTGAGGCTCATCCTTAGGAACTAATAGCTCCTCATATACATGCAAGTGTAGCTCCCTCTCAAGTGACAACTTCATGGCTTTCTCCTCATGAAATTTGATATCCCGTCGCACAACAGTCTTCCGACTGTTTGGAAAATACACACGATGGGCCAGTGTTTCGTACCCTAAAAATATCCCAACCTCTCTCGTGGTCGGTCTTTAAATTTTCGTCCTGCATCTGCTGCATGAATGTAAACAGGTGAGCCAAAAATCTTCAAATGAGAAATATTAGGCTTCTTACCAGAAAATGCCTCTTTGGGTGTACTCATGCCAAGTACTCTATGAGGACAACGGTTTTGCACATAAAACACAGTGTTGCAAGCTTCAGCCCACAAGTGTATGGGAAGGCCCTGATCATGCAACATCGCCCATGCAGCACCCACGATCGTTATGTTCTTTCGCTCCGCGACCCCATTCTGCTGTGGGTTATGAGGCGCTATGAGCTCTCTTTGAATTCCTTCTGCACTGCAAAAGTCTTTGAATTCGCTAGAGATGAATTCACCACCATTATTGCTCCTAAGAGCCTTCACCTGCTTCCCTGATTCTTTCTCAACCAGTTCCTTGAACTCACAGAACTTTGAGTATGTCTCGCTCTTCTTTTGCGTGAATAAGATCCAACACTTACGAGAAAAATAATCAACAAAGTTCACATAATACTTGTGCTTTGTTGTTGAAGCTACTGAAAAAGGTCCGCACACGTCTGTGTGAATTCTCTCAAGGATCGTCGTGGCATGACTATCCTTCTCATGAAAGGTGTCTTTCACAAATTTTCCCAAAGTACATCCCTTGCACTGATCTCACTGCGCAAGTGTACCTTTGGGAAGCCCGGTAGAAATTTGCTGCAAAATTTTTAAAGCTCCATGGTGAAGATGGCCCAATCTCCTATGCCATAGCTCACCCTCATCCCGGCTCACCACTCCTTCTGCTTTTCCTGCCATTGCTGCACAGCCATCTACCTGTAATTGATAAAGGTTCTTAACTCGAACCCCTATCCTCTGTGTTTCACCAGTTGCCTTACTGCGCAGGAAAGCCTTTCCCTCGCTAAAGACAACATCATATCCCTTGTCTTCCAACATCGCCACAGAGATCAGATTCTTCTTCAATCCTGGAACATGCATGACATCCTTTAATATGAAGGGTTTACCAGAATCCCTCTCAAATGAAATGGTCCCGATACCGGTCGCACTGTATCTACCATCATCGCCCATCTCGATGTGCACTCCAAGATCCTTCTCATCTAGATCACTGAACAAATATTTGTCTTCGGTCATATGGAAATACGCACCACTGTCAAGAAACCACACTAATCCCGTCATACTTGAGACCAAGCATGCAATCAGCGAAAAATCCAACTCAAACTGCGAGGCTAAGGCCTCTCTAGCTGCAGATCTAGCAGCCTGCTTATTTTTCTTCTTCTGTATACAATTAGTGGCGTAATGTTCGTGTTGGTGACAGTGAAATCACTTCACCTTGGACATGTCCTGCTTCTTACCTTTCGCACCGGATTGAGAAGGATTTTTCTTTCCCTTCCCCTTCCTTTCTTTGGCAGCCAAAGCGCAATTTTCTTCATCTTCATTCTTCGATGAAGATCCATCCTTGGTACTCCGCCTTATCTCCTCCTGCACAAGATCCGACCAAAGTCACTCCCATCCTGGCAGTTTCTCCCGACCATTGACAAAGTCCTCATAGGAATGCCAAATCTTTGGAAGCCCAAGGAGAGCCAAGCTCACCAAGTCCTCTTCATCTACAGTAACCCCCACACTTCCTAGCTCATCCCTGCACTAGAAAAACTTCGTGAGGAACTTGGGTATATTGTTGCCTTTCTCCATTTTTATTTTCCTGAGTTTATCTTTGAGCACCAACTTCCTCTAGTCGCTCTTGATTTGGAACAAGTCTATCAAAGATTTCCACATAAAGAATGGAGAAGCTTTACCATGAAGGCTAGACACTATGTGATCCTTCACACCTTCCAACAGAATCCTTCGACATTTAGCTGTCTTCTTTTTCCATGCGTCAAGTGCGGCAGCATCGCTTGAAGCAGGTTTTGGAATTTCTGCATCTATGAACTCCTTCAACCCATTATCCTCCAACACCGCCTCCATCCTGTCCTTCCATGCAATATAATTTGAGCTGCCCTCAAGGGCATACTCCAATCGCAATCCATTGAAAGACGTCTCAACTTTGACACCAAGAAAACACTGCTGCAAATTCGAATTCCACCAGCACAAAACTCAACCGCTTCAATAATTTTCAATTGCTCCAATGATCAATATAGCTCCAATACCATGTAGAAATTATATAACTGATATGTTATATGTCCAATATTCTACGATCACATATTTTTAGCTTCTTACTAATCTAATCTCTTCTACCATTGATCATCATGCGGAAATTAAATCAATTGCATGCACACATTGAAACCATAAAAATTCACACATATGAACACAGTGTTTTAACGAGAAAGCCTGAAGCTTAAAACCCCAACTATTTGTATATAATATATGTCATAGAGATCATGTAACAATCCTCATATAAAGCTTCTCACAAGCTCTCGGTACAATACAATCGCTACACACTAATCAGGTCTTGATCTAGCATAATCCAGCCATTGATCTCTACCACGCTTCCTTTGCCTCTACTACACAATCACACAAGAGATGAAGCTTTGAATGAACTCGAATTGGTCCAGCCTTGCTCACACAATCCTCATTGGCATCTCCAATCACTGGGTGTTGAAAATCATGCAACACTATAGTCACAACTGATAGTCAACCTGCTCTTTCACCTACCTCTCCATTGGTCTCCACTGAAACTATCCATGCACTATAGTTAACTGATGTATTCTTTAGTTGATTTATGAGTTAATTATTAGTGAATTAATTAATAATTAATTCACACCACTCTCACTAATTGTATCAATCAGTTAGACTAGATACAACTAGCTCAACTACATCTAGCTGCAGTTCAACTAGACACAGCTCACCAAACTACGTATGCAGTTTCTAACTGAAGTCCTCCATGCAATAGCTCCAGTAAACCCTCAGGAATAGCATAATTCCTTTTGTCAACTCCTGTGCCACATCTGTGCACTTAACTGAAGTGCTCCAAGAGAATAAGTTAATGTTTAGAGTCCAAATATTATTAAGAGCTAATAATATTCGACATATCTATTTTTATAAAGGCGATCTAAAAATAGATTCCGCCCAATATGTCTAAAAATAGAAGTCCATATATTTTTCCAACTTGACCAACCATCCACAAATAGCATCCTGCAACTCATAGAATATGATCGACATGTCTAAAAATAGACATAGTCTAAAAATAGACTTTGCGCCAAAAATAACCTGCAGGCCCACTTAGTGAAGGCGACTCTTTTCACTAAGCTCATCATCTTGTTGCAATCTCAACACATCTACAGTTACAATGATATAAATATTTTAATTGGTCTCAAAGTAAATTGTTAGGATTGTCTCCAATCCAATTCTAAATATCTAATAAAAGGAAAATTTAAAAGGAAAAATATATTCAAGTTGGATCCTTATCTCAAACATAAACTAAACCTAAATTTTAGTTTTCATCTCCTATAAATTCTATATTTCCTTTTGAAGAAATATAATGGGATTCATAACTTCCAGCCAAGTAGTTTCAACAAGTGGTGGTTTAGGAAAAATTTCTCCATCTCCTCCAACTCTTACTAATAGTCCTCTAGATTCTTCATCACCCTATTCCCCAGGAATCCTATCAATATGGATGGAATTCCATGGCAATATTTAGGTGTTTTTTATTTTCCAAGTGATGAGCATGACTTACCTAAGCACCATGAGATGTTCCTACCAAAATTTGATCCAGAAAATAGAGGGTCTCTTGAAGATCACATAAGAAAATGTATGCTATATGTTAATTTGATGGGTGTTCAACATGAAGATGTAGTTTGTCTTATTTTCCCTTAAGGGAAAGCTTCAACTTGAAATTTCACATTATCGGGCGGTATCACTAATTGGGATACTTTTAAGGATTTTTTTCTAAAATAATTAGGTGAAAATAAAAATCTAGCAACATCACTTCTTGAACTTTCAAGAATTAAAGTGAATCCAAAGGAGAAAATTAAAGATTTTAATCAATGATTTTCGACTCTCTTAAATAGGATTCCAACTTATTCTAGACCTGCAGACAATGTGGTGATTGGAGTTTATACTATAACTTTGCCTCCATATATTTCCATATTTCTCAAAAGGGAAAGTAAACTTACTTTAGCTGAAATCTTGAAATTCAAAAATGAAATGATGATTATAGTAGGAAAATCGACAATATACGAAAATGAAATTGTGATTCTAAGTTAGAAAACAAACAAACACAAAATTTGTTGATGAAAAGAAAGATAAAGATGCTATTGACATGGATAGTCTTCAAAGAATAATTAAAAATTTATCAAATGAAATTACAAATCTTAAAAATAGGCCTATCTGCAAGAATGCCTTAGACACCTCCTTTTAGAAGGAATCCTCCACCTCCTCAAAATCAACCTCCTGCTGAAGAAATCAATATTGAATATTATGGTCAATATTTTTTTGTTTGGAGCACATAATTAAAATCATTTTGAGAAGACATGTTCAACATTAATAAATATGTTTAAAATTTTGACCAATAATTAAGAGGAAGAAGTTACTTAAGAAAATGAAAATGATTTAAAAGAAGAAGTGCCTGGAACATTGATAAGTGTTTTATGGGATGTTTCACAAGGAGTAACTAATGATGATGAGGAAGAGGAAATATATGAGATTAATATTGCTCAAACTAGAAGTAAATTTCCTATCTCAACTTCCACAACCCCAACTACTCCAACTACTATTCAAAAAAAACATCAATAGATATAACATCTTCTAGTTCAACCAAAATAAATAAGGAATCTTCTAATTAAAACAAAACCACTTAGACTAAAAATCTCGATTATGATTTAGTTGAAGATATGAAAAAGGCTAGAGAAAATATTTCTTTGTATGAATTGTCTAAACTAGCTTGACAAAAGAATAAATTACTTAAATCTTTAGAAACAAATATAATTGAAAATCATTCAACTTCTACTAGAAATAAAGATGCATCTACAAATGTTCAAAATTCTTCATCTAAAAAAATGGTCAATATAAATGCACCCTTGATTGGGGATAAATATACTTCAAATACTCCTCCTTTCCTTTTGGCATTTGAAATTGCTAATTGAAATTTTCACAATTATATGGCTTATTTTGGAACATCATCTAATGTTATGCCATTTTCAGTAGCTAAGAAATTGAGTTTGGTACCTGAAAGATCTCCCACATAGATTATTCAATTAGATAGATTCAATGTCAAAGTTTTAGGAGAAATTAAAGATTTGTAGATTAGATTAGCCTCCAATCCAAATATTTTTCAAATCATTGATATTGTGATTGCTATATTCTAAAATCTTATGATTTTTAATTAACTAGAGACACGTTAGAGAAATTAAATGGTTAGTCACTCCTTCGTTAAATGGAAGACCTAATAAAATAAAATTTGAATAGGAAATACATATGAAATATATGGTTACTGAATTGAATAATCAAAATGAACCAATCATATTCAACCAATCTACATTTCGAAACTATTCATTTGATACTCATTTTGGAAATTTTGTTTTAGAATTTTCTTCCATTGAAAAATCATAACCTTAGATTGAAACTCTAAATTTGATTCCAGTTGTTGTTTGTGATTCTACAAATGATTCTTCTATTCTTATAAATACAGAGTGTTGGATGTTGTACTTTGATGGTTCTAAATCAGTTGAAGGTGTTGGTGTTGGATGTATTCTTTGGGACCCTCAAGGTAACATTTTTTTATTATCATATAGATTATATTTTCAATGTACAAACAATGTAGCTAAATATGAGGCCTCACTACAAGGTCTTAAGAAGTCTATTGATTTGAAAGTCAAAAATTTGAAAGTAATAGGAGATTCAGAAATTATTGTAATACAAGTAAATGAAACTATTCATTATGTTTCAAATCACTTAAAAAAGTATCGACAAAAATTTTGGAATTTAATTCATAACTTTGATCTAAATTATGTTCCTCGTTCACAAAATATGGATTCTGATTTATTGGAAGATATGACCTCAAGATTGCTTATTATGGGAAGTTTTTCTCGAGATATATTTTTTGTGCAAATTATTTTTAGGTCATCAGTCCTTGACAATATCTCAAATTGGAGTATGTTTGATAATAATGACTAGATCATCAATTTTCCCACCCTTCAAGATACTTATAAAGTTTCTATTATTGATGAATATTAGTATAATTTGCAAATGAATGAAACTTATCTAGACAATGAACATAAACTAAAAAATCATATGCTAAAATCGATAGTTCTTCTAAGGAATCTTTATGATTTCCAAGCTAGTTTCAAAGGAATAACTAATTGTAAAACTAATAATTCTTCTATGCAATATGAAGTAATCAGGGATAATTTTAAGGATGGAAGTTTATCTTAAAGTTTAGAAACCTTGGCGAATATTACTAGTCCCTAATATGCAAACTATAAAAATTTTGGTGATATTTTTGTAGGAATATTTATATTTCCAATGATTTTAAATTATTCTATATAAAATTTGGCAATTGTTAAGGTAAAACAATTTTTTATTGTAAAATTCTTTTTTTGGAAAAAACTTGGAAAATTAGCCCACTGCGAATATTAGCCCCTAAAATTTTCCATGGAAGTAATCAACTTAAGGGCTGATCAAAATTCACAAAGAAATAGTTCAGGAATCAATTGTTATTCCTCTTAATGTTCTAAATTCATTAATATTTTCAAATAGTATTCCATTTTTGCCTGGCCTTACAATGATTTAAAAGTTTATGATACCAAGATAATTAAACATGTCACTGCAACCAAAAACGCATGTCAAACCTATACAACATAAACTAAGGAAAACACATCTAAATCTAGAACCTCAAATTAAGGAACTTAATATATTTCTAGGATCTATGATTATTTTTCCAATTAGACACTTCCAACTGGTAGAAAATTTAGTCCCAGTTAGGAAAAATGATGGGGATATTAGAACTTGTATATATTTTTGTAATCTAAACAAGTATTGTGAAAAATACAATTACCCTATTTTTGTTATGGAACAAATTTTACATTCAATTGTTGGTTCTGGAATATTTTCCATATTAGATGGATTTTCTTCTTATAATGAGATCTTAGTTTCACCTACAAATTAGATTAAAACCACATTTAAAACTAAATGAGAAACATATGCTTATAGAAATATGCTTTCTAGTTTAATTAATGCAATGCAGGGGATATTTTCAAATAGCAATAGATATTTCTTTCAAAGGTCTAATTAATAAATATATAGTTATATATCTAATGATATAATTATTTTTTCAAAGAAAATAAAGAATCATGTTGAACTTTGAAAATCTAATTAATAAATCTATGGTTATATATCTAAATGACATAACTATTTTTTCAAAGAAAATAAAAGATCATATTAAACTTTGAGACAAAAGTATAAAAAAATATAGAAGATATAGTATATCTCTAAATCCTAAAAATACTATTTTTGTTATAAAAAAAATTTAATAGTATTTTTAGGATTTATAATTTTAAAAAGTGGAATAATAATGGACTTTGAACACATTAAATTTATTTTGCAAATATCCCATCCCCATAATTAAAAAAAATCAATCAACCATTTTTGAGGAAAATCAATTTCGTCGGGAGATTTATACCTAGTTTCATTGAAATTATAATGCAAGATATAATTAAAAGTATTCATATATTTAAATGGGTATCCCTTCCCCATAATTAAAAAAAATCAATCAACCATTTTTGAGGAAAATCAATTTCGTCGGGAGATTTATACCAAGTTTCATTGAAATTATAATGCAAGATATAATTAAAAGTATTCAATATTTAAATGGGATGATGAATAGAAAAGATATTTCAGATCTATTAAAGAAAAAAATTGATCAAGCACTTGCTTTGATTGGTCTAGCTTTTGAAAAAGAATTTATTCCATATGCTTTCACCTTTGATTTATCTTATGTAGTGATTTCGAATTATAAGAACTCAAAATACATAGAAATATTGATATCTTTTATGAGCTCAAGATTGCAAGGAGTAGATAGATGGTTTTGATATTGATAAATAAGCATATGTTGTTTTTAAAGCATTTCAGCATTTACGTCTTTATTTTTTGAAATGGTTTACTAAAATCATTGTTCTTCATCTAGTTGTTTGAAATCTTCTTGTAAAAAATCAATTGGAAGAGAAACAAGCTAATTTGATCACCACACTGCACGAATACAATTTTTAAATTAAACTATAAAAATGATTAAACTATAAAAATTTTAAGAGAAAAAGGTTTGTACACATTGAAAACAAAATATGAAGGTTTACAAGATAATCCAGAGAAGGGATGGTATAAAGAAACAAAATATGAAGGTTCACAAGATAATCCAGAGAAAGTTTATATTCATGTACCAACTAACAGGTGGTATTTGAAATTAGATATTATTTGTTGAATGGTATATATCTCGGTTATTTAGCACCCAAAAAGAAAAGGGATTTAAGGTTAAAATGTGTCAAATATCAACAAATTGATGGAGTATTATTTAGGAAAAATTATGAAAATGTCTTCTTAATATTTGTTGAGAAATATGATGCATATAAAGTTCTAGTTGAGTTACATGATGGACTAGCTAGAAGACATTTTGGTGGAGAAACAACTGCACATAAAATTCTTCATGTTGGTCATTATTAACGAACTCTATTAAAAGATAAGCTTATTCCTATGTTAGAAAATACAAACTTTGTGAGGCATCTTCACAAAAAGAAAAAAATCTTGCTCTACTTTTACAACCAGTGGAAGTGGAAGGTCCCTTTGAGTAGTGGGGTTTGGATATTATTTGTGAAATCAATCCCAATTCCTCACAACTTCATAAGTACATCCTTACTACAACATATTAATTCGCAAGGCAGACAGTGGTCATTCCATTAAAATGGTGAATGATGATAAGGTGATTACTTTTCTTAATCAAAACATCATTTTTAGGTTGAGTATTCCTACTTATTTCGTTATTTATAATATCTCTTATTTCTCATTTATAAATTTAACTAAATATGTTTTGGATGTTAGTATTACAATTAATTATTTTGCAAACCATTATCCTTAAGAAAAAGAGTATCATAATTAACTAATAGAAACCTTATTTGTGTTATTAAGAAACAATGCATAACCATCAAAGAAAATAGCATAAACGAACTCCTAATGCAGTTGGGTCGAAAGAGTTACATTATAGGAAATTCATCACACTTTCTTGTCTACAATAAGGAAGTTATTCTTCCTCCCAATATTTTTACTTCTTTCATGCAATTAGCTCAATCTGTTAATAAAAGCTAAATTAAAGATATGTAAGTTAGGATAATATACTTTTCTAAAATTGGAAGAAGAAAGACAAAAACCTAAGTTCATATTTCATGAACATCAACAAGTGATCAAACATTGGTTTGATAAACATTAAGTTACTAATAAATATTTTTCAATAGTAGAGTAAGTATCAAAATGGGAGAAAAGCCCAAAAAAAAAAATACTCAAAATTTCAGCACCTATGGTTAGGAACATTTCAAATTTATGCAAAACTTGACCCTTCAACTTACATTTTTGCAAACAATTGGAGGGAAAAATTAAAAGATTCCCCTCGAATATCCAAATGTTGAAGAAATATTTTTCTTAAACTTTCTTAGAATAATTATACATATATGAATCATGTAAATATTCTATTTTTATTTTTGTTTTTGAATTTTCTTTTGTATATCTATGCTACAAATTTACTTAATTTAAATAAATAATTTAATGGTAATAATTTATGAATATATGAAATATTTTATACATGATATTTCCTTTTCTAATCTAAAGGTTTTCATTTGAGTTGGAGAATACTTATCTTCTATTTTATAAGAGCTCCATCCACTTTACTCAATATAAAAGACTTTGGTAATCACTTAGTGAATAACAAAACTTCTAGGTTAAAATTATTAATGCACCAGAACATTTCTTCATGAAAATAACTCACATATCATCTATCTTTTTGTATATCCAAAAAATTGCAAAAGAAATACAAATAGTCAAATAAAAAAGATATCAATAAAATAAGAAGTTAAAAGTATTTTTAAAATAAATATGGGAAGTAATATAAGGAAACCTACGCTTGTTAGCAGTGAGTCAATTTTATATGATAATGATATGATAATGAGGTACCTTCATTGAGTTTGAGTCAATTTTATGTGATAATGATATGATAATGAGGTACCTTCGTTGAGTTGGATATTAAGAAAGATGAGAAAAATGTATTCAAACTATTTTGGTAGTATTAAAATTTGGATTTATACTTAAAATTCTGGATTTATACTTAAAATTTAATAGCAATTAAGCCAATGGTTTTTAATAAACAAATGAATCTCATCTTTTTACTCTTTAAAAAATCTTAGATAAAGTCATGAGTACTTTCGGTGATTGACTTATCATTACTTCAAAATATAAGTATTTTAAAAGATAATTATAATTATTTATAAAGTTTTAAAAGTTTATTTAAATTAACTGATATTAAATTTCATTATTTTGTTAACAAAGATAATTGGTTTTTTTATTGTGTTATTATTTGTTGTGATTGGGTCGAGAGGGACATTCTATAGTCCAGTCGATGTGTAATAATGTTCGTCCAAAACTCATAAGAAAATTTAAATAATTGTATAAATAAAAATTTAATGTCGGCTCATAAAAAATTTTAAAATAATTTTATAAATAAACAAAAAGAGAAATGGTAAATAAATAAAAACATAAATAAAGTGAAGGTATGGTAAATAAATCAAACATATTTTTCTACTTACTCCAGAGATATGGTAAATAAATAAAAATCTAAATAAACCCGAGTTATGGTAAATAAATAAAACTTCTTTTTATACTTAAATAAATAAAACTATGAATAGACTAGAGGTATGGTAAATAAATAAAAAATCTTTTTATATTTACTACATAAACCTATTTATATCTACGAAAACTCAAAAAGGGGTTTTTTTTTAGGTGAAGCCTATGAGCCAAATACCATGGGAGGGAAGAACAAAGACATAGAGTAATAAAGGTGGAGAGATGGAGAGACAAGGGAGAGATTAAGATAAACTGAAGGAGAGGGGAGAGGATAAATGAAGAGGGGGAGGGGGAGAGGAGTGAGAGAGGTAGATAAGGGTAAGAGAGGGAGAGGGAGACGCAAAGATGGAGGGGAGGGGGAGAGAAGGAGAGAGGGAGGAAGATAATCAGAGGATTGGAGAGAGAGAGAGAGAGAGGGGAAGGACGAGACAGATGACTTGAGAAAGAGGAGGAGAGAGAGGTAGGGATAGAGCGATGGAGTTGGAGGGGGAGAGAGGGAGGGAAGAATAAATACATAGAGAGTGAAAAGTGGAGAGAGAGAGGAAGTGACATGGGAGAGATGGAGAGAGAGTGTGAATTTTTAGGGGTGAGATAAAGAGGCAAAGGAGAGACAGAGAGAAGAGGAGAGAGGAGGAGAGAGGGATGGATATAGTAACATAAAGAGAGAGAGAGTGATGGGGGAAGAGAGATGGAGGTAGGACAAAAAGGGAGAGAGAGAGGAGGAGAGTGATGGGGGGGGAGAGAGAGGGGTAGGAGAGAACTAGAGAGAGAGGACTTGAGAGATAGAAGGAGAGAGGGGGGGAGAGAGGAGGAGAGAGGGATGGATAGAGAGATGGAGTTGGAGGGGGACATCTGGAGGGAAGAATAAAGACATAGATAGTGAAAAGTGAAGAGAGAGAGGGAGTGAGAAGGGATAGATGGAGAGAGAGTGTATATGTTTGGGGTGAGATAAAGAGACAAAGAAGGAGATATGTAGAGAAGTGGGGAGAGAAGGCGAGAGGGGGGGATATAGTAACAAAGTTGGAGAGAGAGAGAGAGAGAGAGAGAGAGAGGCTGGTGGGAGAGAACGGGAGAGAGAGGACGGAAGAGTGAGGATGTAAGAGAGTGAAGATAGGGAGGGAAAGAGATATGGAGTTGGAGGGGGGGAGAGAGGGAGGTAAGAAGAAATACATAGAGAAAGAAAGGTGGAGAGAGAGAGGGAGTGATAAGGAAGATTGAGAGAGAGGGAGAGAGAACAACAGGAGGAAAGAGAGATAGAAGTGGGGGAGAGGGAGAGAAGGGGAAGATAAAGATATAGATGGAAGGTGAAGAGAGGTAAGAAGAGAGAGATGGAGAGAGGGAGGAAGAGAGATAGAGATTGATAGATATCGTGTGGGAGAGTGTGTGTGTTTGGGGGGGTTTGAGATAAAGAGACAAACACGGAGATATGGGGGTAGATATAGATATAGGTGGAGGGGGGAGAAAGGGAAGAATATTTCTTGCACTAGATGCATTGATTTCAGTGTAGATGGTGATTTCTAATCTTATTTAATTTCTTGCACTAGATGCATTGATTTCAGTGTAGATGGTGATTTCTAATCTTATTTAATTTCTTGCACTAGATGCATTGATTTCACTGTAGATGGTGATTTCTAATCCTATTTGATTGTTTTCACTAGATGCATTTCTTTTAGTGTAGATATTGATTTCTAATGATATTTGATTGCTTGCACAAGATGCATTGATTTCAATGTAGATGATTTTTAATCCTATTTGATTTCTTGCGCTAAATTCATTGATTTCAATAGATGGTAATTAATAATCCTATTTGATTGCTTGCACTAGATGCATTGATTTCAATGTAGATGTTCATTTCTAATTATAATTCAGATTGCTTGCACTAGATGAATTGATTTAAGTGTAGATGATTTCTAATCCTATTTGATTGCTTTCACTAAATGCATTGATTTCAGTGTAGATGGTGATTTCTAATGCTATTTTATTGTTTGCACTAGATGCATTAATTTCAGTGTAGATGGTGATTTCTAATCCTATTTGATTGTTTGCACTATATGCATTGATTTTAGTGTAGATATTGATTTCTAATGATATTTGATTGCTTGCATGAGATGCATTGATTTCAATGTAGATGATTTCTAATCCTATTTGATTTCTTGTGCTAAATGCATTGATTTCAGGGTAGATGGTAATTTCTAATCTTATTTGATTGCTTGCGATAAATGCATTGATTTCAATGTAGATGTTCATTTCTAATTATAATTCAGATTTCTTGCACTAGATGCATTGATTTTAGTGTAGATGATTTCTAATCCTATTTGATTGCTTGCACTAAATGCATTAATTTAAGTGTAGATGGTGATTTCTTATCCTATTTGATTTCTTGTACTAAATGCATTGATTTCAATGCAGATATTGGTTTCTAATCATATTTCCTTACTTGAACTAGATGCATTGATTTGAGTGTAAATGTTGATTTCTAATCCTATTTGATATACATTGATTTTTGTGTTATAGTAATTCAACCTATTAATATTGGAGAGCAAGAGAGACAAGGTATGATGTTTACTACAACAACTTGAGCTAAAGATTTAAATGACAAATCTAACAAGGGTGACAATAAGAATAGTAGAAGAAAATAGTTTGACATTAACCACAATGAAGACTATTTGTAATTGACAACATTTTTATTATTCACATTTTCTATCATTCAACACTATTATTGTCAATTTGCATTTAAAATTTGTATTTCATCTTTTTTCATCATTAAAGTTATTAACAATATTTATCATCTCAACAAACTCAGGTAACTAAGCAAATTTAAAATTAAAATGACTAGGTTAATCTTAGACATATTTAGCATATTTAAAATGATTTCCTTGGCAGCACACACTGAAACCAGCCTAGATCCATCTTAATTCTGGATCTATCAAGCTGCGAGAGGGATCAAATCTCTAGAGGTGCAAATCTTTCCTCAAATTTTGCATTCAAAAAAGAGGTTTGCACCTTTAGATATTTGATCTCTCTCAACTCTTGATAAATCCAGAGTTAAAATGGATCTAGGCTGATCTTTACAACAACTATCCACTTTTAAACAAATAAATAATAAAACCTCACTAAAAAATTTATTTTGATAAATTTATAATTCTATTTTTTATCAATTTTTTTTTAATGTCAATATCAATCAGCTCATTTTAATCTGTTGAAATTGTAAATTATTTAATAAAACCCATAAATTATTGATTATAGGATTTAATCTTACATTTATTTTAGGTTTTATTCCATAAATTTATTATAAATCTAGATCCGGATTTTTGTGAAGTCTTTCAATTTATATAATATTGGATAGTCGGATTCTTGGTCTCCTCTATAGTTTTTTAGAAATTAATAAAACACGATTTCGAAAGTATTTGGATATCTGAGTTATATGAACAAAGTTACTTGTGTGTATTACGAGATATCCGGATATCTATTATTTTAGGATTTTACTTAAATTTAATTTAGGTTTAAATCTAACAAATGATAAGTTTATCGATTTGATTAAACGTGTATCTGGTATATGGGTTATTGAATGAAAAACAAAATCATAGCGTGCCCAGATTGTCAGATCAATTTTTAGAAGTTAATAAAACATGATTCCAAGTTGAACACGAAATCTGGTTCAATTTTTAGAGTTATTTTTTGCATGATCGGATATCTGAATACGTGGATATCGTATTAGTTAGTGTTAAGTTTAAATAAAACATCTAATTAATGAGTTTAGCATTAAATAAAACAAAGTATTGAATTTAACCTTGATTAAATGTTTCCTCATTTCAAAATAAACATATATGGCATCTGGGTCATTGGATGAGGAAGCACATAGGGGTGGAGCAAGTGGAACTGTCAGATTTTCTGAGTAGGTGTCGACAAAAATTTTTGTTTTCATATCAACTTCAGTGTAGGGAGGATTGGTGCTACAGCTATAAATATATGAAGGAGATACTTGGCAGAAGGCTTTTGTTATTGCTACCTAGATTGGTGAACACATCAGCATTTTTGTTTTTGTTTGGGTGGATAGTATTTACTTAACTGGAAGGTATCAGACAACTGAATCATGGAAAATGAGTGGATTTCCTTGGAACGAAGACACAGTATAAGGAAAAAACATGAAATTTTCTGGATGTTCAATCAGGAGACGCGTCTATTGTTTATATGTATAGGAAGGGAAACAATTATTTGGATAGATATATAGAAAACTGAAATTGTAATGGGTTTAGTAGATGGCGCTCTAGTTTTGACTTTGCTGTTTGGATATATATCAGAAACATTATGTAACATATTGGAACTTTGTGTTGGTACATTAATATATACGAGGCATTTTTTCATGCTGGAAAAAAAATAATGACTATTGTGAATGCATGGATAGCAAGACATTTGAAGACATGTTTAAAAAATGTTTAGTAGTAATTTATAGTAAATTAGATATGCATTTAAACTAGAGTATATGTTAGTTGTTTTTTCTTTTACGTTTTTATGGGAATCAATGCATGAACTTAAAAAAATCATTTTTTCAAAAAAATAGTTAGAAATAACTTTATAACTTCAACTTTCACTACATTATTTGTTATGTTTGTAACTCATTAAAATTCTCAAAATGACGAGCAAAATTATATAGAGAATATTTTTCCAATTTGCATAATTATGGTATGTCTCTCACTCAATTGATGTTTTCTTTTATGTTTTAGATTTTAGAAGGACCAATTTTCTCTTATGTCTATTGTTTTGTTTGTTCAAGTAAAATTAGTAGAAGAGGAGTTCAACGAAGAGAAGTAGGCTAACTCAACTTTTTTCTCAAATACCACATTCAAAACTTGACAAACAGTGGACTGCTACCATGGGAAGAAGTATTTAGGTTTGAGAAACATATTGAAAAAAGAAATTAAGAAGATTATTCATATTCCAAATTCACATTCATAACCTCACCAATATAAAGAAAATAGAGGTTGCACATTGCACAAATTAAACGAAGCCAAACTAGTGTTTCCCTACTACATATGGTAAGTTAGATCATCTCTCTCTCTGTTGATATTAGACACATTCTATCTTCAATGATTCGGGTGCCTAAGTGAATGTATCACAGCCTGTAAGATTTTGCATAAAATCTATAAACTAGAGTCTCCTAAAGTTTCTAGACAAAGAATATATGGTTTCTTTTGAGATTGATTTAACTCAATGTATAAGAGATTGGGTGGAAGATCCAGAAAGTTTCAAAACCTAACTAAACATATTGTACGCAATTAAGATGTTTTAGTATCCACTTTTATTTTGTAATTATGTTAACTAGACTATAATGGGCAACCAAACCCTTGACACTTTAAATTGGAATGGTTTCCCTTGTTCCATGGGATTGTAAAAAAATCCAAAAGGTTTAATTAGGTAGAGATTTTGTCCAAAAATATGTCAAATGCAATTATGAAACCATAGGAATCTACACCAGGGTTCGGCTCAAGTTTTCAAATGTCATCATATCTTTTAGATGTTGTAGTAGCAATTTCACCATTTCCAACCATGAAATGGAATTGTTCATTGAGTCATAAACCCATTCATTTTTACTATTCTACTCACTAGCACAATTAATAATATTAAAAAAAAAAAAAAAAGCAAATTAGGAAACCCTAGGAAGCTCCACCAGGGTTTGGCTCAAATTTTTCATATGTCATCATATCTTTTGGATGTTGTAGTAGAAATTTCACCATTTCCAACCATGAAAAGGAATTGGTCATTGAGTCATCTTCAGTTTTACTATTCTATTCACTAGGACAATTAATATAAAAACAAATTTATGACATTTATGACAGGTTTATGGCACCATTGTATGAATTACTCTATGCAAAACCTCGTCCCAAGATTGCAAAGAGATTCAGTCTACATTAAAGGGGACTGGAGATTAGTTTGTTGATGAAAGGTTTTCATATTTCAAAAAAATTGGATGCAAAATAGGTCCTCATATTTTTCCTATTTTCATTTCTGATAGGATTTCTTTAAGAGAGATAGCCTATCATACAGCCCTCCACGGAATTACCAAGCTTCTACACAATAATTTTAAAAAATTTTGGTCAAGTTTTCATATTAAAAGTGGTCATTATTCTCCCCTTGATAGGCCCCATGTAGTGATTGAAGCAAAAGGATTAAATGAAGTCATGTTACATTCAATAACTCTTTATAGATATGATCCAGATGATGTGGCAAATGTGCACTTAAAATCAGCAACATATTCCAAGACTAATGTAAATCAAGAGCCACCTTTTTATTCTTTGTTTAAAAATGTTAATTCTTTTAATGAAGTTTTAGAGACTCCTATATAATTTTTTCATGAGGAAAAAAGAAGTTTTCAAGCATTCAAGCACAGAATGCATGTTTTTTTTAGATGAAAATAGTAGGATAAATGGCATTCCTCTTATAAAATTACAAGAAAGAGAATCTATCAACCCATATTTTGTTAGCAATATTACTTAGCCAATGGAAGGTACTATTCAAGAAACTCATAATCTAATCCAATATATACATATGCAACCTCAAGGATACAAATCTATTGTAATATAATATGATACACAAGACTCTAGCCAACAACAACAAGAACAAGGGCAGTAGCAAGTTCCAAAATTTTGACCTTTAATTGTTGAAAACTTATCAAAGTCTTATAGTGAACATAATCCACAGTTAAAGGAATACACCTAGATTGCTACACTTAGTGTTGATCCAAGAAAGGAATTGGATGAATATGAAGAATTAATGATTCATATCAATCCTCAACAATTAGATTAGATAAAATATGTTTCTGATACAAGCAATCAAATCACTTCTACTTAGATACACAGGAAATCTCACCAACAACTATAATGATCCCATCACTTTTTATAAATATTGATCAACTCAAACCAATAAAAGAAACAATAGTTACATTGGGAGACTAATTTTTCAACTCACAAAATAAAGTAGTGGTGAAAATATCAAGGAAAATAAATTTGATACATATTTATCATAAGTCTCATCACTCATGGATTGGAAGCCCATTGATGGACTTGTTACCACTCAAACTAGCAGGGGACCTAAAAGGGTTTCCTAAGGCAAAAATTTCTAGGTTAAGGGCAATGGTGGAGGCTTAGCCCACTGTCACCACAGGTAAGGTTCCCTTCCCTTTACGTACTTTCATCGAAGGGAGGAGTTCGATGCTTTTGGGAAGCCAATTATGAAGGATATATCAATGAATAGACAAGAAGTGACCCCTTACACCCTTTCCCTAGGAGGAGGTGAAGAATGGAAATTGCTTGCTCTTTAAGTAAGGGCCTTGAATTTCCAGGGAGAGGGGCTGAGGATTAGAGGGTGAGGATGAAGCGTATAACTTGTATAGGTGCTTCCTGATCCCTAAAATACTATAAGGACTTGGATTTCCAAATATTCCTTGATGAATAGTATTTGAAAACAAATGGGACCACACAGGACCAAGTGGGCCCAACCCAGGTTCAAGGATGGAATTTAGTAACCAATTATGTTCCTATCCTGGACAAGGTGAGAGGAAAGTATCAAACACGAAATTTTACTTCAAAAGGTCAAATTGATCTTGCCAAGTGCTAGCCTTGGGAAACACAGGGAAAAACTTGATCATAGAGCTAGGGCTTGGGATACCCTAATATTCCATAGTTCAAATTTCTTCAAAATTTTAGGACACCTGGGGAACCCACTAGTGCAGTTGACCCTAGGAGATTGAATTTTTCCTATGGCCAAATTTGCAGGAAAATGATGCCTTGTGTGACCTAATGGGGCTAGACCCAAGGAAAATGGAGAAAAGGTAAAAATAAGGGTTAAAATGATCGCCTTTTGGAGGATAAATGTCTAATTTCACTTGGGGATATGGAGTCAAGGATAATTAAGAAGATGGAATGTATTTCTATCGTTCAAGGAGGTTTCAAAGTCAACTTCATCCAATGTTAGAGGCTAGAGAAGAAAAGTGAATTTAAAACATTTATACTTCTTGAAAATGGTGAAGGCTTATCGAGATAACATGATCTATAGGAAATTTCATTCATATAACATGTCCCATACACATATATACACTAAAATAGACACATAATTCCACATTTAACATATGCAGTGATTAAATGTTTCCTCATTTCAAAATAAACATATATGGCATCTGGGTCATTGGATGAGGAAGCACATAGGGGTGGAGCAAGTGGAACTGTCAGATTTTCTGAGTAGGTGTCGACAAAAATTTTTGTTTTCATATCAACTTCAGTGTAGGGAGGATTGGTGCTACAGCTATAAATATATGAAGGAGATACTTGGCAGAAGGCTTTTGTTATTGCTACCTAGATTGGTGAACACATCAGCATTTTTGTTTTTGTTTGGGTGGATAGTATTTACTTAACTGAAAGGTATCAGACAACTGAATCATGGAAAATGAGTGGATTTCCTTGGAACGAAGACACAGTATAAGGAAAAAACATGAAATTTTCTGGATGTTCAATCAGGAGACGCGTCTATTGTTTATATGCATAGGAAGGGAAACAATTATTTGGATAGATATATAGAAAACTGAAATTGTAATGGGTTTAGTAGATGGCGCTCTAGTTTTGACTTTGCTGTTCTGATATATATCAGAAACATTATGTAACATATTGGAACTTTGTGTTGGTACATTAATATATACGAGGCATTTTTTCATGCTGAAAAAAAAATAATGACTATTGTGAATGCATGGATAGCAAGACATTTGAAGACATGTTTAAAAAATGTTTAGTAGTAATTTATAGTAAATTAGATATGCATTTAAACTAGAGTATATGTTAGTTGTTTTTTCTTTTACGTTTTTATGGGAATCAATGCATGAACTTAAAAAAATCATTTTTTCAAAAAAGTAGTTAGAAATAACTTTATAACTTCAACTTTCACTACATTATTTGTTATGTTTGTAACTCATTAAAATTTTCAAAATGACGAGAAAAATTATATAGAGAATATTTTTCCAATTTGCATAATTATGGTATGTCTCTCACTCAATTGATGTTTTCTTTTATGTTTTAGATTTTAGAAGGACCAATTTTCTCTTATGTCTATTGTTTTGTTTGTTCAAGTAAAATTAGTAGAAGAGGAGTTCAACGAAGAGAAGTAGGCTAACTCAACTTTTTTCTCAAATACCACATTCAAAACTTGACAAACGGGATCGCTACCATGGGAAGAAGTATTTGAGGTTTTTGAGAAACATATTGAGAAAAGAAATTATGAAGATTATTCATATTCAAATTCACATTCAGACAACCTCACCAATATAAAGAAAATAGGGTTGCACAAAATTGCAGCGAAGCCAACCATGTTTCTCTACTATGACATGGTAAGTTGGATCATCTCTCATGTTGATATTAGGACATATTCTATCTTCAATGATTCTAAACAAGTTGTACGATCATTGAGGCCTAAGATTTTACATAAAATCTATAAACTAGAGTCTCCTAAAGTTTCTAGACAAAGAATATATGGTTTCTTTTGAGATTGATTTAACTCGATGTTTAAGAGATTGGGTGGAAGATCCAGAAAGTTTCAAAACCTAACTAAACATATTGTACGCAATTAAGATGTTTTAGTATCCACTTTTATTTTGTAATTATGTTAACTAGACTATAATGGGAAACCAAACCCTTGACAGTTTAAATTGGAATGGTTTCCCTTGTTCCATGGGATTGTAAAAAAATCCAAAAGGTTTAATTAGGTAGAGAATTTGTCCAAAAATATGTCAGATGCAATTATGAAACCATAGGAATCTCCACCAGGGTTCGGCTCAAGTTTTCAAATGTCATCATATCTTTAAGATGTTGTAGTAGCAATTTCACCATTTCCAACCATGAAATGGAATTGTTCATTGAGTCATAAACCCATTCATTTTTACTATTCTATTCACTAGGATAATTAATAATATTAAAAAAAAAAAAAAAATTAGGAAACCCTAGGAAGCTCCACCAGGGTTTGGCTCAAATTTTTCATATGTCATCATATCTTTTAGATGTTGTAGTAGAAATTTCACCATTTCCAACCATGAAAAGGAATTGGTCATTGAGTCATCTTCAGTTTTACTATTCTATTCACTAGGACAATTAATGTAAAAACAAATTTATGACATTTATGACAGGTTTATGGCACCATTGTATGAATTACTCTATGCAAAACCTCGTCCCAAGATTGCAAAGAGATCCAGTCTACATTAAAGGGGACTGGAGATTAGTTTGTTGATGAAAGGTTTTCATATTTCAAAAAATTTGGATGCAAAATAGGTCCTCATATTTTTCCTATATTCATTTCTGATAGGATTTCTTTAAGAGAGATAGCCTATCATACAGCCCTCCATGGAATTACCAAGCTTCTACACAATAATTTTAAAAAAAATTGGTCAATTTTTCATATTAAAAGTGGTCATTATTCTCCCCTTGATAGGCCCCATGTAGTGATTGAAGCAAAAGGATTAAATGAAGTCATGTTGCATTCAATAACTCTTTATAGATATGATCCAGATGATGTGGCAAATGTGCACTTAAAATCAGCAACATATTCCAAGACTAATGTAAATCAAGAGCCACCTTTTTATTCTTTGTTTAAAAATGTTAATTCTTTTAATGAAGTTTTAGAGACTCCTATATAATTTTTTCATGAGGAAAAAAGAAGTTTTCAAGCATTCAAGCACAAAATGCATGTTTTTTTTAGATGAAAATAGTAGGATAAATGGCATTCCTCTTATAAAATTACAAGCAAGAGAATCTATCAACCCATATTTTGTTAGCAATATTACTTAGCCAATGGAAGGTACTATTCAAGAAACTCATAATCTTATCCAATATATACATATGCAACCTCAAGGATACAAATCTATTGTAATATAATATGATACACAAGACTCTAGCCAACAACAACAAGAACAAGGGCAGTAGCAAGTTCCAAAAATTTGACCTTTAACTGTTGAAAACTTCTCAAAGTCTTACAGTGAACATAATCCACAGTTAAAGGAATACACCTAGATTGCTACACTTAGTGTTGATCCAAGAAAGGAATTGGATGAATATGAAGAATTAATGATTCATATCAATCCTCAACAATTAGATTAGATAAAAAGACAAGCTTCGATACAAGCAATCAAACTATCTTCATTTTCAGATACAAGAATTCACCAAATAACCATAATGATCCCATCACTTTTTATAAGACATCACCTCAAACCAATAAAAGAAACAATAGTTACATTGGGAGACTAATTTTTCAACTCACAAAATAAAGTAGTGGTGAAAATATCAAGGAAAATAAATTTGATACATATTTATCATAAGTCTCATCACTCATGGATTGGAAGCCCATTGATGGACCTGTTACCACTCAAACTAGCAGGGGACCTAAAAGGGTTTCCTAAGGCAAAAATTTCTAGGTTAAGGGCAATGGTGGAGGCTTAGCCCACTGTCACCACAGGTAAGGTTCCCTGCCCTTTACGTACTTTCATTGATGGGAGGAGTTCGATGCTTTTGGGAAGCCAATTATGAAGGATATATCAATGAATAGACAAGAAGTGACCCCTTACACCCTTTCCTTAGGAGGAGGTGAAGAATGGAAATTGCTTGCTCTTTAAGTAAGGGCCTTGACTTTCCAGGGAGAGGGGGTGAGGATTAGAGGGTGAGGATGAAGCGTATAACTTGTATAGGTGCTTCCTGATCCCTAAAATACTATAAGGACTTGGATTTCCAAATATTCCTTGATGAATAGTATTTGAAAACAAATGGGACCACACAGGACCAAGTGGGCCCAACCCAGGTTCAAGGATGGAATTTAGTAACCAATTATGTTCCTATCCTGGACAAGGTGAGAGGAAAGTATCAAACACGAAATTTTACTTCAAAAGGTCAAATTGATCTTGCCAAGTGCTAGCCTTGGGAAACACAGGGAAAAACTTGATCATAGAGCTAGGGCTTGGGATACCCTAATATTCCATAGTTCAAATGTCTTCAAAATTTTAGGACACCTGGGGAACCCACCAGTGCAGTTGATGCTAGGAGATTAAATTTTTCCTATGGCCAAATTTGCAAGAAAATGATGCCTTGTGTGACCTAATGGGGCTAGACTCGGGGAAAATGGAGAAAAGGCAAAAATAAGGGTTAAAATGATCGCCTTTTGGAGGATAAATGTCTAATTTCACTTGGGGATATGGATTCAAGGATAATTAAGAAGATGGAATGTATTTCTCTCGTTCAAGGAGTTTTCAAAGTCAACTTCATCCAATGTTAGAGGCTAGAGAAGAAAAGTGAATTTAAAACATTTATACTTCTTGAAAATGGTGAAGGCTTATCGAGATAACATGATCTCTAGGAAATTTCATTCATATAACATGTCCCATACACATATATACGCTAAAATAGACACATAATTCCACATTTAACATATGTAGTAATTAGCCCTAATCATAACGAAGTTCAAATGTATGCAGCAACAAGAACAATGACATAAAATTTTCACTTACACATTATATAATATATCCAGCCAACATCATATTTGCAACATAATAAGCTCCAAGATAGAGAGAACTCAAATCCATACATCAAAATTCATCCATCATCAAAAAATCTGCAACAAGGAAAAAATGTGAAATTCTCTCAAGAGGGAGAGATCCCAGTCCAAGTGATGACACAAATGAATCCAAATAACTCCTATTTATGCACATTTTAGGAGTTCTATTTAGCTAATGATCCTACATCAGCCCTAAACATAAAATAATGTGCAAATACCATAAGTTTTGGTGACAATCCCACCAAACTAGCTCATAAATGAAATAATAAGCCTCTCAGGAGGTCAAATAATAATATGTGCATGTTGTGGGGCCATACAAAAGGACTAATAATGTCCAAAAGTTCCATATTGATAAATAAACTCCTCAAAATGTCATGGAAAAGGGGATGGCCCCTTTTTTTCCAAATAGTAGACATGTGGTGCTCCCAGTGGGTGTAGGGGCACACCAATAACCCCATGGGTCTCCATATGAGTCTAATTAGATGTCTGTAGATCATATGTAAGGGATAAAATTATGGAATGGACATTTCCACGTCATCGTACAAGTCCTAGGACACCTACCAAGTGTGTGGTGCTCCTGTGGGGTATGATGGGCATAGTGTACCAAGTGCATCATCCTCGTCCAAAAAATGGATCTCTAGTAATCTCTGGACATCGATGTGGATCCATGGAGTGTTATATGTTGATGTGGAGGCCCGTGGATCTCTACACACACCCTGTATGTGCCAATGTAGCCCTCTTGGAGGTTAGGACCACATATAGGGATACCAAACCAAAATGGACACCATATGCAATCATGTATAAGATCCAATGTGTCTCCTAGCCTTCCTGTACAACAAGTCATTAGAGTAATCATGTAAAAGAGATTTCAAACCATAGAAAAAAAAGTGGGCACTTCATAATGGAATGCCCTTCCGTAGTGGGATTTGGCATGTGTTGATGTCTCCAAGCTCCAAAGGGGATTAGCCACGTACCTTATTATGTGGTTTCTACCCTTAAAGGGGATAGTATGTCCAAGGTACATCCCTCAAATGGGGATGGAAAGTGATAAAAATTTGAAATGGAATAGGGAATGAGAGGGGCAGTCCCGGGCCACATGTTGGGGTTCAAGGGTAGCTATATAAGGGGAAGCCCACACCGAGGTATATAATGTGTAGGAGGGAGAAATCATGGTACATGAGGTGCCCCAGCCTTGATTTTTCCACCCTTCTTTATATGTCTTTTGCCTTTTATGAATTTTATTTAATTAACTACTCGAGGTTCAAAGGACAAGAGCATGATGTGCATGATTACCCCCTTTTAGGTATGGCGGTTCATTTCCCTCCAAGGGTTGGGACAATCATGGGTTCCTGAATGATAAAGGAGACTCATCTAAATTCTATATCAATGGATTCAATCTGATCTTGTGATGTACTAAAACAAGATACTAAATCCTTCTACAATATTTTTGGAATACAAAAGATGATTGCTCAATCACATGCAAGTAAGAGAAAGAAGTAAATCAATCACACAACACAAGATGTTCTTGGGGAAAGAAACTGCTCAAAACCCTGCTATCATATATTGTATAAAGTCAAGGAATCATGAAACAATACAATGCTTAATCTCTCATGAGATTCTCCAACACTCTGCCAATTGTCTCCCGCTGATCTAGGAAAAATTTGGCAAACACATAGCCAATTCTCAGCCTACCTTGCTCATGAAATTCCTAAAGAATTAGGCCCCTATTAAATAGGAAAATTGGCCTTCCTTGATTGCACAATCCATCATGTTTTCCTCATGGATTTATAATTTCACTCGGGCAATTCTCTAAAAATACAACTGATAGTTATGTTCCCTTTAACCTCTATCTCAACTGGGTCCTCCACATAACTGACATGCATGCAGTTATTAATAGAAAATAATCAGTTATCTGATTTTTCACTGCTTGTGAATTAAATCTAATTTAATTCATTGTACCTCTCACTAATTCATCACTCAGTTAGAACTAGTTAAACTGATTTTAACTCAATTAATTGAGTTAATTGATTACATCTACACCCCATTAGTGCATTAATTGCAACTAGACCCCCAAATTATTAGGATCATTCTACATGCCTCATCTTAGACCCTCAACTCGAATTTCTTGAGCTAACTCAGTCATCATGACTTAGTTAATTGATACAAGTTGTTATGAGATGAAATTACAATTTATTGTCCAATTTATTTAAGGGAAAAAATAAATTAGACACCCACATTCCTCACTAGTGTGTAACTGAAATTCCTCACTAAAATTCCTCACCAATTTTTGTGTACTTTTTATCCTTTTTGGTTTCAAATTTCATTGTTTCTTGTTGCAAATTTCAATACTTCCTCTCAACAAGAAAGGAATTCAATTTATCCCAATCTGGTACCTTTGGAATGTTCTTCATGCAACACTTATCTAGTGTTATTTGCACCTGCAACTCCTGAAACTGAATAGCCTTCGAACAACTAAATTAGTATAATGCATCTGTCATCAGAGTCTTCTGACTGCTGCTAGCTACTGCACTTGTCTACTAGACTCTATGCGCTACTGCTGACATATGCATCCATACCCTTTGCATTACTGCCAACTCTGATCTATGCTCCAGTATCCGACATATGCCACTCTAATTTATGTCTTCCTAACATCTAACTGCATCAATCCAACCGATCCTTCCTGCTACTGTTGTACTTTGGGCTCCTCATAGCTAGGTTCAATCCATGAGACACACCATCGTAATGGACCCTACCCAAATTTCTTCTTGGGATTATATCTACATATCACCCCACCTCTCACCTGGAGGTATAGTTACATGTACTCCCTCTCCCCATATAGCTCGAAATTTCCCCTTCCTAGAGGTCTCTGCTTGAGTGGACTCTTCCACTCGGTCTCCTCTCTTATTCTCCAATCGTGGTTGCTCCACAACCTTTTGAGACTACTTTTGAGGCTACATCTTGAGAGATAATTACTCCCTCTCAGCCACCAAGTTATTAACCACTTCTTTTCTCCTGTAAATCTTTGCAGGCATCCTCGACCTCGAGAGCATACATGTTCTTGAATCTTACACCAATCTGTTTCACCTATCACGTGGCTATGTGTTTAAGGAAAACCTTTCCTTTTCTAAACATCACATCATAACCATGGTCTTCCAATACCACTACAGAGACAAGATTTTTTCTTAGGCCTGGAACATACAAAACATCTGCTAGACTAAGAGGGGAGCCAGACTCCCTCTAAAGGGTAATTGTACCTATTTCGGTCGCTCAATACCTCCCGTCATCTCCAAACTCTATGTTTTGCTGGAGGTCCT
Organism: Pinus albicaulis; assembly: GCA_034641835.2. NCBI lineage: Eukaryota > Viridiplantae > Streptophyta > Pinopsida > Pinales > Pinaceae > Pinus > Pinus albicaulis. The sequence goes on along the minus strand of CM076569.1, from coordinate 991,387,870 downwards.
TCTCCTCCAAGTCACTGAAGAGATCTCTATTCCCCATCATATGGAATGAGGCATCGTTGTCTAGATACCACATGCATCCCATTACAGTGTTGGACATGCATGAAATGAGAGTAAAATCAAGCTATAATTGTGAAGCTATCGCTTCACCCATTGCAACTGCAGGCTCCTTCTTGCTTGCCTTCTTCTGTGGACAATTTGAGGCATAGTGCCCATGCTCGTGACAATGAAAACACTTTATCTTAGACATGTATCTCTTTCCCTCTCTACCTTGGGACTTCTTTCCCTTGGATTTATTTCCTTTTCTGACTAATGCACAATCTCCTTCTTTGTTGGTGCTAGAGGTCCCGTCTTTGGTGCTCCGCCCTATCTCTTCTATTACCAAGTCAGACCACAAACGCTCCCAGTCTAGTAACTTCTCCCTCCCAAATATGCTAGCTCTTGGGAAGGCCTAGAAGTGTTAGGCTCACCAAATCATCTTGGGCTACTGTCACACCAACACTTCCATGCTCATATCGACATTGATTGAACTTCACCAAGTATGTTGGTACCGTCTCGACCTCCTCCATCTTGAAATTTCTGAGCTTGTCCTTCACCTCCAACTTCCTGTGGTCAATGTTATTCTGAGACAAATCCATCAAGGCCTTACCCATAGCATATGGATTCGACTTCCCATGGAGACTCGAGACAATATGATATCAAACTCCCTCTAACAAGATATTTCTTTCCTTTGCTACCTTCTTCTGCCATGCATCAAGAAGTTGGGCATCTACTGTTGCAGGCTTGGGAATATCAGTATCTATGAATTCCTTCAACCCATTGCCCTCCAACACTACCTCCATCCTGTCCTTCCATGCAATATAAATCAAATTTCCCTCGAGCGCATATTCAAGTCTCAAGCCATTGAAAGACATCTTGATCTGATGCTAGATCTTGAAGAATAAATTTTCAAATTTGAACCTATTCAAGACAAACTCAATTTCTTCTCTTTTATTGTGATTCCTGGCACTCTGATACCATGTAGAAATTTATAGAAATCCTATATCAATGGATTCAATCCAATATTTTGATGTGATAAAACAAGATATTGAATCCTTCTACAATATTTGCAGAATACAAAACACGATCGCTCAATCACATGCGAGTAAGAGAAAGAAGTAAATCAATCGCACAATACAAGATGTTCTTGGGGAAAGAAACTTCTCAAAACCTTGCTATCATATATTGTATAAAGAAAAGGAATCATGAAACAATACAATGCTTAATCTCTCATGAGATTCTCCAACACTCTGCCAATTGTTTCCCGTTGATCTAAGAAAAATTGGACAAACACATAGCCAATTCTCAGCCTTCCTTCAGCCTACCTTGCTCACACAATTCCTAAAGAATTAGGCCCCTATTAAATAGGAAAATCAGCCTTCCTTGATTGCAAAATCCATCATGGCTTCCTCATGGCTTTATAATTGCACTTGGGAAATTATCTAAAAATACAATTGATAGTTATGTTCCTTTAACCTCTGTCTCAACTGGGTCTTCCTCTGAACTGACATGCATGCAGCTATTAATAGTGAATTATTAGTTATTTTATTTATCAGTACTTGTGAATTAAATCTAATTTAATTCATTGGACCTCTCACTAATTCATCACTCAGTTAGAACTAGTGAAACTGATTTTAACTCAATTAATTGAGTTAACTGATTACACATGCACCCCACTAGTGAATTAACTGCAACTGGACCCCCGAAATATTAGGATCACTCTACATGCCTCACCTTATACCCTTAACTCGAATTTATTGAGCTAACTCAGTCATCATGACTTAGTTAAATGATACAAGTTGTTATGAGATGAAATTACAATTTATTGTCCAATTTATTTAAGGGAAAAATAAATTAGACACCCACATTCCTCACTAGTGTGTAACTAAAATTCCTCACTGAATTTCCTCACAATGTGTGTGTACTTTTTGTCCTTTCTGATTTCCAATTTCACTCTTTCTTGTTGCAAATTTCAACAGGAACTAGGGTGATGACCATGGGTATGGGGTAGATCTCATGTATTGTCTTTTTCCTGTGTGTTAATTATTTTTTTGTCCCAACCATATTTTGCATTTTGTGGTACAATTTCCTGTTGAATGTGTCCATTTATGCTTTTAATTTTTCTTTTAGCTGCTTCAACCTCCAGGGCATCGTTCCAGGCCTGACCCAAGGTGGGAGTAAGAGTATAGGGATTCTTACCCTATGTGGACCCAGGGGGGAGAAATGATGAATGGGGGTATAGTGAGTGGAAAGGAAGTAATATATGTGGATAAAGGAGTAGGACCACGCACCCAAAGTTAATATTTCTCAAGTATTACCACCCTAGAACCAAATGGTCAATAAAGGAGATCCCATGGGGCTAAGATCCAAGGGTAACATCCAAAAGAGATCAAGGGGATAAGAGCACAAGCTAAGCCCACTCTTTCCACCAAATCCCCCCTTCAATCCATGCCCCAAAGTATCCATGATAAGTAAAACCAATACTCAGTTACCAAATGACAATAAATACCTTTAGTTTTAAGAGGCCCGCCTTCAAACATGTGATCAATGCAGATGGGTGAGGGACCACATGGTTGGCTCAGGTGGTGGAGAAATGGCACAACGAGCTAGTTGAAGGTTCCAAGGGGTTTTTGGCTACCGGTTAAGGTCCATCATGGAGAAAAAATTTCTCTTAGGGATATCACCCATGAAGTGGTGGGTAACAGGAGCAAAATATATGGAAGAAGAAACAATTTCACCCCTAGGAACTTTTGCTGCAGCAAATGGATGGTTAGTTAATGAAGTATCCAATGAATTGCATAAGCATAAAAGTAGAATTGAGGAGCTAGAAGTTGAGTTGAAATTAATAAAAATCAAGCATGATGAGGAATGGAAATCATATTCAAAGAAATCACATGAAAGTTTTAGTATAGTCATGGAAGAACCATAAAATAAAATTTTGGCTAAGATAAAACAACAATATAACAAATTGTTTGAGGATTTGAAGAAGGTACATCAAAGGGAATTAGAAATAATGAAAGAAGAAGTAAAAAAAACATTCAAACTATTTCTACTACTTTCCAAACACATATTTCTTATTTATAGGGATAGATATAACATCTAAATAAAGAGTCCATGATATGAAAAATATTTAAAGATTAGGTGATTTCAATAAATGACCAGTTGAAGCAAGTACAATTGAAACTTTTTTAGTCAAATGAGAAAAATATATAATATTTATCATGATTTATTGACAATCATAGATAGAGTCAATAATCAAATCAAATATAATGATTTGATTCAACATAAATTTGACAAATTAATTATATGGGAGAAGAAAGAAGGCTTCGGTGCAATTGGTAAAATCCCAAAAGAAATCAAAATGATGATGCAAATTTTAATGGAACACAGAAGTTTAATCTTTCAACTATCAAAGATTGGGTTAAAGAATCCAGTGGCTAGTGTGATGGAATTTGGGATAGCTCATAGATGTTGTAGAATAATTTGATATGCCTCATCATGGAACTATTAAATAATTCTTACCTATAGCTCCATGTATTCAAGGCATAAATCAAAACAGGGATACAAGTAATAGTCAAATTCTTCAAATTACTAGACACATTACTAAAAATATTCAAAAATATTTTCAACTCCAATATGAATGCTTGAGATCAATTTCAAAATTTTCTTATAAATATTCTACATATAGAAGGGAAAGGAAATAAGTGTTAAAGAGTATTGGTCAATGTCAAATAAGCCTTGAAAGCAATAATCACATTCATTTTTATCAAAACTCATATCTCTATAATTAATGGACAAAGCATTTCAAGGAAAAGAATATGGACTCAGTAAATAAGATGATGGACTCAGTAACTTACTTGAATAACTGAAATATTGCAGAGCTTCCTCACACTCTTCCACAACGGGCACGAGAAATACGAGAACACACTCGACTCCTCCGGTCTTCGACTCGCCTTAAAATCCCGACTTACAGTGATCTTGGAACAAATTGTCCTCAGACAGGCAGCCCAGCAGGCTTCAGTATTAATTCAAATAATATGTTACATACCACGTTATGCTTCAGAGTAGAGCCTTATTGTCTCTGATCTCTTAGAGCATGAATACAAACACTCTTTCACACAAACATTCACACAAACACTCAAAAGCACTCTCAAACACACGATGATCCTAACACAAACACACACACACACTTATATAGAATATGAGAAGTATTGAGGGTCCTTGTCAGGAATTACTGGCCTAGACAGTGTCTTCTCAATATTCTCGAGTACAATAATTAATGTAAAACATACTACCAAGGACCTTTCGGTTCTCGGTCACTGTCAAAATCATTATCATGGTCAGGTTCACTGATTTCGGATGAAGATGAGGGATCCTTTTGGTTTGCCCAAGAGATATGATTTATCCATTCCAAGTACTCAGATTCCCATTGATGATCTGGCTGGTCTTGAGCATCTTGATACAGGTCCATGAAAATGGTTGCTTTATCCTTGGATACCTTCTCTTTACCTTTATCTGTAGCTGCTTTTCCTTTAGTGGAGACTGTAGAAGATTCTTATTTTAGTGGAGCTCGTGATGATTGTCCTATATCAAACTTTATCGTATTTGTCGTAACATAGAGATTCTTCTGTGGAAAGATATATTTATCATCAAATTTCTGCCACCTGTTGACATACGCCATTGGGTCTATCTCTATGTCTAGGAAATAATCTTTCTTGCTTCTACGAAATTCAGGCATTGATAGGACTGGCATCTCCACTCCATCCAATAATTCCCATTTGAAAATTTGAAACATGCTGACAGAGCGTTCTATTGCACATTGGATCCAGTGTTTGCATGTATGATTGATATCTGTCTTTTGTTGCCATCCTAACTCAAAAATCATGGACGAACATACTTTAGTTGACAACAATAAACTTATCAAACATACTACATCATCAGTCCAAATTCCGGCCATAACAGTAATAGTAACCAATGCCTTCTGATTAATCAGCAATTTAATTATTTTTATCCTTCCTTGACAGTCTTCAAGTTTTTTAATCAGGGACAATTTGTCAGGCGGCTTGAGTTTATGAAACGTTTTCAACCAAAGAGTTAACTTCTTTATTTCTTCAGCATTGTCAGCTAACACAGATTCATCAATCCTTTCTGGTCCATAAATTTGTGCGAAAGGATTTGGAACAATAGGATTTCTAAATTCTATACTCTGATAATCCCATTGAGTAGAGAAGGTTCTCAAATACTGCAATGTTCTCATAACACATTGAGATGCTCTAATCTGTGGTTTCTTCTTGCAACAACCATCTCTGATTTCCCAGTCAGCAAAAGGTTCAAACAATTCATACTGAGGGAAAGAATATGTACCTGCAAAATTTTCATCATTTCTTTGTAGGAAGGCAGCATCAATTTCTTCAAACAGATCAGGAATTCTTAAAGACTTCAAAAATATCTGAACTCCTTCAGTCATGTTTATTTCATCTAAATCCAACATCTTGGCTAAAGTATAAACTGCAAAAGAGAAATCTACACCACCAATAATTTGGTAATAGTTCAAAGTCTGTAAGATTTTGATCATATCTGCAGTGTATGTCCTTGACCAGTAGTCATCCAAAGTTTTAAAATAAAGTTTTAATTTCATATTAGGCAAAGGATAAACTTTTACCAGTTCTTCATCTAAACCCAATAAAATTCCAACATTCTTAGACTGCCATGCTTGACATCTTTGTATCCACTGATTTCTTCGTATTCGAAGTCCAGCAATTTTCTTAATTTCTTCGGCCACATCATCAAGAACTAATTCAAGAATATGAAACCTTTTGACAAAAGTTTCAAAATTATCATCTGCAGCAGTCTTACCTGGAAGAATAAACAATTTAGTTATTCTTACTCCATTATAAGCTTTGTTCATGTCTCTGGTAAGAGCATCAACCAAATATTTAGAAATACCTGGAACCCATTCAACATCAAAATCATACATCTGAAACCAAATCTGCCATGCCAATAATCTTCCTCTTGTGATTTGTTTTGATATCTTTGCTGATAAGAAATACTTAAAATTCATAGAATCGGTTCTTATCAGAAATTTGGCAGGGGCTAAATATAACTCAAATTTTTGAATACCATTAAAAATGGCGAGAGTCTCTTTTTCAGCTGTGAAATAATTTTTCTGGTGAGGCTGAAACTCACCTGATGCATGTGCACACAAAATTTCTTCTCTTGTATCCTCCTTTCATTCAAAAAGGATTACGGCCAAAAAGAATCAGAGGCATCGGTCTGAAGGATTAAAAGTCTGTTACCTGGAGGCTTGAGCTCTGGCAGATTTTTGCATTCAGCTTTTAAAATTCTGACTGCTGCGGTGGCTTCTGGTGACCAACCAGAATTCAAATGCTGTCGAATTGGAGCATTCTTCTCAGAGAGGCGAGGAATGTATTTATTTACATAATTGAGCACGCCTAAAAATCTCTGGATCATCTTTGTATCTATGAGCTCATAAGGAAACTCGGAGAGCTTTGTGAGGACATGCGGCTGCATCTAAATTTTTCCATTAATAACATGTATTCCCAAAAAATCTATACTATCTTGAAAGAGAACCATTTTCTTTTCAGAAAGAACAATACTGTGCTTTCTGGCTTCATCTAGAAATATCTGCAAATGCTTCATATGGTCTTCAAGATTGTTGCTATGAATCAATATATCATCAATATATACAACAATGAAATCATATTTACCAAAAATAAAATCCATGCGCCTTTGAAAGAAGGCAGACACATTCTTCAAACCAAAAGGAACAACTTTCCACTAAAAGAATCCTGCGGGACAAGTGAAAGAAGTCTTATGGCGATCTTCTTCTTTGATTTGGATCTGGTAATAGCCAGACTTCATGTCAAATTTACTGAAGATCTTACTATGTTGAATCTTCTGCATAATCGTTTCCTGGAAAGGTAAAGGATAATTGAAGCTCTTGGTGATAGCATTCAAAGGTTTATAATTTATCACCATTCTAGCTTTACCTCTTACTATTTCAGAATGATTTCTTACCAGGAAAGCAGAACATGAATAATGAGAATTACTTGGTTCAATCAATTGAAGATTTAGAAGTTCTTCAATCTTCTTTCTAACTTCCTTTTCATCACTTGGAGTACAGGGTATAAGTTTTCCTTTGACCCCATTGTCATGAAGAGTAATGATCTCTTGTTGGGGACTCTCTATACTCCAAAAAGCTTGAGGATTTTCAGAACAATTTTTTAACAATTCATCAAAAATAGCAACTTGTGCTGGAGACCAATATGTATTTCGATTTGCTTTCTTCTTAGTTTTATTCTGACTCCTTTCTTCATAGATCTGTAGCACTTCTTGCCAATTGCTAGAGTCATTTTGAGGTCTTCTGACACCTACTTTCTTTTGGCTATTTTCTCTTCGTGCTTCTGAATTAGCCATAGTTAATCTTGGGACTGAAATTGCCTTTTTCTTGATGTTGAAGATAACTTTATCTTCACTGATAGTAACTGGTAATACAGAATTGATAAAAGGCATTCCAAGAAACAAACTAGCAGATGTGTCATAATGCTGAACAGCAGAAAACTTTACAATACTCCCCCCAATTTTTAAAGAAACATTGTCCACATAATGGGTGAGATTTACAGAGCCACCAATGGTCTCAGAAATAAGGATGTTCTGCAAAGGTTTCCATAAACCTTTGAACAAATAAGGGCGAGCTAAATTATTAGAACCGCCGGTGTCGATAAAGGCATCGACATTAATCCACTCACCTTTGACTTGAACTTCAACGGGAATGTATAAAAGATTGTTAGTTTTAACAATCTTTTTGAGGAATGAACTCTCTTCAGTATTAACAGATGCCGGGGCTGGTAAAGATGAGGACTGAGAAAATATCTTCGGATAAGGGCAGAAAGAATTCAAAGTGAGTAATGGAGACAAGGAATTTAAAACGGGAGCTGAATTCTTTTCACCAATATCTGTAGAAATAGAGAGCAAGGGAACAACAGAGACGGTACCATCTGAAAGAGATTCATATGTTTCATCAGTATAATCATCAGAACTAAACTCATCACTGTAATGCAATTCATTGTCTTCATAGCATTCAGTATCATCATAGCATCTATTCATTTTTTGACAGGTATCTGGAACGGACTCAGAATCAGAGAGGGAAGCATCAGTTAGAATATATACATCTGATACTTCATCTTGAGAGTCAACAAGTGACCAGTTATCAACGAAATCATCAATCTCAACGCAATATTTTAACTTATTAGATGAACTCTTGGGACATTTGTGGGCAAATTGTCCTTCTTGTTTGCAGATGAAACATGCTTTGTCCTTTCGTGGTTGCCTGCGTTTTTTCAAATATTTAAATTTTCGGAAAGGCCTTCTGGGTTGGCTACTCTTTTGGGCTTGAATTTTCCATACCTTTTTTATTTTATTTTCTTGAATGGAGTCCATGGAAAAACAGAATGACAAACATCAAGACCTGGAGAAAACTCTTGAGATTTCTTTTGCCAACAGAGATATTTGACTTTTTCTTGGCATCTAAACAAAATATCTATCCAGTAGGTTTGTTCAATCTTCTTTCCTTGGACTTCAAGATCTTTCATAATTAAATCAACTAGATTACTAGGTAGCTTAGACAAAAATGAAATTTTCTGAACAGAATCATTAGTCAAATTGGCTTTATAAATTTTTGCCATGTAATCATTGCCAAACTGATCTAGGAACTTAATATCTTTTAGTTCCATCCTTGATAAGTCTGTGATGATCTGTTTATTTTCATTTGCCGGTTCTAGAACAAACTAGGTTTTGAGTAGCAGTTCTAAAGTGGCTAGGCCTGAGGTAGCAACATTCATTCTTTCTTCTTCTGGTGGTCCCATCCACCAGTCATAGACAATGCCAGCCATGCATTTTTCAGCAAGTGCAAAAATAGAAATATTATCTAACTTAGAAACAACTTGCATTTGATAAAGGGCACCAATCCATACTCTTATGGATTCAGCTGGATTTGATGATTTATTTAAATCCAGAACATAACCAGTGGAATTGGTAGCAAACAAATCTTCTTCAACCCGTGGGTACTTTGGGATTTCTTTAAAGACATGAGCTTTTTGGAGAGAAGGTAAAATAAAAGATGGAAACTTGGAGGCATCATTTTCTAGAGTAGCAATTTCACTCTTTGGTTTCTGAAAGTTTAAAGGCTGAATTGGCTCTAGTTTTCTTTCAGAAGTTTTTCTTTCAGAAGCTTGAGCACTAGATTCTACTCCACTTTCTTCTTGCTTTTCATCTGCATCCCAATAGTTAGGAGTATCCATGGAAATAGAGAATGTGGGAGCTTTATTTTCTCTACGTTTCCTTTCTTTTTTCTTCTTCTCTTTTACTTCTCTTTTGTGCTTTTCTTCTTGTTTTTCATCATGGAGAAGCTTAAGATTTTGGAGAATTAGCTCAGTCTGAGAGCCAAGGTCATCTAGAACATATTCGGCATGTGCACACCAAGTAGTAAGATAATTACCTATCTGGTAGGTCTGATATAATTCATTGGTATTGGTGGCATTATGCTCGATCAGGGGAGCACAATCAACTCTAGTAATCGGTTGTTTAGACATAGAAGAGGTGGTGCAAAATTTTGTCTTGGGAGGCCATTTCCCACCTTTGACAAAACGACGATTGGCATATTTCCATTCTTCAACAGGAGCAAAAGGAATATGAGAAATACGGTGCATTTTATTTACAGCAAGAAAAGGTTTAGACTCTGGTATATACAACTCATTGGAGTCTATAACAGTTTCAGATTGAAATACTTCTGCAATAGGAGGCATATCAACTCTTCTGGAGGAAGAGGCTTCATTGGTAGAAACATGAACAACATATCTACGTGGTCTGACAAGAGGTCTAGGAATCTCTGGTTTAGGCGGAATAAGCTTAACTCTACCATCAGAGATAGAAATGCGTTTGATTTTAGACTCTGGCTTCTTGTCATCAGCAATAGACTTATATTGGAAATACCAATTGTTAGGAAGTTCAGTGGGATCATAAAGAACACCTTCAACTTGGGCATTGGAAAGACCAACAGTCACACAGTCTTTTAAGACAGGTTTTTTTAACTTCGGATGAGCAGTATTAGTCAACTGGAAGGAAGTTTGAACTAATACAGAAAGATAATCATTGTCTTCTGCCATTTGGAGACCTTGAACTCCAACCATCAATTTCCAACAGTCTTTCAAATGAACATCAGTCAGGCTTATAGAATAATCAGGGAAAATAGTACCATATTGACAGCCTGTTGACAGATTACCCATAATGGTTCCTATTCAGGCATGGTCATAACTCTGATGTCGAGTATCAAAAACTTCAGCAATATAGGGAGTGTTTAACCCATGACGGAATAAAGGAGCAAGACCAATACGAATACCCCCAAAATGAAGATAGTTATACTTCTTATCTTTGGCATACTGTTTAAATTTCTTAATCTCGTCGTCAGCAAATAGATTCAAAGCTACTATTTGGACAGACGGACCAGAAATCTTAATAGTGACTTCTACTTCTTTCAAAAAATATTTTTTCTTAAAAACATAAGAAAAGGGAAGTTTATAGACATCAGTCGCATAAAGCGACGGAGGATTCCACTTTTCGGGATTATCTATAGACTCATGAGTTTCATTCGGATCCTCAGACTCAACAGTTTGAGATGCAACTTCATTGATAATCTTACGATCTATGGATGAGAAAGAGCGTAACAGATTTGCCATAACAGAATCGAGAACAGGGCTCTGATACCAAATAAGGTGATGGACTCAGTAAATAAGATGATGGACTCAGTGGCAAAACCCATCTTGTCAAGCGAAGATATGATGCAACTATATGATCAAAGAGAAAAATAATAGCAAAAAAAGTGGACAAGGAAAGATGAAGATCGAGAGTTGAATTTTATCTACAAGAAAATCCTCTTTCAAATCAAAGGATATTTATCTTTAGAAAAGTTAGAGGAAAAATAAGAATTTATTATTTATGCAACTCGTTTTTATGAGGAAAGGGTTGGAAAACATTGTAACACTACAAGGAAAAGACCCTCTAGCGGATGGTTTTTAGGAACCCCTTATAAAAATAGCTTAGATATTCGTTTGTAGTGGAGGTCTCTAGAGGAGGTTGGCAGGTGAATGTTTTTGTGGATGTTTTTTGTCCGGTGTGTTTCTCATCATAAACCGCACTGGCGCGTTTAAACTAAAACACATTGATGCCTACTAAAAATTGGCACACTGAGACACCATGCTCTTCATACAAACTTGCCCGGTGCGCTACGCAGAAACAGACCTGGTGCATCTTAAAAACTTGCGCTCAAATAGAAACAGACCCGGTGCACTATGTAGAAACCACCCGGTGCGTCTCAAAAACCTGCGCACCGAAACAGGGTTAAATAAAAAAATAATAATACTAATTACCAGCCAAAAAATCCATATTTTCACTTCTTCAGTTCTCCAGAGCTCTCAAGCATCGGTGCTAATTTCTCTTGTGTGAGGTTACCTGCCATCGGAGCTCCCATTGCATGCACTTCTGTCATCCATTGCCCATCTTGTGGAGTTCGAATTTTGGAAAACGGTGGGCAAATTTTGTTTTTCCAATTCCTCAAAAAATATGCCTCCTTGATGCCCAAATGTCCAGGTATTTTAATTTTTTCTCAATAACTAAACGTTTTAGTAGATTAGGTTTGTCAAAAACCTTAAAATTTACTATGAAAAAAAATATGCACGATGCGCTTGAGCCGTTCGGCTCTCACCATTTGTGGTGCTGCCTGTAAATTTACAAGCCACACCATGAACGATGCTAATGGAAACTACATTGGGTTCCGGTGCGGCACCGAAAAACATGCACTGTGCTTTTTTTAAAACTCGACTGATGGCGATGCAGTCATTTAAATGACCGCACTGTTGATTATGTACCAATGTCGGGAGGGCAGTGCATTGACCAAACTATGTGCCCCAGGGTGGATAGTTCAGTCAACACACCACCCTCCTAACATCACTACATAGTCAATGGTGCAGGCGTTTACAGGACCGCACCATTGACCATGTACTGATGTCAGGAGGGCAGTGCACTAACCAAACTATCCGCCCCAGGGCGCATAGTGTGGTCAATGCACCGCCCTCCCGACATTGATACATAGTCAATGGTGTGGTCATTTAAACAACCACACCATTGACCATGAATTATTGTTGGGCAGTGCGTTGACCTAACTATCCACCCCAGGGTGGATAATTTTGTCAACGCACCACAAAAGAAAGTACAGTTTATGTTTTGTGGTGCGTGGACAGTTTCCATGCGGAATTTAAGGCTTTCGAAAAAGGTATCAGCGATTTGAGCATCATCCCCTAGTTGATCATCGTTCTGGAATGCATCTAATAACATTGTCTCCATGGAAATCGTATCCCTTAAGTAATCATCCATACCAACCTCTATTTGATTGCCTCCATTGCCAGCTTGGGAAGAACTACTATTAATGCTATAGTCATTCCTAATTAGTGAATCTGGACGAAGTGGGAATTGAATAGGTGGTTGATTCAACCATTCTTGGTATCGTTCCTCTATGATTTTTTCTCTTAATTCAGCCTTGTCTCGATTTGACATTGTCGTGGGGTGCAACGAAAGATGGTAGGTAGGTCGCTCATCATCATTAGAATCCTAATAATTTCAAAAAATATATTTGAACATGATTAGTACAAAATATATGATATCAATTAGTAAGCACGTCGACAATGCATGATTAATTTGTTTGACGTTGAAATAATTACATTAATATAGCAAAGAATTATTATTGCCATCATTGTCCTAGGATTGTGTCTAGAAGATGCAATGTTACAATTGGTAGGGTGAAGCGGCTGTCCATTTTCATCTACCAAATGCGCCTTGCAATATGCTGCTCCTCATAAGAGCTTCCAACGTTTTGGAGTTGTTTGAATATTTTGTGCATCTGAACTCAATTCTGAATCTGCACGAACCTAAAAATTTGTATACATTAATTTTATTCAGTTGATTGACATGGATAGAAAAAACAAATTCAATTAGATAATGAAAATATAAATAAAATCTGAAGTAAATATTACGTCTCGAGATGGATAGGGAGAACTCCACAATGGAATTTGAAAAATATTATCGAACAAGCTAGATTTTGAAGAATTTTCCATTTGATATAATTATAATATTTTCTCCCTGCATTTGAGAAAAATCAACAATAAATTTTGGCGTACATACCTAAAAGTAATTTCGATGTAAAAATTTACTTATTGCTATCGGTGCAAATGTACAGTTAAACACACTGGTGCGTTTTAGTTACTGTGCATCGGTGTTGTGTTAATAATTGATGCAACAGTGTGGTTCATTAATAAATGCACCGAATAGCCGCAAATAAAAAAAAGCGCAACTTTATTTTTTTAAAGTGAAAAAAAAAACAGTAAATTGAAAAATGGGCGGCAAATTAATGTCGAAAATCTAATTTCATTAAAAAATTCTATAAATTGTAAAAAAAAATCATTATTTCATTACTTTTGCAAAAACAATCAAGGAGATATTTGCACAAGAGACATACTTGGAGCAAGCACTAGTAGAAAATGGCTAATTTGTTACTAAAAAAATGACTAAAATTTGCATATAAATGACTATTTTTCGGTCGGTGACCAATAGTAGCTAATTTACAGTATCTTATAACACGACCAACTTTTGGTCATTTTTAGCTTAGTCATTAATTGGTTATCTCAATTTTGTTATCTAGTTGTATATTTGGTCATTGATTTGGTCATTGATTTAGTCACTGATTTGGTCACTAATTTAGTCATTCATTTGGTCTTTCATTTTGTCACTAATTTAGTCATTCATTTAGTCATTCATTTGGTCACTGATTTAGTCATTCATTTATTCATTGATTTGGTCTTTGATTTGGTCATTAAATGTCACAATTAATGACCAAATATACAACAAAATATATTACTATATGATCACCCGAGAAAACCAATTAATGACCAAAGAACTATGACCAACATGTTGGTCATGTTATAAGATACTGTAAATTAGCTACTAATAGTCATATATATGAAAATTTTATTCATTGTTTGAAACCAATTAATGACCGAAAAAATGTGACTAAATTTTAGTCGTGCTATAAGATACTGTAAATTAGCTACTAATAATCGTATATATACAAAATTTAGTCATCATTTGTAGTCACAAATTTGTCATTTGCAGTAGCCATTTATTCATTATATAAACCACTAATGTAGTAGTTTATATTCATTTCATTAATAATCATTATAAATTACTAATTTAGTTGCATATTCATTTTATTTGTGTTCATTATTAATCAACATAAATTAATTTGTATGATTTAAAAAATGTCATACAATGTGCATGTTCATCTAATATGAAAACACAAAGTCGCATATTTTAATTACAATATTAAACAACATCAAGTGCAACTATAAATCATTTCAACCACATAAATTATATTATATGAAATGTTAAAATATTACAATATGAGTTTCCAACTTTATATTAGTTGGACTACAATTTACACATGAAATGATGTTTCATCACTTCAAAACATTATCGTTGTGTTGTCAAGGCATTACAGGTGAATTCACCAACTCTGAAGACTTGATCATCAGTCTTTATGTGTGTCTTATGCGAGATATTGGTTCTAAGGGTATCGCCAGACCATTTCTCCTCTCTCTTTTTGCATTTGTCGCTCCAATGTTATTGCTCTTCTCTTTTTTCAATTCATGCTTCTTACCATCAATACTAATTTCATTTTCTGAAAACAAAAGAAAATACAATGCATTGTAAGAAATGAAAGACAATGAACACTAGAATATAACATAAATTAGACTATAAATAGTTTATACAACATATACCTTAACATCAACAATGTCAAAGCAATTTTCCTTCAACATCAATTTCTGCAAAATAAATGTCACGTTATTCTTTCCCATTTCTCAACATGCTACATACGATAAATTGAAAATCACATAAAACCAAGAGAAAAACCTTTTCTAACCAAAATAAACAAACAAACAATGCCTCTAATAAAACTTCATTATAATATTAGCAAATGAAAAGAGAGCTAGTGGACCATTTGTGTTGTTTGACTTTGCCTATTTTTGTTATAAAGTGCTCAAGCTTCAGGAACCAACAAATGTGAGCACAAGCTAAAAACTAACCAACCATTCACTAGTCAACATGAGAGATCACAAATAAACCACAAAATTGATCAGGCATTAAAATTGTGAGCAGACTACCTTGAAATTTTCTTCTTGAGAAAAACCTCAAAATCCCCTCGTTTCTAATAAGCTTCCTGGCTATGTACCTCTATCCTTGATTTCCCTTGCTATATCTTGAATAAAGAATATCCCTTCAACAACCAATTTTGCGAGAATCCTACCAAGTAACTCAAGAGCCTTGTGCGCATCAATAGTAGCATCCTCCAATGAAAATAGTACAATCTCCAACCTAGAAACATCAAAATTATATATAGTTATAATTTTGAAGAGTGTAACTAGGTAGGTCTTCCTTATAATGACTATGTAATTATGTACTTATGTAAAGATGAAGTCAATAATAATAAAATGAATTTTTGGTTTACTTGCTTCATGGGTTTCATGAACAAGATTCTTAGTATAGGTCTATAGACTTCTTCTTGATGTCTATTAGGTACACAAGTGTAATTAAGAGTCATGTAAAAGGAGTGAAGAAAACCCTCCAGGACTTTGCAAAAGAATGGCTTACAAATGTTGAAGATATGCCTATGAAGTCGACCTACAAAATTTTAAATTTGGCCTACTTAATGGCTATAAGGTCGGCTTAATTACTTGGCTAGAACTACTATATATACCCTACATATGTTGCGGTTAAGACAACATATTTGCCGATGATACTGAGGTTATACAACGTGCAAAAGAAGAAAGTTTTGCGGATTCTACTGAGGCAATACAACATAAAGAAGGGAGCAAAGATTAAGTTAACGTCTGGGGTAGAACACATTAAAAGAAAGAACAGATTTGTGGATCTGTCTCTGAGGTACTGTGGATATTTAAGTAACAATTACAGTCAAGTTTGAAGTTAACAAAAGGTGGAAGAAAGAACAGGAATAACGTATTAGTTTGAAGGTATAACAAATCAGATCTAAGGACAAGATTGTCTACGTATAAGTTTGAAGGTGACAACATTTGAAAGATAGAAAATACAAGAACAGTTTTGATTGCAGACTTATCTAAAGGAAGAACTGAATGATACACCTTCCAAGGTAACTGAAGGACGTATTCTACAGAAGCAGCTAAAGGTTAGTAATTTCTGAAGTAACTGGAAGATTGAGATATTGACTAAAGGATATGATTAAGTTATCTCTGAGGAAAGAATTGTAAAAATCAGAAACCTCAAGTAAGGAAGGTAAATCAGAGATTTACCTTCCTAACTTATTGCAAAATACTCAGTTACAAGAAAAATCAATTTTGTCTCTACATTTGTATAAGCACTTTGATAATTGACTTGATGAAGGATTAACTCAGCAAGCTCACAAGTAGTTATCAAGAAGATAATTTGTATTAATCTATAGCCCTTAAATTCTCAACATGGTATCAGAGCTATGGTTATGATCAAAGGCAGTTTGAAAGGACTTGAAACATTCTAAAAGGACCTATGTCAAAAGGGCTCAAATCATAGTAAGATAGTCCAATAATTAAACTAGGTGCAAGTTCACAAGAAAGGTCAATCTCAATGACATCACAGTGTTGAAATTACCTCTGCCTCAATTCAGTACTACTCTTATAAGATTATTTCGATACCACAGCAGTGAGGAGAATGAGTTATAAAGGTGTATTTACAGTTAAGGCTCGGTGTGACAAAAATATATCAGTATAATCCGTATTACAGTGAATATCTTCAGTGTTATAATCACAGGTCAACTACAGTCTCGGTATAATCAATCACATGATAAGTATGACACTACAATTTGGAACTACCATAGTAAAAAATCTATCACTATTTCATGCTACCACAGTGAGAAAGGTCTCACTGGTTCGGTGCCATCACAGCTTGATGAGAAGTATCCCATTTCAGTTTGATGGTATCACATAAGGTCTCACAAAAATGGTCAACAGAAGTCAGAGACATGTACAGTGAAGTATTTACTATCGAAGCACAAAATAAGTTCAAAACAGTAATATGTATACACAGTGAAATAGTACATTTGAGGATCTCGGAATAGATGCTTACATTGAGTTTGAAATAATCTGAATTCTTTCCTATGAAGTTGACAGTGCAAGAACCAACTAAAAGAAAGAACTAGTTTGAAGGTATAACAAATCAGATCTAACTAGGTAACTAGGTAGGTCTTCATTATAATGACTATGTAATTATGTACTTATGTAAAGATGAAGTCAATAATAATAAAATGAATTTTTGGTTTACTTGCTTCATGGGTTTGACACCAGCTTGGAGAGGAATTTATAATATTTTAAATGAGTGCTCATACACATCCTAATTCCTTTTCATTGAATAAAAATTATTTTTTTAAGATCAAACATGAAAGACTACTAACTTACATATGTAGGCATGACATGCCTCTCCAATAATCATTTACCTCCATTGTGGAAGACAAATATATAAGAACCAATGTTCAAATCGAATAAGCATCAATTAATATCATATTATCTTGGTAAAGAGAAGCTAAAGAATAGTGTAGGAGAGAAAATAAACGAGACATATTTTTAGACCCCTGGATGGAATTTTTGGACCTATATTTTTTCTAACCTGTAGACCTGTAGTAAGCACATTAATCTCTAAATTTAGGCCAATGTAGCATCCACAATTTTGGCCTATTTCAGGCCTGAAATTCAGCCCTTTGGCCATTGTAATTTTGGCCTATTTTAGGTGTAGGATACATATAGACTCGTATCAACATTCTACAAGGACCTATTTGAGGTGAATTCAACATTCTAAAAGGACCTATGTCAAAAGGGCTCAAATCATAGTAAGATAGTCCAATAATTAACAGTCAATAGTTTGCATTGTTACTGAACTGGGTAACACTTTAATTTTACATTATTACTCAACTAGTGGGTTAACAATTTATAACTTTTGAGGAATCCAGAGCTAAAAATTTCCTGAGTTTTACCTTGTTAGAAAACTTGAAGGCATGCCTGAAATGGGTCAGAGTATCAACCAGTCTTCTCTTCTCCACCGTAAGACTCAGCAACTCTTTTCTACTTCATCAGGCCAATGTTTCAGGATCACACCTTTGGTGGGAATGCCATATGGGCAACTCCATAGGAAATTTAGATGCACACTCAACAATTTTAGTCCCACTTAATTACCATCTTTACTATTTACCTTCCATAGGCTCACTTACCTTAACAACCACTTGCTTAATTAATGGTGGGTACAGCACTTAGAACTAAACGAGATTTAACTTCTTGAACTTCCAAGGCCTGTCAAGTATAAGATCACTGTCCAGATTATTAGCTTCTTCCAAGGCCTTTTCTGCAAAAGAGACTGCAAGAGTAGGATCCCATGAAGTTAACTCCAATGCAAGCCCATAATCTGTATCAACAACCTCAAAAAATTCAGGATCCCTGTTGCATAAATTAGTTCTGAAATCCATGGGGAGACCCATATCAGTAGCTAAGTGGGCAATCTTCTCCAGCAATACCCTCTTGCTCATAGACATCATTAAAAGCTTCCTGATATTCTAGTCATAATATTTTAATATTTTCACTCCCACCAGAAGACTTTATTGCTCTAATTAGTGATGGAGATGTTCATCAATGGACTCATGATCTACCAAATCCTGCAGCTGGAGTGTATAATGTGCCAACTACCCCATTGTCTGGACATGGTCCTTTCATTCCACATGGTGATAAGTTGAGGCAAGTATCCATTGGGGCTGGTATATGTGCTAGAATTACAGATGGTGTTCGAGTGCATACTTGGAGGAATGCGATGAAGGGTGGGCTTATAGGCATGGTAGTTCCAGAGAAGGAAGCTTTGACACCACTTGGCCATGAAGAAACCCACAAGGATACTTCGATTGTTAATCTAGGTTTGTACCTTGGTTTCTGCAAATCACAATCTTTGTATTAGATTTATTGGTTTTGTATTTTTATTGGTTTATATTTTTAATTTCTATATACTTGATGTTATACTCTCTAAAGGAAGTATAAATACTAAGAGGTTTTTTCTTACCATTATCTTTGTGGGGTAGTAGATATGAAAGATGTTGGCTTTGCTGCAACTGTGTTTTCTATGTACTAGGGGTTTAGATAACAAGAATATTCATTATGTTGCAGGTCTCAGGACTACCACGAAAGTAATATGTGTAGCAAGATCCTTGATAGTAGCTTTCAAGAAGAAAAACAGAGGTCGAATGGGACCAAGGAAGAAACCAGTGAAATCTAGCAGCAAATGAGGAATAAAAGTGCATTCTTGAAGATTCAACTACAGTTCCATTAGGTTACAACTCTATTAAGACTTCTATATGTGGATTCTCCTTTTTGTAAACCACCATTATCAACTTATGGCTAATGTGCAACTTTGTAAATGATATTCATCTATATATTGTATCGATGAATTTTCGACTGATCCGCTCCTATTATGAAGCAATGGTAACAGGTTTCCTTGCAGGCATTTGTAGGAAACATGTAGGTCCTTTTATCTGTTGCAAGATACTTGCAAAGAACAGCTCTGGTTACAGTCTCTAAAGTGTGCTAGAATCATTTTATACTGCATTTTGCACATTCTTGGTTGAATTTTGAAGTAATTTCTAATTTTGACATTAGCTACATGTAGAATGCGGAGCCCGTACCATGTCTAAATAATAAATCACTACCCCGATTTCCAAAAGGAGGATGCTATTGAAATTTTAATGATGAATTGCAGTGGGTAAGACGCACTTCTATGCTCCAGAATTTAAAGATAATATTGTAGCTTCAAATGCGGGATGCAGCCATTTAGATCTCGTATAGCAGCATTGAAATATGGTCAGAATCTTGACAAACAATCATCTGTCAGAATCATATGCCTCTTGGAATTGTTTGTTGGTTTCTCTACAATATAGAGTAGGTTTCTTTTTAATGGATTGGTTGACATCCTTTTTGAGATTCAAGGCTCTGTTGCAATTCATATTGCTTCTCCATGCGATCTAACCAAATCATGGCTTTTGATTTGTGGCATGCAATTTTTAGTGTCAAGGGAATGCTATGGCTAGTGAAGGCACTAAGGGGCAGATTAATAACCTTTAATTCGGACCTCCTACACAAACTACCAAAGAGTATCTCTTGAATCATGAAGAAAAGAAATAATTATAACTGAACACTTGACATATTCTTCTCCAAATGCTCAGAATTTTGTAACAGATATTGATAATCAATATTCCAGGCAACAAATGTCTGGTAAGAAGAAAAATATCTTTACCTCAATTTCTGATCCATCCTGGTCTCCAACTGCAACCACTCAGCAGGCTCTTACGCTTATCTACCTTTGGCTTTGGAAGATATGTAACAATAGCTACACAATTCAGCAAAGAAAACATACATCATGCTTATTCTTTGCAATTCAATCCACAGCAACATCCTTCAAAGGGTGCAATTGTAGCCAAAAATATGCAAATTCTCAAGTGTAATCTGCACGCACATTCAAACTTACGGTGGCTTTTCCTAAAGTAGCAAATGGATCATACTCAGGATCACTAGGATCTGGAGCATATCCTGAACAAGAAAAGAAGACATGAGCATACACACTCCCATTATTCTTTACAGCCTGGAAATAAATACAAAAATTACACCATTATACTTCAATATGCTAAAACCTGTTCTAGCCTCCACCAACTATGTCAACCAATTCAAGTGTTTTATATTAACAGCTTATATGCCAACTGATATTCAAATCAAATAGTCCAAAATCTAATATGGTAGAAAGTAAGATCACATTACAAGTATTAATAGAAAAACAGTTATATATACCAAAACCAGAATCTACATTGAATTATCTCAAATACCTCTGAAGGATGGTAAACTATTGTATGTTTTCAAACACTGTTTGGGCCCCAGACTGCAAAAGGTACATTGGTTTCTTGCCAGACAAGAGCTGCTTCATCGCTAAAATCATAGAACCTCTCATTTCATCGCTAAAATCATAGAACCTCTCATTCTCAGATAGATAGAGCCACATATCCTGAATCATTTACAAAGTACGGAAAAATTAGGCTGGAGTTCACAAATTCATGACAACCACAATGTGAACCACACGATAGTACATAAAATAAGCCCCAATTAATGGTAGTTGGGTTTTAACATTGTTACCAGGAAAATCTAACAAGATGATGCAGAGGCTTCCCACGCAACGATCGCATCTCTTTAATGCTTTGCTTATGATTTATTTTTGACCTGAAATTTGGGACACGCCAAAGAGGGGAGGTTCTATTCTAATGAGGGGCGTCCTTATAATTTAATTAGCAGATTTTGTGTAGTGTTCGGTTGCTCTAGAATCTGGCAGAGATTAGTGTGAAGGACCGTCCAGGCATGGATCGACATTACTCAGACAGGACCAACAGGATGTACAGCAGAAATCCCAATTCCAAAATGATTTCAGACCCAAAAATACTTATCAAACACCTAAGCATAGAAAAAGAAACTAGAAGTTCTCGATTAATGCCTGAAAGTGAGATCCAAGATTGGACAAAATCAGTGACAGATAACAGTGTTAGCAATTTTGAATCTTTTAAACATGGAAACACTGAAGACGACAATCAGGTTTCAAACTTCAAAGAAAATGTGAAGGGTGAAAAATTTTTTGAACATATTCATGAAAACTTTGTTCCTAATGACAAAGATCATGTGCTTTCTACATCTGTGACTGAAGAGAATGAAGTTAGGGTAGTATCAAACACTTTTTGCATCAGAATTAAATTCTGAAGAAAAAAAGGAAATCTCTTGAAGAAACATAATTCAGGATTATCAACACTACCGCAGAGATATGAGGATCAAACAAAGATAAATACTTGCAAAGAAGAAGATAATTTTCTTGAATTATTACCAGGGGTAGATCATCGAAAGAAATGAACACAAATTAAGGGAAGGAAACATAAACTCAACTTTGATGAATATCCACATTTGGTAAAAAGGGAAAGAGTTGATGCTGAAGATGAAACCAAAAAAATTGTAAAAGGTTCCAGTAAAGGAGGCATGATAAGTGCCTTTGACAATACAGGAGAAAATACTGCAGCAGATAATGCATTTATGTTAAAGGAATGCCATTTGAGAACTTGTAATGTCACAAGTTCAAAGTCTTGAAACTGAAGGAGATTTGCCACATGGGCAGGTGCCTTCAATTTTAATGGAAAGGGCTACATGTTTGCCACCAAAGGCTGATAACTATCATCTGCGAAGTAGCTTACTAAATGATGAAGCATCCCCACCCCCCTCTAAACGACATCACCGGGCTCAAGAAGTTATGTCTGCATGTGTTGCAGAAGTTGCTACTGCTTCAGTGGAGCCAATGACAACTGGTGTTGCTGGACAGGATGGCGCATGTTGGAGTTCTGCAGATGAAAGGCCTTACACTAAATGCTTCGAGAATGATAAGAAGGCAGTTAAGGGAAATGAGGAATGTGTCAAAGTAGACATGTTGATTCCAAAATCAGCAAATGAAATAGGATGCAGCAAGAAACCTCTAGCATCTTCAGATTCATATCAATCCTTTATGAGGTTTCCTTCAGAATGGGTCAGTTGGGTAGAGGAGAAGCAGGTGAATCCATTGTTTCAAGATTCAAAGACCTATAAGCACGTAGATAAACAAAAGAATGGAGATGAGGATGAGAGGAATGCAAACACAAAAATTCCTAGTGAATCATCACTGTTTGATTATAAATTGGAAGAACAAAAGAAACACAGCATGACTGCACCAGTGCTATTTTCTCCAAAGAAGCAAGATGGTGCAAATTTAGCTTCAAGACAAGGCAATTCAATCAGCACACCTCTGAACAAGGCTCATGTTGCACTAAAGGGTGAGGCTGAACAATGTGAATACAAGTCAAAGATCATCAGGGTGAAGAAATCTTGCATGACCCCAGCAAAGAAAAATAGCAGAGGCCTTAAGAAAGATCGTGGGAATTCTGGGTCAGAGAAGCTTAACCAAGGGAAGTTACCTAAGCAATTGGCTGTTCACAAGCATGAGTAAGTTTCCCCTATAAAATCTGGCATTGAACCTCCGGCAGAAAAAGTCACAACTCCTTCAAAATGTAAAGTGAAGATAAATGGTACTACAACAATGAAATTGGATGGTGTGTCACATCCTACAGAGTTGCATTTAGAAAAATTAACCAAGCTCAGACAAGTGTATGATGCTGCAAAAGAAGTAAAACTCAGAAATGTGCCAAATGATTCTGATATGGCAACTCCATCTACATCTCTGAAGAATCTTATAGCAGCTGCACAAGCTAAGCGAGAACAAGCTCGTTCAGCCCCTCTGCCACATCCCTTTTTAATTGAAGAAACTGAGAATTCTATTCCTTTTATTTCTAGTCCTTCGCCAATCTGAGGGAGTAGTTCAGAACACAGTTCACCTATTCAACTTCACTTTGATGGTGAGGCAACTGAGGATACAAAGGATGCCATTGCCCATGTGGAACCAAGAAGTCCCAAAGTTAATGCACAGTAGTGGGGCCTGGAAAATATGATGGATCTGGAATCAAGTGAAGAAGGTAAAATAGACTCAGAGCGAAAATCAGTTGGAGGGACACTTAGCGGGGATACAGAAGCAGCAATTTCCAAGGACACCTTTGAAGGAATACTTGAGATATTGTCAAGGACAAAGGAAATTATTGGCAGAGCATCGCACCATGCTATTGACTCTACAAAATATGGCATTGCTGGGGAGGTTGTAGAGCTTATTGTTCGTAGGCTGGAAAATGAAGCGAGTTTCCATCAGAGGATAGACTTGTTCTTTTTGGTGGATTCAATAACTCAATGTTCACACACATAAAAAGGTATGGCTGGAGATACATATCTTCCTGCTGTACAGAGTGCTCTTCCACGCTTGTTGGGTGCAGCTACTCCATAAGGTAGCATTGCACGTGAGAATCGTCATTAGTGTCTTAAGCTTTTGAGGCTTTAGCTTGAACGAAGAATTCTTCCAGAACCTGTTCTGCATCGTTACATGAATGAGATTGGATCTTCAAATGATGATAAAGCTGGTGTTATCTCATCAAGGCATCCCTCTAGAGTACAGTGTGATGTTGATGACCCATTGAGGGAAATTGAAGGGATGCTTGATGAATACGGCAGTAATACAACCTTTCAGTTACCAGGATTCTTGATGCCACATATATTTGAAGATGACGAGGAACCAAGTGCAAATGAATTGAAGAAAGATGAGGATAATTCACCCATTGAAGCTGTTAAAGTGCAAGAAGAGCCAGAGAGCTCTGTTGATCCTATGGAAAGACATCGGCACATCTTGGAGGATGTTGATGGTGTGCTTGAAATGCAGGTCAAAAATAAATCAGAAGCAAAGCATTAAAGAGATGTGATCGTTGCGAGGGCAGCCTCTACATCATTCGCCTCTGGTTGGAAACAACGCAGCTCCTGCAATTTGCTGTGCTCAAATAGTTGCCATTGAACAGGGTCCAAGGTATGCAATTCCTGCTCTGTGATCCATGTACTCTCTTTTGGTGCGAAGTCTTCCCACTGTACCAAGTACCAGTTATATTGTCCTTGGCGAGTCTGAGCAATCTTCTTATCTAGTATGCACACGATCTGTTCCTTTTTTCTACGTGGAATGGTTTGTTGCCAATCCACCTCTTGCAGAAACGGTGGGGAAAATAAAATAAAATAAAAAAATGTCCGCAAGCAACCACACCAAACCCCATTAATTCAATCTCTACTGTACATCCTGCTGGCCCTGTCCGAGTAATTTCGATCCATGCCTGGATGGCCCTTGACACTCGTCTCTGCTGGATTCTAGAGCAACCGACCACTACACGAAATCTGTTAATTAAATTATAAGGACGCCCCTCATTAGAACAGAACCTCCCCTCTTTGGTGTGTCCCAAATTGCAGGTCAAAAATAAATAAGAAGCAAAGCATTAAAGAAATGTGATCGTTGCGTGGGCATCCTCTGCATCACAAGACACTCTCTAATGACAGTGACACTTTAATATAATAATAATAAAAGGATACTAGAATAGTGTTCCATTCCAGATAAATAATCTAGTTCTGCATATCTAAATGGAATTAATGTCCATTAAGTGTATCGTCGTATATTCCCTCAATTGGCATAATAATAAATGCAGTTAGCATAACAAGGCTTGACTGTGCACACAGTAAACATTCGAAGAGGTTTAGTTGCATCTGATAAATGTTGCAAAAGGCTTAGTTATATGTTCAATGCATTGCAAGGAAGTTAGGTTTTATCAATTTCATTTATATCTAAGCCTTAAGGATATTCATTTCCTTGCATGGGACTTGGGCATATTCCCCCTGGTAGATATATTATGCTAAGTTAACTTAGCAGCTAATCCATCAGCTTTTAATTTTGCATCGTAATCTCGTAGGAAATTCTATTATATTTAATTCATAGAAGTCAAACCAGAATGAAACTAAAATTGGCCGAATCATTAAAAAAAGGTCATAACCTATTTTAAGCAAGTTTCTGGATTAAGTTACTTCATTCTGACCAAAAATACAGAGTTGAAACATCTGGCAGAATCAGTAAAGAAAATACCCTCACCCTATAAAATTGCTCGGTTGCGGCATTTCTCTATCTAGAGAGATGAAATCAGTTAACAAGCCTGAAGAGATCTAGATCTCCTTAACTTACAACTAGTCTCTTTGTATTTGTGTGCAACTTTCATGTGTGCTAGACTATAGCATGCAGCATAATAGTCCAATCCTCCAGTGGTATATTCCATATTAGAATGTTGGCAAATTGATTACATTAATTACTATGCTATTATAATACCTGTAAAAGGCAAAGTAAATATCAATCTACATGTTTATCCATCTCATAGATAATGCATATAATTATAATCTGAAGTTTGCAAAAGATGTAAGTGTTTCCTTGAAAAATTTTTATGAATAGGAGACTCCAACTGATTCTTTGCTTCCTTCAACCAGATCATAGCAATTTCATTCCAGTGGTGAACGACCCCAAACACAAAGCAGACCAGGCATTTAGGGCACACCATGAACACCACCACAACTGACCTCACAGCCAACCCAATCAGCCCATGAATGGCAAGTTTCCAATGTTGTCTATGGGAATCTTAGATGCCAAACAACCACAACGACAGAAAATTATGGATGGGAAGTTAATAATCCAAAAACCTATTGAGACCAAAGGCTGGGAAGGTATGTGACACAATAACAAAAACAATTCTCTAGCTATTAGAAGAGCTTGGTTGGTACATGATATTCAACTCTATAATATTTTTTGGTATAGTCTATCATGTTTGCAACTTTCCATTACCATGATGGCATTATTGTATTTCGGATACCTGAGTTCCTTTATTGATGCCAGCTGGCACTAAAATATTTTTGCCTTAGATTTAATTTGGAAATTAGTCTAATTGGACAAAAGATAACAAAGGCAAGCCATCTTGGAGTGAGTCAAAGGGATTGTGTATATGTATGCAATCAAACTGTGATAACCATGGGAATTCATAGCACAAGGAAAAACCCACAAAAATATTGCAGAAGGCAGGCCAAAGAATCATAGAATTGATGATATCAAATCAATATCTCGACTCATGGAGTGATACTAAGTGTAGGAATATTATATGTTTTCCTTTTGCGAATCCTGTTATCACATGGATAGATATTATCTGCTGAATAACCAAAGAATTAAGCTACAGATGTCTTCAGTGAGTGGGTAGCTGCCAAGAGAGATGTCAAAATGTATATCTTTTCTTCATAGTAGAGCCACTGAATAAAAGTGATTAAGCCACCAAAAGAGAAGCCAAAAAGTAGCAGAGGATCAAAAAGAACATTGATAGCTGTCATACAAATTTTAACTAGTCACCACCTAGAAAATTTGTGAAATTGAGCTGCCAGAGCTGCCAAATAGAAGATGTAGTTATGAGGCATTTAATATAGTATTAAATGTGGTTTTTGTTAGTTAGGTATTTGGTAGATATGAAATGTACTCCTCTTCTCCCAATATGTAATGACTTAATCAGACATTGCATCATATAATGAATTAATGAATCCACTCTTTCTCATTCTACTGTGTATTCATGTCCACGTACATGTGTGCAAAAATTACATTTTAGAAATGAAAGTGTGGATTTGTGCAGACTGTTTCTAGAGAAAGGATGGGTACTCATTTATGTTGAGTGTAGTGATTATTATAATATTTTAATATTTTCACTCCCACCAGAAGACTTCATTGCTTTAACTAATGATGGAGATGTTCATTAGTGGACTCATGTTGTACCAAATCCTGTGGCTGGAGTATATAATGTGCCAGCTACCCCATTGTATGGACATGGTCCTTTCATTCCACATGGTGATAAGTTGAGCTAGGTATCCATTGGGGCTGGTATGTGTGCGGGAATTACTGATGGTGGTCGAGTCCATACTTGGAGGATTGCAATGAAGGGTGGGCTTATAGGCATCGTAGTTCGAGAGAAGGAAGCTTTGATACCACTTGTCCATGAGGAATGCCACAAGGATACTGTGATTGTTAATCTAGGTTTGTAACTTGGTTTCTGTAAAGCACAATCTCTGTATTAGATTTATTGGTTTTATTCTTTTTGGTTTATATTTTAATGTTTGTATACTTGCTTTTATACTCTCTTAAGGAAGTGTAAATACTAAGAGGTTTTTTCTTACCATTATCTTTTTCGGGTAGTAGACATGAAAGATGTTGGCTTCACTACAACTGTGTTTTCTATGTACTAGGGGTTTATATTGTACAGTCCGAGCTTGTTCATTGTAGATGGGCAATGTTGGAGGTAGCTAGAATCTTCATTCAAGAGCTATTAATTAAGATGCGGATCCTCAACACCCCTTCCTGGTACACTGTAGGAGAGCTGGATTATTTCACAGATAAAACAACTCTCTTTGTGGTGGATATGTTCTTCCTTGGATGGGTTGAGGGCCGCAGATGGGTAGATATACTTAAGCCTGGCTTAGTCAATACCGATCCAATCTTCCCCAACAATTTCCATTTTTTTGAAAATTGATTCGCCCAAATTTTATAGTATAAAATTATTTTACCCTAAAAGTCGCCAAAATTTTATATATACTAACATAAAATAAATAGAAACCTAAATATTTTTACAAAAATATGATTAAAATTTTACAATTTACATATTGGGGACTAGTAAGATTTTCCAAGGTTTCGTGGTTTTTTTGCTGCTGAGCCCACGCTCTTCTGTCCGCCGCATTTAGGGTTTCTGGTTCTGCATCAAGATGGTGCCATCGGGGTGCTCGACCTGGCTTGGGCTTGGTCCAATGGTAGATTCTCAGGACCCTCCTCCACCTCCACCTCCGCCTCCTCCTCCTCCTCCACCACCTGAGATCGAGGCGTTCAAGCTCCTAATCTCTTTCCAGCCAAAGAAGAAGAGGAAAATCTCCTCCAAATTTGTCAAGTGGCTGGATGAGATCCCCTTGGTGGCACTCCCACTTGAGGGTCTGATGCGAGTGGTCCTTCCCCTTGTAGATCGATCTCTGGTTGGTCAGTTCATGGGCTTATGGCCCTCACTAAAAACAATCGAGGTCTAGATCACTCGCAAATGGAAGCCCCTTATTGCCAATAGCATCACCTCATAATTCTTGGGGCAGGGTTATTTCGAGTTCGAATTCAACATGAAGGAAGACAAGGACTTGATTTTCAGAAGCGAACCCTATTTCATGGGGTCTCAAGGGCTGTACCTAAATCGCTAGACTCCTAACTTTGATCCCTCAGAGGATGTCTCATCTATCGTTCTAGTCTGGGTTCGGCTCCCAAACTTACCGGTGCACTGCTAGAACTGGGAATAATTGCAGCAAATCGGCAATGCACTTGGGAAATTCATAGATAGAGAAAACAACAAGGATCAATACGACTGTGCCAGAATTTGTGTGGAGGTGGATCTTGAAGTTGGGCTGCTAGAAGCCATTAAGCTAACGGTGGGGAACTGGTCCCATATGCAGAAACTAGATTATGAATAATTGTCGTTAAAATGCTGCAGATGTCATTAGTATGGCCACTTCACCAAGAACTATCCCAAAAATGCAGCCACAGAAAAGGAGAAAGAAGAAGGATGGCAGCAAGCCAAGAAATCTAAAACGAGCCCCAAGTCAGGGCAAACGGAAAAAGGAAAGGGAAGCTTAGCTCCCACGGGGAGTATTCCTAAAGCCAGACCCTCTCAGAAAGGTCAAGAGAATATTTTTGTGGCCTTGAGCTCAGAGACAGAGGAAGTCCAAGAAATTGACCCACGGATCATGCAAAATGATATTCAAATGTAAGAAACCCTAGCACAACTAAAGATTGGTGAATATCTTGGAGGAACGAAAGAGGTTGTCTCTGAGGGGGAAGATTTGGATTCAGAGGAGTCGGAGGAAGAAGGAGAAATTGGGGACTCCCAAAATTTGGTTAGAAGATCTACTAGGGGACAGAAATCCTCCAGAGAAAAAAGAGAACAAGAAACCGATAAGGAGAAACTGCAGGGGACCCAGCCGACCCTAGAAAAGATGTTGGCAAAAAACCCCAAAGCACACAGAAATCAAAGTCAGGGCTCTAAGGGATCCCTCTCAGCTAAAAAAATGAAGTAATGAAGATCGTCTCCTGGAACTGCAGAGGGATGGGGAGCAACCTAAAAGAAGAAGCAATGAAATGTATAGAAATGTTGGAAAGACCCGACATTATTCTCATCTAGGAGACCAAAATGAAGGAAAAGGACTTTCTCCATAAAAGCAAACAGTTTTTGGAAAAGGAGGAGGTGTCGCAATCTCCTCTAGAGGCACCTAAGGAGGGCTGGGAATCCTATGGGATGAGACATGCTTTGAGAAAATTCTGGTTAAACTTAACTCAAACTGGATTTTTGCTCAGTTTTTGCATCTCCACACCAAAGAAACTGTGAGTTTTTTCAACATTTATGCTCCGACCCTTCTGGGAGACAAAAAATCCTATTGGGAATCCATTAGGGACCTAGAAAATGAGATTCAAATGATTAATTTCATTCTCGCTGGAGACATGAACATTACTCTAAGCCAAGAGGAGAAGCGAGGGGGTAGCATTGTAAGGGATCCAGTCAGGGAATGGGTGGAGGAGCTCATTCAGGACTGGGATCTGTTGGACATCAAGCCTCCCAAGGGAAAATATACATGTACCAACAGAAGAACAGGTCTAGGCCACATTGCTGCAAGGTTAGATCGTTTTCTCATTCAGAGCTCCTTCTTGCTCTTAGGTCTTGATGTTTGTTCTTCTATTATTTCTTCATCGGTCTCTGATCACAGCCCATTAGGCTTGAGTTGAAGCCACACATGAATATGGGACCTATTCCCTTCTGTTTCAGTGCCCTCTGGGTGTAGCAACCCGACTTTTTGGACAAAGTTGAGGAAGTCTGGAATCAACCTGTCAATGGTTCCCCCTTATTTGTGTGGGAAGAAAAAATGAGGAGAGTGAAAAAACCCCTCAAAATCTAGGCTAAAGCCCTCCCCTCTCCGTCTGAGTCAAGGCGGGCTTCCCAGGCCTGTTTGGAAAGCCACCAAAAATAAATGAAAGATATGGACATCTTGAAGGACAACCTTATCCTGGAAGAGGAGCTCTAGGCTAATCTCCATAAGGCCTATATTCGGGAGGAGGAATTCTGGAGACTTAAATCTCGCAGTCTGTGGCTACAAGCCGGGGATAGAAACACCTCTTTCTTCCATAAGAAGTCTCAAGCCAGAAGAAACTTTAAATCTATAGTGGAAATAAAATCTGGAGATCAATCCTTCTTCGACCCTACCAGCATCAAACAAGCTGCCCATTAGCACTTCAAAGAATTGTACTCAGTGGACAAGCAAGAAAATCTCAGCTCTAATCTGCTTGAGTTGGTCCCTCCAAAGGTCAATGCCCAACTAAGAAACCGGATTCATCCCCCAGGGGCTTCGAATCCAGAATCCGACGAATCCGATACGATTCGCTAGGATTCGTACCCGATTCACGGGATACGGCTGTATCCGTACAGGGTACGGCGAATCCTGACCGTACCTTGTACGGATATGGCTGTATCTCGTACGACCAGACTCGTTGTCTAAAAAAAATGCAATTTTTCTTTATAAAATACCGAATCTGAATTCCTTCTTTGACTTGTTCGTAGAGTTAGTTAGATTAATACTACTTGTTTATGCATTCCTTGAATAAATCTAGGTCTTTGGAATGGATATTATTATTCTATTGGAGGTTTTTAAGTCTGCATCTATATAAGGTGAGCTCCTCATATTGTAATGGTTGTTGAAAGTTTGTGGAGACACACTATAGTACTATAGTTGTTTACTTTGGGGGCAAAAAGCTTATGATTTTGGAACTCAAATGCTGAATACAAAGGCTGTAACTTCTACCACATCAAATTGTCTATAAGGATCTGGGTATAACATTTCATTGATTATGAGAGTTTCTCGATAGACTATTGCCTCTTGAAATTCATGTGTTATTATAAGCTGAAAATAGTGGAAAAGTAAATTTTCATGCATATAAATTGCTTAAAACAAGTCATTTTCAGCTATAGACATTCCTCTCTCTCAACTTGATGCATTTTCCATTATTAGGATTGAGAAATAAGTTCTAGAATTTATAAACAACAACAAGTAATTGGCTGTAGCATTTTTTTTGTCATTGTAAACAACCCTACATCCAGAGATATAAGCTCACTTTGACCTTATCTTTAAGACCAATGGTAGAAGGAATTGACCAACACACACACACACGAGCTTGTAGTCTTGGAGACTGTAGTTTTTTTGTATTTTCTATTTCTATTTTCCATTGGCACTGTACTTATGTAACACATTTTGATTCTGATGAATTAATGAGAAAACTACAGTATCTTACTATCTTGTATTTCTGAGTAAATTTGACAATTGTATGATGTATCAATGTATCAAATTTCAATGTATCATGTATGAGTATCTAAGATCTTAAATCTATGTTTGAATCAATGAATTTTATGAATTTGTGTAAAAAATATCTAATTTTTAATATATTAATATATATATATTTTTAATAAAATAATATATAACGTATCGTATCCTAGAAGTGTCTTGTTCTGGGGGTCACCGTATCCCGAATCTGATTCTCAAATCCTCGTATCCCCGTATCCCCGTATCAGGTGACTTAGATGCCCAAATGAATGCCATGTTGACTGATCCTGTGATCGTCATTGAAATCAAGAAAGCCCTTGATGATATGGTTCCGGACAAGGCTCCTAGGCCAGATGGATTTACTGCTCGATTCATCAAAACTTGTTGGAACATTGTCAAAAAGGATCTCCACAAAATGATCTTAAAGTCCCAGACCCGCCACAAGCTTGGGGGCAACACCAACTCGGCCTTCTTGGCTCTTATTCCAAAATAGAAAGGTGCAAACTCTTTCAACAGATTCAGGCCAATTTCTCTTTGCAATATTGGCTACAAGATTATCACTAAAGTCATGGCCAATAGACTGAAAGGCCTTCTTCCATATATCATTCCTGACAATCAAGGGGGATTTTTCAAAGGTAGGCAGGTAACTGATAATTTCATTCTAGTTCAGGAAGCGATCCATTTAAGTATCCAAAGAAGAGAAAAAGGTATGGCTATCAAGCTGGACCTGGCTAGTGCATTTTATAGATTTAGGCACAAATTTCTATTTGGGGTCATGCAACAATTTGGGTTTGACTGCCGCTTTATAAGCTGTGTCAAGGCCTAAATTGTGGAACCATGGATTGCTCCTCTCGTTAATGGGTGTGCTGCGGAATTCTTCAAGGCTAGTCATGGGATAAAGATGGGATGCCCTTTATCCCCTCTTTTGTTTGTTATTCAAGCCTCTATCCTCAGTTTTATGTTGGAGAAAAGACAAATTGAGCAAGAGATTATGGGTCTTTGGATTGCCAGGGGAGTCAGAGACATAAATCACAATCTATTTGCTGATGACTCCATTCTCCCAAGGGGTGCTTCCGGCGTATTGGCCTCCTGACTCTAACTGGAGTTGGATAGCTACTGCCTCGAGTATGGGAGTGAGCTTAATATGGGAAAATGCTTCATCTACACTTGGAACCTATTTGGCCTTGAGCTAAGCACGATCACTAGGATTTTGGGTTTCCAAGGATCCACAAAATGGGGGTCTTTCAAATATCTTGGGCTGCCGATATTTTAAGGACGTTCGAGTGGGAGAGACTGGCTCCCCTTGCTAAACAAATTCAAGCTCAAAATGCAAGCCTGGGGCATGTCGTGGCTCAATCTGGTAGGCAAGACTGTCCTTATTAAGTCTGTACCTAACAGTCTTCCAATTTTTTAGATGTCTTTATTGTTGGCTCCTATGGGCATCCTTCACAAGATGGAGAAAGCTATTTGTTCCTTATTCTGGAAGGGAGGGAAGAACAACGATACGAGAATTCTGTTGATTAGTTGAAATAAGATTGCTTTTCCACTGCTGGAAGGTGGTCTTCACATAAAATATCTCAGGGAGCACAACATTTCCCTGGGAGTCAAGATCTTATGGCAGTAAGATGTAAGGAATCCTGGATGGGCACAAATCGCTTTGTGTAAAAGATACAGTTTTGAAAGGTGTCTTTGCAGCCTGGAGAACTTCCAAACTAATTGTCAAGGCTCCCAGATTCATCAAATGTGTAAACGTGCCCTCCCGCTCTTGCGTGACCACCTGTTTCGGATACCAGGCAATGGGAAGCAGACCAGACTGTGGGAGGACAGAATCATGAACGCAGAAGAAATTGGGGAGGATCTTGAGTTGCTGGAACTAAAAACATGGATGATCGTAGATGATCGTTACACACTATGGGACATCTCAAATTGGGAAAAAAATAACTGGGAAGGGTGGCAGAAAATAGAGATACATGCTCATCTGGAGCAAGCTTGGGCCAAATTCATGGTGGCATTGGCTGGGAAAGCCCCTCTTAACACCAAAAAAAAAAATAGAAGGGGCTGGGGTTCCTCGAAGGGATGCTACTCCGCAGTTGAATGTTACAGATGTATTAAAGGCATCCCCTTTGTTCCCCACAACCCTGCGATTTGGAAAGGGATTTGGCAGGTCAAAAGCATCCTGAAGATCGACATGTTCACTTGGAAGCTAGGGCACAACAACGTCCTCACTTCTGAAAATTTGCAGCATCGTGACTTCCACGGCCCCTCTCGGTGCCCACTCTGTTAGCAGCAAGAGGAATCCTCAGTTCACATCTTCCTCTAGTGCAGCTATGCTCGGGACATATGGAAGGAACATCTGCCGATCTGGAACAACAACCCCAACCTCCCATCCAACACCATGAACTTGTTGTCTTTTTGGGGAGACCTATTCCCTAAGTCCTTCCCTGGACAAGGTTGGCCCTTCGTGGGATGGATGATTATCCCAAAGCTTATTTGCTGGAAGATATGGCTTGAAAGAAACAACCAGATATTTCAAGAGAAGGCCCTAAAATAGCAGCAAAATGTTGTGAAAATTAAAAGCCTCTTCAAATAAATAATGCAGGCCAAGGTGAACCAGAAGCGGGTCAGTGGATTAAATCAAAAATGCAAGGAGTGGTGTCAGCAGTTGGGGATAAATATTCCCACGGGCCAAAATATGGAGAAGAGAAGAGAAGAATGGAAAATCAGGTTAGAGGATGAGGAATTCGACAAATGGAGAAGCAGATCAGATATCCACACTATGTTTTTTGACGGCGCAACAAAGGGTAATCCGAGGAAGGCCGGAGGCGTAGGAATTATCGTTGCCCTTTAGACCAAATCATCTCCCACTTTTCCTAGGATTTGGGGCTTTCCTCGAACAATCAAGCGGAAGCCATGGCCCTCCTCCAAGGCTTGAAACAACTGCAAAAACATGGTATAAAGGAGGCTTGAGTCATTGGAGATTCAAAAAATATCATTGGCCTGATTGTGACAAAACAAGTCCCTAAATACCTCCACTTGCAACGAATGTTCGATCGTATTAAGAAGCTGATCGGGTCATTTGAGAGACTTCAGTTCTTTCACGTCCTATGGAAAAATAACATAGAAGTGGACCTTGAGGCCAACATTGTTGTCTCTTTTCATGCGGAATCCCTCCTTTGCGATGAGGGGGAATCATGGGACCCTCTGCCTTAGCTTGTCATGTATTTTTTCCTCTTGCTGTAGCAATTTGTTTGCATTAGAAGGTTTTCTAGTCATTGGGAAATTGCTAGACTGAATGTAAGAAATAGAGTAGGCGAATTTTGATTGTTTGAAATCACCCTAGACATTGGGTCCCCAGTTGTACAATCAATGAGCATAAGCCTTGGATCCTTTTTTAATTAATATAAACATACCCGCATCTATAAAAAAATTAAAAAAAAATCGCCAAGGTTTCTAAATTTGAAGATAAACTTCTATCCTTAAAATTTTCCCCACCCTGGTGGGTTGTGGTTTGAACCTCTTGGCTGGGGCTCTGGCTCTCCTAAGAAAATCAAGGAGCTGAGGACCAAGGAAATCAAGAATGGCTGATTGGCCATGCTGGCTATCATGGGAGCTTGGTTCCAAGCAGAGTACACTAGCACCGGTCCCATTGACAACTTATTGGCTCACCTCGCAGACCCTGGACATGCCACTGTATTTGTGGTATTAATGAGCACTCATCTCTGAAATTCTAGTTGTAGAATGTCCTTTGAGCATTACAACTTTCCTGTAAAATCTAACAGTAATTTTCCTTTATTGTATTCTCTGTGTAGGCCTTCTCATCTAAATGAACTTACATGGCTTCTGGAATTCCATCTGTAACATGATTTCATCTGAAACTCCTTAGGAAAAATTGTCTGTATAGTTTCCCAAAGACTAATGCTAAAAGAGCATCATTGTTATTTGGTTGTTATTTTAAAGCTATTTGTGTGGAGAATAATTTTGCTTTGTGTGTTAGTATGATGTAAAAGTAGTTTTCTGATTGGATTTTGTCTTGTAAGATTCTGACTACAAAGTTCAGTTATGGAATAGAATGGGGAACATGATGGAGAAGGGAAAACAATGATGAATACAATGTTTGAAATTTTACCTAAGAAAGCATCCATATTCTCTTGCAGTTTATGAAACCATCAACTAAACTGAGGTTGGCAACCTCAGTTTTCTTCAGAAATCCTGCAATGGTGTTCATTCCATGTACAAATATTAACAGGCAACTTCATCTCCAACAATTTTATACAAAATATTAACAACCAACTTTATCTCTAACACTTGTATAGTTGAATAATTGTGCATATTTGATTTTTTCCCAAGCATGTGATTTTTGTGATAGTCACTCCCCAAAAATATAGGTGATTGATAATCAATTTTGGAAAATATTCATTCTGTTGCAGGTCTCAGGACTGCCACGAAAGTAATACGTGTAGAAGGATCCCTGATAGTAGTTTTCAAGAAGAAAACCAGAGGTCGAATGGGACCAAGGAAGAAACCAGTGAAATCTAGCAACGAATTAGGAATAGAAGGGCATCATTGAATATTCAACTACAGTTCCATTTGGTTACAAATCTATTAAGACTTCTATATGTGGATTCTCATTTTTGTAAACCACCCTTATCAACTTATGGCTAATGTACAACTTTGTAAATGATATTCATCTGTATATTGTATCGATGAATTTTGAACTGATCCACTCCTGTTATGAAGCAATGGTAAGAGGCTTCCTTGCAAGAATTTGTAGGCAACATGCAGGTCCTTTTATCTGTTTCGAGATACTTGCAAAGAGCAATTCTGCTTACAGTCTCTAAAGGGTACAGAGTGTAAGAATCGTTTTACACTGACTTTTGCACATTCTTGGTTGAATTTTGAAGGCATTTCTGATTTTGACATTAACTACATGTAGAATGTCAGTTATGCTTACATTCTCTAAAGGGTGCAAGGATTGTTTTATACTGCCTTTTGCACATTCTTGGTTGAATTTTGAAGGAATTTCTGATTTTGACATTAGCTACATGTAGAATTTGGAGCATGTACCCAGTTTAACTAATAACTCACAACCCCGATTTCCAAAAGGAGGATGCTATTGAAATTGTAATGATGAATTGCAGTGGGTAAGACACACTTCTATGCTCCATAATTTAAAGAAAATATTGTAGCTTGAAATGCAGGATGGAGCCATTTAGATCTCGTATAGAAGCGTTGAAATATGGTCAGAATATTGACAAACAATCATCTGTTAGAATCCTATGCCTCTTGGAATTGTTTGTTGGTTTGTCTAAAATATATAGTAGGTTTCTTTTGAATGGATTGGTTGACATATTTTTAGAGATTTGAGGCTCTATTGCAATTCATATTGCTTCTCTATGTGATCTGACCAAATATGGCTTCTGATTTGTCACATGCAATTTTTAGTGGAAGCTAGTGAAGATGAATTTCACAGTCCCATACAGTTAGTACTCCCTCATTTAGACATCTCATCAAAAAATTGGCGTGCCAGTTCTATTTTTCCACATTTGGCATACATATCTTTGAGAGCAGTCCCCACTAAAATATCAGACAAAAATCCTATTCTAATATTATAAGCATGAATCCACTTACCCCATTGCATAGGTGCTAACTGGGCACAAGCTGGAAGTACGTTCACCATGGTGACAGAGTGAAGTTTAATGCATACCAGTTGCATTCATCTAAGCAACAACAAAGCTTCATTTGCAATCTCATTGACCACATTTCCAATAATCAAATCATGGCATTCCAAAATACCACATTCCTTTCAAGCATTTTATAAAACACAACACACACAATATCTATACTCCTACACTTTTCATGCATATCAATGAGTGAAGTTTCAACAAAAATCATCTAATTCAAACCCACTTCTAGTTATGTAATCATCGATCCACGTGACTTTTTGCAGAGCTATTAAATGGGTGCAAGCATGGATGACACTCACCATCGTAAACCAATCGGGCACAACATATTCTTTTCGCATTTCATCAAACAGTCTTTTTTGACGCCCTCTGCCAGAAGCCGGGCCAAACCCTTCAAACCCTCCTGCACCCGAGCTTCATGAAGTCGTAGGGATAGATTCGCGAATTCATCGTTCTGCTGCAGAACTAACTGGACAAAAAACCCCCAAAACCTCAGCAAATTCAATCTCATTACTCACTGGAAAAAATCCCCAAAAACTCAGCAAATTCAATCTCATTTAGTTTAAAAACCAAAGACGGAGAGAAAATGGCTCCAAATCCCACAGAACGAGTGGAATTTTGATGCCATAAATTTACATTGACAGGTTGCCAACGAAGATACGATCGTGTCTAAATCATCATAGAAAATGCACTCTGGATAATTCACTTTGACCAGACACTGCAATTCAGATCAGGCTATGAATGCCAAGTCTCAGAAAACGACCTCGATGTCATTTACCCTGCTAAATCTCTCTATTGTTTCATCCTTCAAGCCATCCTTAGTGACAGAATCCCTTTCCAGAATTTCATTTGGGAAGTTACTAATAGCCTGAAAGTTGCCATCTTTACAAATTCCCTAAACCAATGCACTATGAGTACAAACGTCTGGGAGAATACCTTTATCCACCATCCCATTGTATAGTTTTAGAGCCTCCTCCAAATTATCTTTGTTGCGATTTTCACCGATTAAAGAAGTGTATGTATATTTATTGGGAGAGACTCCTTTATCTTGCATCTCATTAAATAGTCTATATGCCCATTCAATTTCCCCCTCGTTACAGAGACCATGTATTAAAGAATTATAATATACTACATTAGGTTGCAAACCTTTTTCAATCATTTCATTGAAGAGCTTAAAAGCTGTGTTTATTCTACCTTCCTTACCCTGTCCATGAATGAGAATGCTGTAAGTAACACAGGATGGGTCTAAACCCCTCCTTTGCATTTCAGTAAAGAGCTCCCTGGCTTCTCGAATGTTTCCCTTTTTACAATGTGCATCAATTAATGAGGTGAAAGTCACTTCATCAAGAACTAGTCCATCATCCACCATCTTATGCAAAAGACCGTATGCCTATTTTATCTTCCCTGCTTTGCAAAGGCCATCAATTAAAGCATTGTAAGTAACCACATTTGGAATTAAAGCATTGTAAGTAACCACATTTGGTGCAGTTCCTCTGCTTACCATTTCAGTATGCAGCTTGAAAGCCTCCTCGGCGTTGCCTGACTTACACTCTCCATCAATGACAGTAGTGTAGTTAAAACAATCTGGAAACAAACCCTTATCGATCATTTCAACCATGAACTTATGAGCCTCTTCCATGTTTCCCCTCCTACAATACCCATCAATGAGCGTATTGTAAGTTACCGCAGTGGGCACAAGACTGCCAACAACCATTTCATTGCGCAACTTCAGAGCCTCAATCATATTTCCATCTTTGCAGTATCCATAAATCATTATATTGTACGAAATAACATCTGGGACTAGACCTCTCTTCCACATTTCATCAAACTGTTCATTTGATTCCTTCACCTTGCCCATTTTGCACAACCCATGAATCGGCGTATTATATGTCGAAACAGTAGGCAAAAGACCCTTCTCTGCCATCTCATCCCTCAAGCGAAAAGCTTCAACCATGTTTCCTTTCTTGCTATGTCCATCAATCAAAGGATTGTAAGTGAAATCTAAAATAGTCAAGCCTGTATTCTGCATTTTTTGCATCAGCTGCTTGGCTTTATCCAATTTCCCATCCTTGCAGAGACCACTTATAAGCACATTGTATGTCACGTCATTAGGCGAAGATCCCTTCATCTCCATCTCGACCAACAAATCCAGAGTCTCTTGCACTTTCCCCTCTTTACAGAAAACATCCAACATCGTATTAAACGTTACAATACTTGGAAAAATGCCTATGTCGAGCATCTGCCGGTATATTTCCCCTCTCTCTGTTTGGTTTACAATAATCGAATTGTGTGGCGGTAATAGCAAAAGGAATTTGGAAATTCAATATATCCTTGATATTTCAGTTTTTTAAGTTATTCATTTATTTTTCCCTCCATTTTGATTTTTCCCTCCACCATTTTGATTAGGGTTTAGTTATTTTTTCCTTCCACCACTTTGATATCCGTTTTGATTTGGGTCTAGTTATCGAATAGTTTTTCATTTTTTAAATATTTTTGAAGTTGTCAATTTGAAGAGAATTTTTTTATTTTTATGGAAAAAAAAATTATATATATATATTGTAAAATAAGGAAATGGAAAAAATAGATTAATTCATCTCTTAAGCTATTTTTAATATTTATAATGTTTGTATTAAATTTTTAGAAGTTTTTCATTTTTTTTAAATGAATAATATTAAGATTACATTTTTAAACATTCATTTTATTGAAAAGATTTTGAAACATTTACTTTTATATCAAAGCATAAGAACGTATAGCAATATATTTATTATTAATTTGTGATTACATGGGTTAAATTTTTTTTTAACATGTATTCACAAATGTGGAAAAGTATCTCTTGAGTATTTTCGCATGGAAAATAAGGGTTAGCTAAACAATTTGTTATTAATGTTGATGGGTATTTGGCTAGTTTTACACTATCAAATGTCTAGATCAAATGTCTTGAGTAAAGTGCGTCACTCCACACTATCAATTTTATTGTGGATGCCATCCATGAATGTGGGGAAGCAACCCCTTTGTCTCTAAATTTTAACATTGGAGATGGATTCATAGACCCCCTTTATCTCTTAGTCCATCTACAGTGTCAAATTTTAGTGAAATGTAACAGTTTAATATCAAAATTGCAATGTTCCATTTCCGGAGTGACACAATTAAAAATGACTAGCATAAATGACTAAATCATATACTTCTTTTACTTGCTAGTTGGTCATATTTTTATTCTTAGACTATAGTGTTCATTTACATTAATCATTTTTAATTTTGTCACTTATTATGTAGTCATAAATTTTAGTCATGGACTAAATTAGTCATTTAAGTTAGTCGTTTTTAGTTAGGTCACTTATTATCTAGTCGTTTATTTTATCCCTAGACTAAATTAGTCATTTCAGTTAGTCGTTTTTAGTTGGGTCACTTATTTTCTAGTCGTTTATTTTATCCCTAGACTAAATTAGTCGTTTAAGTTAGTCTTTTTTAGTTGGGTCACTTAAAATTGTTCAAATTTAGTAGTAATTCACTTGAAATAGCTGTGGTGACTAACTTTTTTAGTCACCTAGTCACTAATTTCATCATTTTTTACTAGTGATCAAAGATCATGGAAGATGACAAAATATGACAAAAGATCGAGACAGATGATGAAAGATCAATAAATACCGCGGAAAATATGAAAAGATCGCAAAAGATAAAAAAATGTTGTGAATGATGATGAAAGATCGCAAAATATGACGAAATACAACAAAACATCCTAAAATATCATGAAAGATGATGAAATATCTCGAAATATGACAAAAGATCACGAAAGATGATAAAAGGTTATGAAAGACCAGAAAATATCCTAAAATATCACAAAAGATGATAAAAGATCCCGAAAGATGACAAAATATCATGAGAGATGACAAAAGGTCACGAAAGACCGCAAAACATCCTAAAATATTATGAAAGATAAGGAAAGACGACGAAAAATCACAAAATATCGTGAAATACCATGAAACATCCTAAAAGATCGTGAAAGATGATGAAAGATTGCAAAAGTCAATGAAACACCCTAAAAGATCACGAAAGATCGTAAAAGACCACGAAAGATGACGAAAGACCACAAAACATCCTAAAATATCATGAAAGATGATGAAACATTGCGAAATATGACAAAAAGTCACGACAGATTGCAAAACATCCAAAAAAATGACAAAAGATCATGAAATGATGAAACATCTAGAAATTATGTGAAAATTCTCAAAATATCACAAAAGATGAAAAAAGATCATGAAATATGATGAAAGATGGTAAAATACAATGAAAGATCGTGAAAGATGATTAAATATAAAGAAAGACCGTGAAAAATACTAAAAGATTGCAAAATACGAAAAAAATAATATGAAAGATGATGAAATATTGCGAAAGGTGACTAAAGATCATGAAATATTGCAAAAGGTGATGAAAGATCACGAAGACCACAAAAAATGCTAAAATATCACGAATGATGATGAAATATCACGAAAGATGAAAAAATATCACGAAAGATGACAAAAGGCCATGAAAGACCGCAAAACATCCTAAAAGATTATGAAGGATGACAAAAAATCACGAAAGATTGTGAAAGACATCGAACCATCCCAAAAGATCACAAAAGATGATGAAAAATCGCGAAAGATGATGAAAGATTGCAAAAGTTCGCGTAACATCCTAAAAGATAACAAAAGATGTCAAATGTTCACGAAAGACTGCAAAAAATCCTAAAAGATCACAAAACATCATAAAAGATGATGAAAAATCATGAAAGATCTCAAACGACGACGAAAGATGACGAAAAATCATGAAAGATCACGAAAGACCACAAAATATCACGAAAGATGAAAAAATACCACAAAAGATGACAAAAGATGATGAAATAACTTGAAAAATTGCAAAATATGACGAAAGATCGCAAAATATGAAAAAATATTGCGAAATATGATGAAAGATCACTTAAGATGACAAAGTATAATTGACGATGACGAAATATCACAAAAAATCCTAAAATATCATGAAATATAATGAAAAATCATGAAATATGACAAAAGGTCACGAAATAGTGAGAAAAATCTTAAAAGATGATGAAATATCACAAGAGATTACGAAAGATGATGAAAAATCATGAAAGATCGCAAAACACCCTAAAATATTGTGAAAGATGATGAAAGATCGTGAAAGATGATTAAATATTGCAAAAGATTGTGAAAGTTTGTGAAACATCCTTTAAGATCATAAAAGATTGCAAAATATTGCGAAAGATGATGAAAGACCACAAAACATCCTAAAATATCGTGAAATATCACGAAAAATCATGAAAGGTCGTGAAAGATCAAGAAAGATGAAAAACATCCTTAAAAATGACGAAAGATGATGAAAGATCATGAAATATTATGAAACATCAAGAAATTCTGCGAAAATCCTGAAAGATCATGAAAGATGAAAAAAGATTGTGAAAGATGATGAAATATCACGAAAGATCATGAAAGATC
The DNA here is from genome assembly GCA_034641835.2 of Pinus albicaulis. Classification (NCBI taxonomy): domain Eukaryota; kingdom Viridiplantae; phylum Streptophyta; class Pinopsida; order Pinales; family Pinaceae; genus Pinus; species Pinus albicaulis. The sequence goes on along the minus strand of CM076569.1, from coordinate 991,344,577 downwards.
ACGAAAGATCTCAAAACATATGAAAAGATGATGAAAGATCTTGAAAGATGACGAAGCATCGCGCAAGATGATGAAGAATCACAAAAGATCTCAAAAGATGACGAAAGATGATGAAAATTTACCAGAGATCACAAAAGATCATGATAGATCACGAAAGATGAAGAAAGATCACAAAATATCGTGAAGAACCATGAAATATCATCAAAGATCATTGAAGATGATAAAATATGACATAATATTAGGAAAGATGATGAAATATCAAGAAAGACTGCGGAAAATACTAAAAGATCACAAAAGATAAAAAAATGTTGTGAAAGATGATGAAAGATCACAAAATATGACGAAATACTGTAAAACATCCTAAAATATCACGATAGATGATGAAATATCCTGAAAGATGACAAAAGATCACGAAAGATGACAAAAGGTTACGAAAGACCACAAAACATCCTAAAATATCACAAAAGATAACGAAATATCTTGACAGATGACAAAAGGTCACAAGAGATGACAAAAGGTCACGAAATACTGCACAACATCCTAAAATATGATGAAAGATAAGGAAAAACGATGAAATATCACAAAATATCGCGAAATACTCCTAAAAGATTGGGAAAGATGATGAAAGATTGCAAAAGTCCATGAAAATCCCTAAAAGATAACGAAAGATCGTAAAAGGCCACGAAAGATGATGAAAGACAACAAAACATCCTAAAATATAATGAAAGATGATGAGACATCACGAAAAATGTCAAAAAATCACGAAATATCGCAAAACATCCTAAAATGACAAAAGATCATGAAAGATGATGAAAGATCAAGAAAGTTTGTGAAAATTCTCAAAATATTACAAAAGATGAAAAAGATCGTGAAATATGATGAAAGATGATGAAAAATCGAGAAACACTGCAAAATGGTATAAAAGATGATGAAATATGACGGAACGTTGCGAAAGATGATGAAAAATCATGAAATATCACGAAAGACGATGAAAGATCATGAAAGATCACAAAACATCCTAAAAGATGACGAAAGATGATGGAATGATGAAAGATCACAAAAGATGATGAAAGATGATGAAAAATCATGAAATATTATAGTATACCACAAAACATCATGAAAGATGAAGAAAGATCACAAAATATCGTGAAATATTTTGAAAGGTCATGAAATATCACAAAAGATAAAAAAATATGACGAAAGTACACGAAAGTTGTTGAAAAATCAAGAAAGACTGCGAGAAATCCTAAGATATCTCAAAAAATGAAAAACGAAAAGGTCTGCGAAACATCCTAAAAGATCACGAAAGATAATGAAATAATGTGAAATATGGCGAAAAATCACAAATATCATGAAAGATCATGAAATATCATAAAAAATGATGAAAGACGACGAAAGATCATGAAAGATGATGAAACATCAAGAAATTTAGTGAAACATCCTAAAATATGATGACATATATTGAAATATGATGAAATGTCGTGAAAAATGATGGAAAATCATGAAAGATCATGAAATACCACAGAACATTATAAAAAATCACAAAAGATTGCGAAAAATCATGAAAGATCGCAAAACATCCTAAAATATGACGAAAGGTGACAAAAAAAATCATGAAATATCTCAAAATATGATGAAAAATCAATAAATATCACCGAAACCCCAAAATATTAAGAAATATAACAAAATAACATGAAAGATCACAAAATATTGCAAAATACCGCAAAAGATCACGAACACTGACAAAAGATGATGAAAGAACATGAAAGACCATAAACATCAAGAAAATTAGTGAACATCCTAAAAAGATGATGAAACATCAAGAAAATCAATGAAACATCCTAAAAAGATGACGAAATATCTTTAAATATGACGAAATGTAGAGAAACATGATGAAAAATCACGAAAGATCGCAAAACATCTTAAAAGATGACGAAAGATGACAAAAAATCATGAAAGATCACAAAAGATGATGAAAGATAATGAAAAATCACGAAATATCACTGAAAACCCAAAAAGATGAAGAAAGATCACAAAACACCGTGAAAAATCACAAAAGACTACAAAATATTGTGAAAGATCATTAAGATGATAAAATATGATGAAAGAAACGTTGAAAGACCATAAAAGATAGTGAAAGATTGTGAATGATGATGAAATATCAAGAAATACCATGAGAAATCCTAAAATATTGCAAAAGATGAAAAAATATTGGACAGATGATGAAACATGATGAAAGATCACGAAAGATGATGAAAGATCGTGAAAGATGATGAAAGATCATGAAGACTGTTTAGTCAATTTAGTGTCTTAAATTGCTAACATAAATTATCAACCAGGGCTAGTAAACTGATGAAGTGTGATGCACTATATGTGCCTAAGTATCCCTTTTTCTTACTTCGTTGTTTTTAGTGTTTTATTGATGTTTTGGGGTTTTTTATGTTTAATGCTTAGTATGCTACTCTATGCTAAAAAGATGAAGTTATATTTATGTCAAAAATGGAGAAAAGGAAATGTTAATGAATAAATGAAAACAGAGTTTATTTGCAAATTCTATTCCTAACTAAAAAATGATGAAAACAGAGAGTCCTAATCCATGGATATTACAGCTTCTAAATGAACATTCATGAAATGAAAAGTAACTCAAAACACTATAACTTAATCTGATTCATTTAGTTAGAGATTTGTTGGAAGAGCTTGTGAAAAAGATTAATTCTAATGCAATGAGGATCTTATTTTTAACTAAATAACAGAAAATGAAATGCTAATAACTCAGAATATCACAATTGAATCCCATTCATTTAATAGAGATGTATTGGAAGAGCTTGAGAAAGAGACTAATTGCAATATCATGAGGATCCTTTATCTAAGCAAATGACATGAAACATAATGCTAAAAGCTATGATTTCAGAAAGCAATCTAAGTAAGGAAATATGACAAAATAGAATTGAAAATGACTTATCTAGAAAACATGTAAAACCTCCTCGAATAGCAGGGGCCCTCTGCTACCAATTTGGTGAAATTCTTCAGCTCCTTAAAGTTGTAATCAAAACAGCATCAAAGAACTAAACTTCTTTATTGATAAACTCACAAATCTACATCCCATTCCATCTTAAGCTTTGTTACAAAACACTCTCTAATCCTTTCTCTTCTTCTCCTATTTTTTCACTACCCATGATAGGAGAAAGCTTCTCCTATTTATACAAAATATGAGAAGTTATCTCATTAATGGGATTCCATGAATCTCTCCCTCCATCTCTAGAGTTACAATAAAAATAGGAAATGATAAGACACATGTATTTTTAGAGTTTCAACACAAATAAGAAATGAGACACATATCTTCTTAGAGTTTCAATACAAAAAGGAAATGAGACACATGTCCTCATGATCCCATGATCTTCTCCACTCAAATTCGAATTTGGTTTTGGGAGGCCACATAAAGGTCTTTTAGAAGCTTTCTTTTGACCTACACATGTCACAAAACTCATAACACATATATAGATATATGAAACTATGTTAATTTTCTAGTTTCTAATCATAAATTCACTTTAAATACATAAAATAAATAACTTTGGAAGACAAGGATCCTAACCCATATATTTATGAAAATGGTTACTTGATGTAAGGTTTTAGGTTATATGGCTATGAAATAAGAGCTAAATGGTAATGACATAATGGAAATATGTATGAATATGGAAAACACTTTTGAGACTCAACATACCCCCCAACTGAAGTTGTTGCATGTCCTCATGCAACTATTGCAATGATTCATTTGTTCATGAGTTGATCTTTTATGAGTTTTGAATCATATTGATTCGTTCCAAACTTTGCTTTATAATATTTTCTTTTAGCAAAGTATAATACATTTGATTGCAACATTTTTTTTTTTTTAATGGTTGGTTCTTGTGTGACAACTGGTTTTTTTTGAGCAATGGTTCTTGTGTAACAATGCTTTATTTTCTTTGTTGCATCAAAGTTCATGAAAACATTTAGAATTAAATACTCCATCAATGAATCGATCATTTGAAAGGCATATAATCTTTTGGATCATGTTGCAACAATATTTGGTTGGGAAGTATATGTGGGTAGAAATGAAATGAAAATGTGTGATAGTGTATGACATATGGATATGGAATGATGTCCCTTCCCCCAACTAAAGATATGACAATGTGAAAAAAGGAGTGAGAAATTTTTTCCAAAGTTATAATTTTAGCATTCTAATGAATTACATGACTAAAAATTAGAAAACCACATACCTTCACTTACCTTAAATGTGGATGAGTTGTGTATACTGAAGAGTGTGGCTGTTGATGTTGTTGGATCAGGAACTATGTAAACAAATGAATTTGATCTACTTCTTTGTTCTATTTGTTCTCTTTGTGCTGATGGAAATATTGAGATCTTTATTGCTGCTGATACAAATTGATTCCTGCTGCAAACTGCTGAAATGATGTATTCTTCAATTGTTACAAAATCCGATGGTACAATTCTAGTCATGCGAATAAATGTGTTGATGTCGAGCATGAAGAGAAGTCATTGGATTACCGACCATTGATGAATGTCATTAACCAATGCGAGGCAAACTCACCATTAATGTCAATGAGTGCCAAGGTACCTAAGTACATCTTGCAAAGTGCGAATAAATGGGCTGATGTCGAGACACTTGCAAGATCTGACGATCAAGGGACATTGATGTATGCCCATGATTGTCAGCGAGAGAACTTGTCATTAATGCATACAAGCCTCAAGGTACTATTAAGGACTCTAGTCTTAGACCTAGATATTGTGCTGATGCCGATAGGCCAAGACTTGTTAGAAGGGAGACCTTAAGGAATCCTCTATCATCTAACGCGAGCATGAAAGAATAATTTTTGAAGGACTATGGATTCAATAATTTGCATTGAAGCAAGATTTATTTGCAAAATGAAAAGGATATGAAAAGGAAAATGGAAATGGACAATGAAAAATGGAAAATGACAATGCGAAATAAGCATGTAGGTGAGCTTCTTGCTTTTATTTGTGGAGTAGACAAAAAGTAATGGAAAGTGTATGTGAATGAAGGAAAATGAACAACTAACTCTTGCTGGGAAAATAATGGTGGTTTGTTTTGAATTTATTGGTTGGATTTACAATTCAAAAAGGGAAGAAAAGTAATGGTCTTGATGGATATGAACATGGACTTGTTCTCATGTTTCTCATGAAATCGGTCCTTTGAAAACCAATCGTGCGCACAATTAGTTTCCTTCAATGATAATTCAATCATCCCAAATCTGCAAAAAAAAAAAAAACTTGACATAAAGAACATAAGTGTGTTAAAAAAGAAGTAGCTAATTTCTTTCTGATTCTTACACAAAAATTAAATGTCAAATGAAACAGATTAAGGTAAATCAAAAAGTTCTATATTCGGTCCAATTCATGATATCGATAACAATCCATTTTTAAAGAATAATCATGAAAAATAAATCAACTCCCTATTGTCGGATGACTTTATGCACTGTGCTTAGTAAAATAATTTGCATCACAAATATTTGCTGTGTTTTGCAAGTTAAAACTTTATAGAAAAATACACATCAACAATATTAATGCCAAATGTTCAGAAATCATCTAAATAATCTTCCAATTGTCCTGCAAACCATTATTAAGAATTTTTTTTTTTTTTTTTCGCTGCACGGGTATGTTTAAGTGAACCATCACAACAACAAAAAATTTCTATTTGTTTCAATCATGAAATTCACATCAATTTTGATAACAATTTTTCATGGCAAATAAAACATACAATATGATTACGACGAAAAAAAAAAACTAAAATAATTTATTTATTTATTTTTAAAATAAAATAAATAAATAAATAAATAAAACATATATGAAACATTGTATATAAAACATATTTATAAACATTATATATACAACACTATGTATATAAACAACATTCCAAAAAAAAATACACTACATAACATATATAAAAAACCAAACCTATAACACTCCATAAAAAAAAATAAAAAAAATAAAACATAACAACACTCTACTAATAAAAAGAAAGAAACGTAACATACATAGAACACTTTATCAAAACATAACATGAACTAAAAACGACACAACGTATCATCAAAATAGTATACAAATTTTGCCATGAAAATAAAAAAATAAAAAACGTTGAAAGTGAATATCGATGAAATGACACGTGAAATAAATGTTGGAAAGTGAAGAATAAAACTTGGTTTCATACTGGGCAGCGTTGAAATTCCATTTGGTGCAGCGCTAAGGTGAGCCACGGATCTGCTGCTGGGAAGATGAACCTTTTTAAGAACCTCGAGAGAACAATAGCTTTGGGCTTTTAAACCACGCCATGGTTTCATGAAACTCCAGAAACATGAACAGTTTTTTTTTTTTTTTTTAGAAAATGGGAAATTTTCTAGTCTCATATATTTTTTTGCAGCATTAATCCTCGCTAAAATGATGACGTGCTTGAATTTTTTTGATCACAGCATCGTAGTTGACTCTTCATCGAATTTCATATTCGTGATTGCTTCAATAAATTGCCCGAGCACAGTGATGTGGATTCGATCTCCATATAACACAGAACTCTACCAATCTGTCCATCTATCGTGCCATAAAATCAGGTTTTAATCAATGCGGCCACCTCATTTTGCATTCAAACTCTACTTTGATTCGCCGCCAAGGAATTGTGCAACTGTCACCGGCCAAATCGGCCCATCGATGGGAAAATCCCACTAAATATGGTGACCATCATCAAAGGAATTTGTTTGTTTTGATCCAGGGCATCCGGATGCAAATTTCGGTTCAACAGATATTCTCGAGGATTCTTCTGTGGTAGATCAATTCTTCTTATTTGTCAGGGGTCACGGTCTGCAGGACTCAAATTTTCAGGTTCCTCTGTGAATCCCTGATCTTGCTCCCAACTTCGTCAAGGCTAGCATTCCACAAGCGGATTCTCCACTCTCAACTTTTGAATTACGCTTGATGCATCTGGAAAGAGCACTGGGCCTCTTTGTTCACTACCATGGAGTTGCATTTGCTTGTCCGAAGGTTGCGATATAGATGACAGAGGAAACACAGCTCGGCATGTCAAGAGACATCAGATATCAATTTTATTCAATTTCGTTGTTGTCAAACCCTGGTTTTTAATCACGCATTCAAATTTTATTTACAGGTTGATTGGAAGGCCAAAGCCAAACTAGCACACAAAACATTGATATAGAGATTGCAAAGCCAATTAAACGTTGTTTTCAGCTTATTTGTTTGGATTATGGCTTTGTTTTTCAATTTTTTAATGTTTGGTTTGTTTTATTATGTTTTGTTTTATTTTTTTTTTATTTTTTTTGTTTTTTTTTAATAAAACTACATATGTTATATTTTCAAAATTAAAAATATACATATATATTTCATTAAACAAAACAATTTATTGAAATTTTTTCATTTTTTTTTAAACCCAACGAAATGAGGAAAACTTTTTTTTTTTTTAACATAAATTTCTTTTTCTGATCCTCCAGATCACACAAAGTGTAAGAAGAGAGCATACTCGAGAAATTATTAAATTTTTTTTTTAAATGTAAGAAATAAGGCTACCTAGTTACACTTCCCCGGCAACGGCGCCAAAATGTTTAGTCAATTTAGTGTCTTAAATTGCTAACATAAATTATCAACCAGGGCTAGTAAACTGATGAAGTGTGATGCACTATATGTGCCTAAGTATCCCTTTTTCTTACTTCGTTGCTTTTAGTGTTTTATTGATGTTTTGAGGTTTTTTATGTTTAATTCTTAGTATGCTACTATATGCTAAAAAGATGAAGTTAGATTTATGTCAAAAAGGGAGAAAAGGAAATGTTAATGAATAAATGAAAACATAGTTTATTTGCAAATTCTATTCCTAACTAGAAAATGATGAAAACAGAGAGTCCTAATCCATGGATATTACAGCTTCTAAATGAACATTCATGAAATGAAAAGTAACTCAAAACACTACAACTTAATCTGATTCATTTAGTTAGAGATTTGTTGGAAGATCTTGTGAAAAAGATTAATTCTAATGCAATGAGGATCTTCTTTTTAACTAAATAATAGAAAATGAAATGCTAATAACTCAGAATATCACAATTGAATCCCATTCATTTAATAGAGATGTATTGGAAGAGCTTGAGAAAGAGACTAACTGCAATATCATGAGGATCCTTTATCTAAGCAAATGACATGAAACATAATGCTAAAAGCTATGATTTCAGAAAGAAATCTAAGTAAGGAAATATGACAAAACAGAATTGAAAATGACTTATCTAGAAAACATGCAAAACCTCCTCGAATAGCAGGGGCCCTCTGCTACCAATTTGGTGTAATCCTTAACTCCTTGAAGATGTGATCAAAACAGCATCAAAGAACTAAACTTCTTTATTGATAAACTCACAAATCTACATCCCATTCCATCTTAAGCTTTGTTACAAAACACTCTCTAATCCTTTCTCTTCTTTTCCTATTTTTTCACCACCCATGATAGGAGAAAGCTTTTCCTATTTATACAAAATATGAGAAGTTATCTCATTAATGGGAGTCCATGAATCTCTCCCTCTATCTTTAGAGTTACAATCAAAATAGGAAATGATAAGACACATGTATTTTTAGAGTTTCAACACAAATAAGAAATGAGACACATATCTCCTTAGAGTTTCAATACAAAAAGGAAATGAGACACATGTCATCATGATCCCATGATCTTCTCCACTCAAATTCGAATTTGGTTTTGGGAGGCCACATAAAGGTCTTTTAGAAGCTTCCTTTTGACCTACACATGTCACAAAACTCATAACACATATATAGATATATGAAACTATGTTAATTTTCTAGTTTCTAATCATAAATTCACTTTAAATACATAAAATAAATAACTTTGGAAGATAAGGATCCTAACCCATATATTTATGAAAATGGTTACTTGATGTAAGGTTTTAGGTTATATGGGTATGAAATAAGAGCTAAATGGTAATGACATAATGGAAATATGTATGAATATGGAAAACACTTTTGAGACTCAACAAAGACTGCAAAAAATATTAAAATATCACGAATGATGATGGAAATATCATGAAAGATGACAAAAAGTCATGAAAGAATGCAAAAAATCCTAAAATATGATGAAAGATGAAAAAATTCATGAAAGATCATAAAAGACGTCGAACCATCCTAAAATATCACGAAAGATGACAGAAATCCATGAAAGATCGCAAATGATAACGAAAAAATTAAGAAAGATCATGAAAGAGCGTGAGAAATCATAAAATATTGAAAAAGATGAAAATGGATCACGAAAGGTGATGAAACATGATGAATCATCGTGAAAAATGATGAAAGTTCGTGAACGATTACGGAATATCGCAAAATAAGATGAAACATCACATAAAATCTTAAAATATCGTGAAATATGATGAAATATTGTGAAAGATGATGAAATATTGCAAAAGTATACACACATTCTAAAACATCATGAAATATCTCAAAAAACCGCGAAAGATGATGAAATATCACAAAACATCCTTAAATATCACGAAATATGATGTGATCCGAACTTAAACAGGAACTCAATATAATATAGATATAACCATAAATACAAATATGGAGAAGAAATAACAGTTCATTTCATTATTATCAAAGAATTGAATTATGCTTACATAAAAAATGGAAATAAACTAGCTTAGACGATGGTATTTTTTCTCTGAGAAGAGATGTGGTGGCTACATCCCTCTAGATTGTGTTACAGTGAGGCTCAGTGGAATTTTTATCACTGAGAAACAATGAGAAACCATAAACATCCAAAAACCTAACTGTTACACAACATTTTGTCAATGTCCTTGCAATCCCCATCCCGCACATTGGAGGACCATTTCTGTGACTTATATGAAGTTTCATGCCTTGAAAAAAGTGCCATTTCACCCCTTGCCATGAGGAGAACATTTCCTCTGTTGACTTTTCCATGAGAAGACCATAAAAAACACATGCTTTTGGGTTGGTGCTAGTGGACCGTTATGGCCTCGCGCCGATAAAGGAAATTAACACCGGGCCCTGCGCCCATTGGTGCTCTGTCCCAGTGAGTTGCCCGTGCCATGCTGTTTTTGGTTGTTTTTTAAATATAGAGGCGAAGTTTCCATGCTAACTACTTCGTGAGCGAGTCAGCTTGGGTTGTTCGACTACATAACCATGAACACCTTCCTTTGGCCTCTTGTTTCCAAATTTTGGGGGAACCTACCAAAGGATAAGGCCTCCCTTCCACCATTTTAGGGATCCCAACCTCATCCTCTCCCTCTATAAATAAACCTATCTCACATTGATGCAGCTAGCTAAAGAGGAATTTCTGAAAATTTTGCTAAAACAGTCTGATATAGCTGGTGAGATAGAGCAGAGAGAGAGACTCTTGTTGAGAGAGAGCTTAAGTTTTGCCTCGCCACATCCAAATTCCCTGACGAATGCTCGATACGCACTTTGATTGGACCTGCTGAAGGAGGCTGCGACGTCAAGGCTCTAGTTTTAATCTCTTTCTTTCTCTTAATATATACATGACTGATGTTTTGGTTCCCGTCTTGTGTTGATGTGATTTATCTTACACAATACGTTTAATCTTCCTTGAATAATTAGCTAGTTATGAATGAAATTATTGTTATGTATGCTTCTTTCGTCCTTTGATTTTTGTGCAGGCACCCAAGTACCATTGCTGAAGGATCGTGACGTTTCGGGATGAGGATCAGGAGACGTTTGTCGCAGCTACAACAACCGCATTGGGTTACATGTAGGACAATCTATCCCAACTCGTTTCATTCATTAACTAGGAACCAATTCATTAGCATGCCCTCTTGCTGCTAGACCCGCCTTAGGGCTAGAGGGATCACCCCTGTCTGTAGAGGGGATTTACCTACACAACACTAACCCTAGGAGATGAAGCACCAAAAGGTTGTGGGCCCCATTGGGGTAAGTTGGAACGTCAACTTCTCGGGTTCGTAACTTTGGCATACAATCTCCGTTTGGCTATCATAATACCTCGTTTCGAAAATCTTGAAGAGGAGGACAAAAAAGAAGTGGTAAATTGGTTTAGGAATTTTCTAGTCTTTTCGTTTTCCCTAAGAATATCTTTTAGTCCCTCAAAATGATGGTCCAAGTGGAATAGGTAGGTGGCCACCAATATCCACCTGCATCGTGATGAAACATTGAGAAATATGACGAAAGATCGTGAAAGATCGAAAAAATATTAAAGATGATGAAATATTGAGAAATATGATGAAACATTATGTAATTCCTTGAAAAATCGTAAAATATGAAAAAATATCACGAAATATGATGAAATATGAATAAAGATCACGAACGATGAGGAAAAAATGCAAAAGATCGCGAAAGACCACAAAACATCCTAAAAGATGATGAAAAATCATGACGGATAAAAAAATACAACGAAAGATCGCAAAAGATCATGAAAGATCGAAAACATCCTAAAATATGATGAAATATGACGAAAGATGATGGAAAATCATGAAAGATGACGAAAGATGATAAAAAATCATAAAAGAACACAAAAAATCATGAAAGATGAAGAAAGATAAAAAAAAATTGTGAAAGATCATGAAATATGACAAAAAAATAACAAATACCGCAAAACATCACAAAATATAAGAAAAGATCGCAAAATAAAGCAAAAGACTGCAAAAAATTCTAAAATATCATGAAAGATGACGAAATATCAAAAAAGATCACGAAAGATCGTAAAAAATGATGAAATATGACGAAAGTCTGTGAAAAATGACGAAAAATTAAGAAATTTAGCGAAACATCCTAAAAGTATGATGAAATATCTTGAAATATGACGAAACATCGAGAAAGATATGAAAAATCTTGAAAGATTACAAAACATCCTAAAAGTTGACATAAAATCATGAAAGATATCAAAATATGATGAAATATGATGGAAGATGATGAAAAATCACGAAATATCACTGAAAACCCCAAAAGATGAAGAAAGATCACAAAACACCATGAAAAACCGTGAAAGATCACAAAAGACTGCGAAAGACCTTATACTATCACGAAAGATGACAAAAGATGATGAAATAATATGAAAGATTGTTAAAGATAGTTAAATATCGTGAAGGACGATGAAATATCAAGAAAGACCATGATAAATCCTAAAAGATCACAAAATATGAAAAAATATTGTGAAGGATGATGAAACATGATGAAAGTTCGTGAAAGATGACGAAAGATCATGAAAGATTGTGAAAGATGATGAAATATAACGAAGATCGCAAAAAATCCTAAAAGACCAACAATGATGATGAAATATCACGAAGGATGACAAAAGGTCATGAAAGACCACAAAACCTCCTAAAATATGACAAAAAATCATGAAATATTGTGAAAGACACTGAACTATCCCAAAAGATCATAAAACATGATGAAAAATCAAGAAAGATGATAAAATATTTCAAAAGTCCATGAAACATCCCAAAAGATAACGAAATATGACGAAAAACGACAAATGTTCATGAAAGACTGCAAAACATCCTAAAAGATGATGAAAGATCGCAAAATATCATAAAAGATGACAAAAAATCACGAAAGATTGCAATGGATGATGAAAGATGATGAAAATCATGAAAGATCACGAAAGACCACAAAAGATCACGAAAGATGAAAAAAGATCACAAAATATTGGGAAGGACCATGAAAGATCACGAAACATGACAAAAGATGATGAAAAAACTTGAAAAAATGCAAAAGATGACAAAATATGAAAAATGATGAAAAAAGATTGCGAAAGATGACAAAATATCACTTAAGATGATGAAATATCGCAAAACATCCTAAAATATCATGAAAGATGACAAAAGGTCACGAAACAATGCAAAACATCCTAAAAGATAATGAAAGACGATGAAAAATAGAAAAAGGTCGCAAACCACCCTAAAATATTTCGAAATATGATGAAAGATCGTGAAAGATGATTAAATTTTGCACAATATTGTGAAATTTTGTGAAACATCCTCAAAGATCACAAAATACTGCAAAAAATTACGAAATATATTGAAAGACCACAAAACATCCTAAAATATTGTGAAAGATGACAAAAACTCACGAAAGCTTGTGAAAGATCACAAAAGATGCAAAACATCCTAAAAAATGGTGAAATATGATGAAAGATCACGAAATATTATGAAACATCAATAAATGCCGCGAAATTCCTAAAATATCACAAAAGATGAAAAACGATTGTGAAAGATGATGAAATATAGCAAAAGATGATGAAAGATCGCAAAAGACCACAAAACATATTAAAATATGATGAAAGATCTCGAAAGATGACGAAACATAGCAGAAGATGATGAAAAATCACAAAAGATGATGAAAGATTATGAGAATTTACCATAGATCACAAAAGACCGCAAAAAATCACGAAAGACAAATAAATATCACAAAAGAGTGCGAAGGATGATGAAAGATAATCAAAGATCATGGAAGATGACAAAATATGAAAAAAGATCACGAAATATGATGAAAGATCAAGAAAGACCACGAAATATACTAAACAATCACAAAAGATGAAAACAAGGTCGTGAAAGATGACAAAAGATTGTGAAATTTGACGAAATCCCAAAAAAAATCCTAAAAAATCAGTAAATATGATGAAAAATCCCGAAAGATGACAAAAGATCATGAAAGATGAAAAAATATTACGAAAGACCGCAAAACATTCTAAAATGTCACGAAAGATGACAAAAGATCCTGAAATATGACAAAAGATCATGAGAGATGACAAAAGGTCACAAAAGACTGCAAAACATCTTAGAAGATGACAAAAGATAAGGAAATACGATGAAAAATAAAAAAAGATCGCGAAATACCGCAAAACATCCTAAAAGATTGCAAAAGATGATGAAATATTTCAAAATTCCATGAAACACCCTAAAAGATCACGAAATATCATAAATGACCATGAAAGATGGCGAAAGACCAAAAACATCCTAAAATATCATGAAAGATGATGAAACATTGCGGAGGATGACGAAAAATCACGAAATATCACAAAGAGCACAAATATGACAATGACCAAAGTATACGATGAAATATCGTAAAATATCGCAAAACATCCTAAATTATGACGAAAGATGATGGAAATCACGAAATATCATGAAAGATGATGAAAAATCACAAAATATCATGGAATACCACAAAAGATCGTGAAAGATAAAGAAAGATCACAAAATATTGTGAAAGGTTGTGAAAGGTCATGAAAAATCACAAAATATAACAAAATATTACGAAAGAACACAAAAGATGTTGAAAGATCAAGAAATACTGCGAGAAATCCTAAAAGATTGCAAAAGATGAAAAACAATCATGAACGATGGTGAAACATGATCAATGATTGTGAAAGATGACGAAATATCAAAAAATATGAAAAAAGATCACAAAACATCCTAAAATATAACAAAATATGAAAAAAGGTCACAAAAGACCACAAATGATCCGGATCTCGGGGGGAGGCCCCCAAGATCTAAAAAATTGAAATGGATATGGCAAGATCTGCAAAAGTAGAATACGAGAAAAAGGAGAGAACACACAATAAATAAAACCACAAAGAATGTTTTTATTAAAACATAGAATAACTGTAAAAGCTACATTGTGGTGGATAATCTGTCCTTTTACAAGATGCAACTGGTTACTTATAGCATTTTTTAGTTACAATACCACAGGTAAATTCCATGGATGGGTAAATACCATGGGTGAATGAATACTAGTATTGGCGAATTAATACCATGGGCATATGTCACTTACAATACCATGGGTGAATAAATACCATGGGTGATGAATACCATGGGTGGATGCCATTTACAATACCACGGCTAAATTCTATGTGTGGATGAATACCATGGGTGGCTACATACCATGGGTGAATTGATACTATGGATAGATGTCACTTTCAATACCATGGGCAGATAAATACTGTTACAGGTCCATTTGGGCATCATCCCCCAAGACAGTATGAATAGGGTCTATCATCCCCTAATTCAATACTAACAGGGTCTATCATCCCCTAATTCAGTTGCTATATGCCCTAAGAGAAGTCATTCCATTGATGGATTTAATTCATGAGAATTCCAATGTTTGAAGTATATATTAAATGCCCATTGACTCATCAACGCTCCTCTGAATGGGCCTAAGTGCATTGCAAATCACTTATATCCATGAAAGGGTGCTCTGCAAAGCACTTCTCGACACTTAAGGGTGCGTTGGTCTCCTGGGAGTGAAATCATCATTGTTCTAGAAATATCCACATGTCCAGTGCCTTCTAGAACAATTCACAGGTGTGATACTTTGAATACATGTGTTCATCCATCACCAATGAACTTGGAAAGATGTCTCACCTATTATTAGAAAGCCATTCAATTCCATTTATCGAGAAACAACCTACAATTTCCCTATAAATTGAGCACCCATCTAAGTGCTAGGGATAAAGAAATTTGTGTAGTGTTTTGCTGTTGGATTCTTAATTGATGAGAGTTGGAGTATTGTTATGCTGTTGAGATGATGCTTGGTGTGACGAGGACGGAATGAAGTTGGATCAGGTTGACGATGAATCGATATATTGGTAGTAATCTTCTCCTCCTACTTTCTTAATAAATATATCTATTCTTTCTCTCATATATATGCTTATATCTTGTGAATGTATTCTCATGTGTATGTATTATCAGATCTAATCTGTTCGATTTGGTTAATATAGATAGATATTGTATATTTATATGTTATTTGCTATTCTCTGTCTTTGATTGCAGGTATCGATCTAGCAAATTTAGTTGGATTGAGAGCGAAGATAATAAAGAAATAAGGGGAATGAGAGCGAAGGATCACAAGTAGGTCCCTTTCCTTTATGTTTATCTATTTGTCTTAGATAAAAGAATATTTGTCTTTCTTTTGTTGTTCTCAGTGAAGGAACACCACACTCAGGGAGCTCTAGTTTATCTGTAGATTAGAATTATGTATAACAAATTGGTGACTCTGTTGGGGATAAATCCATCATTCCTGGTGTTTTTGTCTTTGTTTACCATCTTCAGTAGACTTTACTTCATCTTTTTAGTAATTTGAATGTAATTTTTTCCTTAGAAGTGTGTTTAGGCTGTTTGTTTTCCAAACTTAGCTGTGCCCAACGCACTGTTGGTCAGGGTACAGTGCTCTGCAAAGAATTATCTCCCATTCAGGGGTGCTCTGCAATGCACTATATGCCCTTACAGGGTGCGTTTCCCCCTCAGCCAACCAAATTCTATCAAAATTTGTCTTTGCATTTAGTTTTAGCCAATTGTTTGCTTTATTCTCAGATGTCTGATTTTTCTTAGAGACCAGTAAACACTACTTGTTCTTCCTCCTTTGGATAGTAGTTTGTTCAACGTTTCATTAGCTGTTTTCTTTATCATTGTCAAATTAAATACAAAGTTGTAAATTTTGCATTAGATCAATTCTCTCTTATCGAAAAGGAAATTTTCGTTCCATTCTTCATTTCCTAAAGTAAAATTGTTGTTTCATTCTTCATTTTCCTATAAGATAAATTGTTGTTTGATTCTTCGTTTCTCAAAAGAAAACATTTGTTTGATTGATTTGTGCATTTAGTTTCTTTTACTCATGCACATTAAAGGAAGCTGAAAAGAAAAACATGCATGTGCATTTAGAGATTGTGAGTGTTACATAGGAACATATTAGGGAAATTTGAATTTAGTTTCTGCTCTTTGTTCTATGCTCAAAAATTTGATTGCTCTATCCCTTTAGTAGCTAGGATTTTCATTGAAAAACTGAATTGAAAAGTTTTGCTTTTCATTTATTTTTCATTTTAGGAATTTCCCATTGCATCATGCGGTGAACCTCAAAGATAAAATTTTAAGCAATATCAACATAAAATTCACCTCAATCAACCTAAGAAAGCATTGTAACATTAACGATAACACTTAAAAAGGTCTAGGCTAAAGATGTGTTCCAGCATCGTTAAACATAGCAGCTGTCGCTAACTTGTCTATGATACTTTTTGAGTGTGTAATCCCACTCCATGTACGTAAGTATATCGAAGCTTGTCCACATACCTTCGGGTATATAGGGTGGTGTTCTAGTATGAAAAGTTTAAGGGGGTGCTCTCACTATGCGGTTTTGTATTAGACAGCGCTAACACAGGCTTGGGTCTTCACGTACCTTCGGGTATATTTGGGAGGAAAAATTTAGGTTGCTTACCATCCATAGGTAACCGAGACGGCCACCTTGTAACTTGTGATACACTGAACACAACATTCGGGGAGATTGCATGCCCGTACTTCTTGGTTCACTAGAAGTTATTATGTAGTTCACAATTACTTGGTAAACCTTTTGCCTAGTATTGCCCTTTTATTTGTTTATTTGTTTTTGTAATAAAATCAATCATTCATCATGGAATAATAAAATCCCTTTTCTCGTTGTTCACATAAAATAATTCTTAAAACACCCTTACCACCGGAAGCCATTTTTGGTCGGCAAAGGTGACCCCGTTCTACCGAAACTAGTACCATCTGTACTTCTAGTGCATCATCTTCATCAGATAATATACAAGAGTCGTCTTGAGTCGTTTCTACACATCCTGGTTTATCTACTATCGTCAAAATGGAGTCCTCACAGCTACTTGTGGACAAAGCACATCCAATCAGTGAGACCATCCAGACCCTGACGCTGTTCAACTGGAAGTTGATTTGGATCCCATCCTTCTTTTACCAGAACATCTAGATCTCGAAGAAGAACAACCAGAAGTTGTTCCTATATCGGTCGCTCCTCAAACATTGGTAGCCTTTGAGTATTCCCTTTCATCACGCAGTCAACCACCTGAAATATATCTCGGGCCTGATGGTGAAGTCCTTCCACCTGGTTTGATTTCGATTGAGGAATAACCTCAACAATAAGAAATAGCCTCAACTCCAACTCATTTTGGGTTGGGGCTTTATCTTTACGAGTCTATTCCTAGATTGAATTACATTACTTCTGTTGATCCTAATTCAATCCAAGTTACCATAGATCATATAGGGTATACACTGGGTCATTTGACCATGGCTGAGTCAAAATATCTGGTTGTACCATCTGTTACAGTTGCGACAACATCTACTGTTGCTACTCCGTCAATGTTTACCACGTCACCCGAGTCACATATTTATGGTGGTACGTCCATCCCAACGGGTTACCAATCATTATCTAGAACCTACTCTGGTGCCTCCTCAAATCCATGGAATTCACCCATGTCATCTTCTGGTATCTTATATAGTACATATCTAATGAGTACTAAACAACTTGATCCTTTATATACATCTTTAGTGCAACATCAAGATGGTCCATCTAGGTACATTCCATCCATTTCAATCTCAACTGGACTCCCATCATTTGGAGATCAATATATTACATCCTATTATACTTCTCATGCTGGGGGGAAACCTATGGTCACCCATTTTGACAATACTTTGTCGTTTTATGGTCACCCAAATGTTGGAATGACTATTTGTCAGTGGCAACCTATCCTGCCCATTCAACCACAAACAATTGTGCATTCATACCAACTGGTTCAACCTATTGCACCTACATCTACCCCACCTGTTAATGCTTCATTACCCCATTTATGGGCTCAGTTTTTTGTACCTCAACCGTCTCAGGAGGGTCCTTCAACCCATTACCCTCAATTCTTCGGCCTCTAGACTCCATCTCCTTCGGTTGGTTTACAACAACAACCTGTATCTGGAATCTTACAACCACAGGCTAGATTTCCATTTTATGGGATGTCACAAGCTCCTACCGGTCTTAATTATTCACAACTGGGTCCAATCTATTCTGGTTTGGGCTATAATATTGGCAGGAAATCACCTTGGCAGCCACAACCTCAAATGCCACAACAACAATTCCAACAACAAATAGCTTACACAGGTCTTAGTCAATATATCCCTCAAGCGTTTGGTCATCAAAACAACCCCTATCTAGGTTACCAGCTGCAAATACCTTATCCTGGTGCTCAAAGGCCTGTTGCCCAAGAAATTCCATCATATCCTGGTTGTGCTCAACTTGACTTGAATCGAAAGTTTACTTTTGTCGCAACATTATAATTACCTAATTTAAATCGGTTTACCAATGATCCCATCATCTATTCTCCTTGGTGCTTGGTGATACCACATAAATTACCCTCCAAAATTCCTAAATTCAATGGAAACCATGGAGAAGATTCGTCAACGTATGTTATGACTTATCATTTGTGGTTCTCATCAAACTCCTTAAATTATGACTCCGTTAGACTACGTATTTTCTAGCGTACGATTGTTGGTATGACTGCAAAGTGGTACATTGAATTACCATGAGCTTCATTTGATAACTTCACTATCTTAGCCACTACCTTTTTAACCCACTTCCAGTTACCCATAAGATATGAAACTCGAACGGAACTACTGACCAATTTTAAACAGACAACTACTACTCACATTTCTGATCATATTCATGAGTGGCATCGTCGTTGTCGAATGGAAAAAACATTTTTTCCTGATCAGTTCTTGGCTGAGTGGTTTATTAAGTCCTTGCTTCCATCTATCACCGAGGATGTAGCTAAAGGTGACATCATGACTGAAGAGAAAGACATTGCTCATGCCCAGTAATTAGTGTTATAGGTCAATTTGGGCATCATTACCAATGACCTGGTTAAACTGGACATCATCCCCATAACAATTGAAATAGGGTCTATCATCCCCTATCATTTCAGTTGCTACATGCCCTAAGACATGAAAAAACTATTCATGACTTCTATTGCAAGGTTTCCAAGGGTTTAAGTATATGTTATATCACTTATGAGCTCACCAATGCAGCCTCTCAAGGGACTAACTACTTTGCATATAAAGTTACCTCCATTCAAGGGTGCTCTGCAAAGCACTTCCCTACATTCAAGAGTGCGTTGGTCAAATGGGAGCGAAATTCTCATTGTTCCAGAATCTCCACATGGCCAGTGCCTTATAGAAGAGTCCATATGTGTCAAACTTAAAATCCATGTTTCCATCTAACACCTTTGATCTTGGGAACATGTCTTGCCTATTATTAGAAATTCATTGATTGAGAAACTGCCTTCAGTTTCCCTATAAATTGAGCACAGATCCTAGTTCTAGGGAAGGAAGAAATTTGGTAAAGAAATTTTTTTGGATTCTCAATTGAGTGTGTGATAAGAGTGATATGCTGCTAGTGTGATGTTTATTGTGATGAGGCTAGAATGAAGCTAGAGTTAGTGACATAAAATCGATCGCTGGTTGTAACCTCCCCCTTCTATCCATTAATAAAGATTGCTGCTCATTTTCCCATATATGTATCTATTTATGTTTCTGCTTTTCATATCATGGATTCTTAAATAATATGTATGTTTCATGTTTAATCGATTTAACTGATTAAGATAAATATCCATATATATATTGCAATATATTTGTTGTTTACTGTTTATACTTGCAGGAACTAGTCCATCGATCTAAGTTGGATTGGAAGCTACAAAAGGAGTGACAGAAGGAGAATAGGAAGCGCTTGGATCACAAGTAAGTTACTCTATCTTTGTATCATATTTACTCTTAGAGAAAGTGTATGAAAAGTATTTGATCTGTTGTTCTAAAAGCATAGCACCACATTTAGGGAATGTGTTTTATCCGTAATTCATAATTCCACAAAACAAATTAGAGACTCCGCTGAGGATTTTTCCTTATCATTCCTAGTGTTTTTTCCTCTTCTTATCCACCCAGTAGCATCTACTATCAATTATTAGAATTTTGAATCAAAAAATTGCATTAGAATTTTGTTCAGTAGCTTGAATTTTGAATCTCTGCTGCGCCCAAGGCACTGTTGGTCAAGACATAGTGATTTTAATAGCACTATCTCCCACTCAGGGGTGATTTTCAATGCATTGTCGCCCCTTAGAGAATACGTTGCCCCCTTAGCTAACCAAATTCCCTTTTAATTTGTCATTGCCATCACACTTAGCCTTTTGTTTTTTGTGTTTTCAATTGTCTGATACCTCATAGAGACCAGTGAATTTTCCTGAATCTTCCTCCTTTGAAAAGTAAGTTTGTTCAATGTCTCTTTAAGTGTTTTTCTTTACCATTGACAAATCAAATTCAAAGTATTTTATTTCTGCATTAGATCCATTTGTTTTCGTAAAGGAAATTGTCATTAAATTCTTCGTTTCTTGTAGGAAAAATTGTAGTTCCATTCTTCGTTTTTCCTAAAAGAGAAATTGTTGTTAAATTCATTGTTTCTCAAAGAAGAAAGCATTTGTTTTTTGTTTATTTGATGCATATAGTTTCCTTTTTGCATTCACATTAAGGGGACTGAAAATATAAACCTACATTTTCATATAGTGAATTGTGTGTTTTACATAGGAACAAGTTAGGAAAGTTGCATATTAGTTTGTGCTCTTTTTTTTTTGCTCTCAAAACTGATTGCTCTTTCCCTTTAGTAGCTAAGATTTTCATTGAAAAAAGCTAAAATTGAAAATTTTTCTTATCATTTTAGTCTTCATTTTAGGAATTTCCATCACATCATTGCGATGAACCTTGAAAGGAAAATTGATAAACAATATCAACATAAAATTTACATCAATTTACCTAAAAATCATTAGAACCATAACGATAACATTTAGAAGGTATAGGCTAGAGACATGTTTCGGCGTCGTAAAACGTAGTAGCCGTCTTTAATTGTCTGCGATACATTCCGAGTGTGATACCTCACTCCATGTATGTAAGTATATCGTAGCTCGTCCACATACCTTTGGGTATATCGGGTGGTGTTATAGTACGAAAAGTATAAAGGGGTGCTCTCACTGTGCAGTTTCACATTAGACAACACTAGTACGGACTTGGGCCTCCATGTACCTTTGGGTATATTTGGGAGGAAAACTTTAGGTTGCTATCCATCCATAGTGAACTGACTTGGCCACCTTGTAAATTGTGATACACCGAACACAACATTCAGGGAGATTGCCTACCCGTACTTCTTGGTTTGCCAAGAGGTATTCTGCAGTTCACAGTTTCTTGGTAAACCTTTTGCCTAATATTACCCTTTTATTCTGTTTATTTTCTTTTTGTCATAAAATAAATCAGTCATCGTTGAAGAAGAAAATCCCTTTCCCTGTTGTTCACGTAGACTTTCATTGAAACCATGTTTACCACAGGAAGTCACTTTTGGTCGGCAAAGGCGACATCGCTCTACCGAAACTAGTACCATGAGTACCTCTAGTGAAGCATCATATTCACATATACCAGAGTCGGCACGAGTTGTTTATACAAATCTTGGTTCATCTACTATTGTCGAGACAGAGTCCTCATAGCTACCTATGGTCACGATCCATCCAATCAGTGAGACCATACCTCCTGAAACCAACGTTGTTCAATTGGAAGTTGATCCAGATCTTGTCTCTTTTTTTCCAGAACATCTGCATCCCGAAGTCGAACGACTGGAATTTTTTCCTGTATCAGTCACCCCACAATCCATTGTAGCCATTGAGTCTCCCATATCGCACAGTCAACCTCTTGAAATATACTTTGGTCCTGACGGTGAAATCCTTCCACCTGGTTTAATTTCAATTGAATAAATATCACAAGACGAAACACCTTTAAATCCAACTCATTTTGGGGCAGAGATTTACCTATACGAGTCTTTTCCTCAATCACCTACCTCTGCTTTTGTAGATCCTATGCCGATTAAAGTTCCTATAGGGTATAAAGTAACCATGCTTGAACCAACATCTTCGACTGGACCATCTGTTCCAATAGCGTCAACACCTACTCTTGCTACCCCGTCGATGTTCAAAACTTCACCAGAGTCATATTTACATGGTGTCCCTATGGTCCCATTAGGTTATAAATATTTATCTGGAATTTTCTCTGATGCATCTTCAAATCCATGTACTTCACCAATGTCATCCTCTGGTATTCTAATTGGTAAACCTATAGTGAGTACTGAACAACTTGATCCTTTATATCCATCACCAGGGCAATATCAAGCTGGTCCATCTAGGTATATTCCATCTAATAATATCTCAACTGGACTCCCTGCATTTGGAGAACAATATTTTCTGTCTTATTATACTCCTCATGCTGGGGGGAAACCTATGGTCACCCAATTTGACAGTACCCCATCATTATTTGGTCATCCTAATGTCGAAATGAATGTTTGTCAGTGGCAACCCACTTTTCCTATCCAACCACAAATAGTTGTACACTTGTATCAACTGGTTCAACCCTTTGCACCCACATAAAATCCACTTGTTAATACATCTTTACCCCTGTTACAGACTCAAATTGTTGTACCTCAATTGTCTCAGGTAGGTCCTTCAACTCAATACTATCAATTATTGGACCCTCAGACTCCAACTCCTTTGGCTGGTTTACAACAACCACCTGTATCCAGGATCATTTATTCACAAGCTGGATTAGCATATTATGGGATGTCAGAGGCATAAATAGGTTATACCTATCCTCAACCGAATCCAAGTTATCCTAATTTGGGTTATAACATTAGTGGACAGACCCCTTGGCAGCCACAGGCATAAATGCCACAACCTTCATTTCAACAAGTATCGTACCCAGGTTTTGGTCAATAGAATCCTCAAGCGTTTGCTTATCAAAACAACCCCTATCTGGGTTACCAGCAACATATTCCTTGTGCTGGTGCTCAAAGGCCTGTTGCCCAATAAATTCCATCAAACCCTAGCTATGCTCAACCCGACCTCAATCGATAGTTGCCCTTTGTTGCAACTTTAGAGTTACCAGATTTAAACCGACTCACCAATTATCCAATCAACTATGCTCCTTGGTGGCTGGTGATACCTCATAAATTTCCCTCGGATATTCCTAAGTTCAATGCCCTAAGGAAGACCCTTTAACTCATGTTATGACTTATCATTTGTGGTGTTCATCTAAATCCATGAATGATGACTCTATTCGACTACGTCTTTTCTAGTGTACACTCACTGGTCTGGCTGCAAAATGGTACATTGAGTTACCTAGAGCTTCTTTTGATAATTTCACTGCCCTAGCTACTATATTTTTGACTCACTTCTAGTTACCCGTACTATATGAAACTAGAATGGAACTCTTGAATAATTTTAAACAGACTAATTCTACTCACATTTCTGATCATATTCATGAGTGCCGTCGTCATCATAGAATGGTTAAGAAATTTGTTCCTGATCAGCTCCTTGATGAGTGGTTCATTAAGTCCCTATTGCCATCTATAACTGAGGATGTGGGTAAGGGTGGCGTCTTCACTGAAGAGAAGGTCATTGCTCGTGCACAATATTTAGATTTGATTTATACTCAGTCTAGCATGCTCTATGAGAAAATTCCTAACGCGCCGCGATATAATTTTAGTGTTCCTCCTCCATCAAAGGACTCTCATGCCAAAGATGGTATGATCGGTACTGCAAGCACACATCACACTACTACATCTGATCCTATGCCTTCTTTCGAAATCCATGTTGTGTCATCTGACAAGGGAAAAAGTGACAAGCAACCCGGAAGTAAGAAAAAAGGGAAATCAAAGAAAAAGAAAATTTCTACCCCGCAGGAAAGATCATCTGATCAATCGTCTGGAAATCGGAAACCTAGTTATACATGCATAATATGTAATGAGGAACACTTTGTTCAGGATTGTCCTCACCGCACTGAATTCTCAAAAATGGTTAAGACCTCACATGCATCGGCTATGTTGACACATATGTTTCTCAATCCGAACATAAATATGGTTGTTACGGATCCAGCTTCTAGTTCCCAAGTGCTTATGCTATCTGTCACAAAGACATCGACATATGTTTTGGTGTCAATGCGTAATAAAGATTATGATATTCAAGCAACTGATCAACCTACTACCTCGACCATGAATCCGTCTATAAAATCAGTATCGCCACCTGCTATTCCTGAATTGAAAATCAAGCCATCGAAGGGAGTAGTTCATAATTCGAAATTTAATCCTTGAGCCAAAGATGCTCAAAATTATAATATAGTTGAATATTTGGCTCAATCCCCTTCAGATATGTTAGTGCTCGAGGTGCTATAGAATTGTCCCTTCCAGAAACAAGCTTTGTTGTCGGTAATTGGTGGAATTGATCTGACTGATTTTAATCTCATATTATTTAATCATACAGGCTATGTGCAATAATTACCAATAGAATTGGCATTCTCCATCCAATTAAATGTTCTCAATCACCCTTTTCATCACACTATTATTGGTGAGGGAGCATCTACATGCATTATGTCTCTAAACTGTTGGAAGTCACTTGGATCGTTGCACCTATCTCAATCGCTAACGACATTGAAAGCTTTTGAGGGATGTACATATAAGCCTTGTGGTATTATCAATAACCTGCATGTTGAACTAGGGGGAAAAACAATGAATGTTGAAGTTGAGGTTGCTGATGGACCCCTTGACTACAATATTCTACTTGGAAGGCCATGGGTATATGCTATGACTGCGATTGTATCTACATATTTTAGAATGATCGCCTTTCCACATAAAGGTGTTATCACAATCATCAATCAACTATCATTATTTGCCTCTAGCTCCCAGGTAACTGGAAGTGTTCCATTAGTTCACGCACCCCAAATCACACTTCAGAACATTGGTGTAGGACCCTTAAAGGATTCCACTCTCATGGGGACCTTTTCATTACCTCCTCCTACAACGTCAGCATAAATTGCAAGTATAGAGACCTACTACATGATTTCTTCCACTCCATCTGGCTTAAGGAATATTATGAGTGATTCTAAAGCTGTTACGTTGGATGAGTTTATGCTGCCTAGCCCCATTGAGCTGGCATTGCAATCAATCTATCTGGATTGGGCGGCGAATCCAAAATCATTGTTTCCAGTCATTTGGGTAGATCATTCATTAGATTTTGGTACTCCATTTGATCCTTTTTCCTCAACCTTCTTGACATATGAGAATATTTTGGAAATAATGATGTCGAAAGGAGAACCATGGGAAGATTATCATCATCGTTCCCATCTTCCTGATTATGAAGAAAATAATCTTAGTGAACTATATTACCCATCGATCAAAAATTTCTTTTCGAATTCTTTTCCTATTAATGCAATCGATTCCGAGTGAAAATTTTAAAATATTGAAGAAACTATTTCTATTGATATTTTTACCAAACCCAGCGTTGTAGAAAACATTCATGTCGGTGTGTCTTGTTCTCCATCAGAACTTGAAAAATAATGCTCTCTCCTTCGTGAATTTCGTGATGTATTTGCTTGGTCTTACAAGGAAATACCAGGCATGGATACTAGTATCGTTGAACACACTATTAATATGTACCTTGATGTCAACCCGGTACGTTAACGCCTTCGTCCTGTTCATCCGAAGAAGGCCGTTGCCACTAAAGTAGAAGTTGGAAAAATTTTGCGTGCTGGTTTCATTTACCCTGTTCCGCTAACTGAGTGGGTTTCCAACATTGTTCCTGTTATGAAAAAACAAGGAACCATCAAAGCGTGTGTCGATTATCGAGATGCCAATCTTGCTTGTCCAAAAGAAAACTATCCTACTCCCTTTCTTGACCAAATTATTGACGATTGTGCTGGATTCAAAATATTTTCGTTCATGGATGGATTTTCTGGCTACAATCAAATCAATATCCGCCCAGAGGACCAATATAAGACAACATTCATCTGTCCATGGGGCACATTCGCTTATAGGAAACTCCTGTTTGGTTTAAAGAACGCTGGGGAAACTTTTCAAAGAGCAATGGATTATGCTTTCAATGATATCAAGCACATTGTTCAACCCTATCTAGACTATTTACTTGCGCATTCACGAAATCAGACTGATCACTCGATGCATTTGAGAGCTAGATTTTTACGCTGCCAACACTACAAAATATGCATCAATCCACATAAATGTGTGTTTTGTGTGGATTCTGGTTGTTTTCTAGGATTCTTCGTCTCAAAAGAAGGAATTTGGATAGACCCCTTAAAGGTCTAGGCCATTCTTGATTTGCCTACGCCATCAAATTTGCTTCAATTACAGAAAATTAAAGGAAAGGCTAACTTCCTGAGGAGGTTCATACCCAACTACGCCGAAATGGATAAAGGAATTACTCGGCTCTTGAAAAAGGGGATTCACTTTTATTGGGACCAAGTTGCACAAGCTTCTTTTGATGCTGTCAAGGATACTCTTGTTCGAGCATCATTAATGTATCCCCCTAATTATCAGAGCGATTATTTCTTATATATCTTCGCGGCTGATACGAAAATTTATATGGTATTTTTCTAAGTAGAAAATGGGATAGAACATCCGATCTATTATTTGAGTCGTAATCTCAATGATATGGAAGTGAAGTATTTGTACGTAGAAAAGCTTGCCTTGGCAGTTTTTCAAGCTGTCCAAAGTTTTCTCCACTATATCCTATTCCGGAAGACCATTTTCATTTCGGATTGCAACCCCATGACTTACATATTATCACGTCAATTGCTAGGGGAAAGTATTCAAAATGGATTGTCATTTTGAAAGAATTTGATTTGGAATTCATCAAATCCAAGTCAAAGAAGTCTTAAGTTTTGGCTGAGCCTCTGTTTCTGATTAGATCATCTGATCCTTGGTATGGGGATTTTATCATTTATCTCCAGACCCAAAATTTTCAGCCTGATACCTCTCGCTCTGATGTAATGTCCCTTTTTCAGGAACTTGCTACTCAATCGGGAACATCTTAGATGTTCCATTTTTCCTTCTTTAGTGAGACACTGCAAGTCCATTTCAGAGATTGAATGTTGGGGAATTTACAGGATATGTCTCCTTCAAATAAGAGAGAGATCCTGAGGCTAGCTGACCCTTCACAGACTCTGCCTATGGATATGCAATATTCCACCTCGGGAATTTCTGCTACAGGGTCCTTAAGGACGCTGTATAAGGAAGCTGCTACATAAATAAGGCAAACCAGTGCTGGGATGCCCTAGAATAACTCTAATGAAACTCCCTTGTAGAAAATAAGCTCAAAGAAATAAATCTAGATGGGTTATTCAGATCTCCCCAATCTAAGTCTCTAAAACAGTGCTCAATGAGAGAGCTTACAACAATATGTGAACATAATGTTAACTCCGCAACTCTGAAATGCACCAAAAGATGGGAAATGATATAGCCATCATTATATTATGATATCAACAGTAAAATACAAGAAATATCATGATGGACAAGCCACTCAAACTCTAAGAGAAAACCTCCAATGAATAAGCTATGAAATACAAAAGTAGCTGAAACTCCACAAAATGCTGGTGTAGCTGCAACTGCGCAATGTATATGAAGGCATAAGTTGCTGAATATGAATGAAATAAATATGTGACTGAAGGAATGCAAGAAATATGCCCAAGAAAAATAAATGGGCTGAAATACAAGATTTCTAGCCAATCTATGAAGATTGCTAGAAATGCCGGAGAAAACCAAAATGTGACAACCATGTTGTCACTGCAATTGAATCAAAATAAGAATGAGGCTGTGGCTGATCTGAAATATAGATGCCCTCCTCTAATCATGTCTCTAATACAAAGTGCTGATCACTTTATCTCAGAAACATCCTCCTCCGAAGCTCCAGAAACCCTTCTCTCACTGCCTCCTCCAAAATAACGTAGTTTCTGTTGGCAATATTATGCAGAGTGTTGTCCTTGATGGAAACCTACTTGATAAAGTTGATGGAAACCTACTTGATGAAGTTGTCCTTGAGGGAAACTGACTTGTCTTATTTGTTAATGATGTAAATCTGACGTATCTACAGAGCAGTTCAGATGTAGTGGAGAAAGGAATTCCTGTAAGGGCCAGAGCAATGATGAAAATGGTATGTCATAAGGAATACGTGATTTTGTAAAGGCGAAGTAGTGTATGTACGTGGAAAAGTATGTGAAAATTAGTGTATGCCTATTTGCGCTCTAAATTTATAAAACCAGGGGAATTTACCATGGTATTGGCACACAGTATTGAGCGCTGGACTATCTATTTGATCCCGTCCAGGAATACCATCAGCGGTTGAGTGGTTTTGACTTATGGTATTGACAAAGGCTAAATCTATATAAGGAGAAGAAGATCATAGTGCAAGGGGGTGCATAGGTCTGGGTTTTAATGAATACTTCACTCTGAAGTATATTTGCATGGAATGGGTAACAGTTTATTGATCTGAATTAATAATGCACCTATGAAGAAAATGATGAAGAGGGATCTCTAGATCTGAAATGACTATGTATTTTCTAGATCTGTTTATGGAATGTTTAGATCTGTGATCTGGCGAATCTTTGCTGAAGTAAAGGATGAAATCTGAGTTGTTTATCTGATCTGAAGAACTGCACAGTCTTGAAATTTTTTTGATCTATACGCAGGTTCGTTTCATGAAAAGTGCGTGTATATGCGGATCCTCTTAAAGAAAAGCGCGTATGGAAGTTAGGGTTTCTGAAGAATAAAATGCACTGAAGTATACGTAGGTTTGTCTCTATGAAAGCGCGTGTGTACGCAGGTTCAGTGAATTAAAAGAGCGTATGGAATCTAGGGTTTGTTGAAGTATGTGAAATGAATTGTTTGATCCGTTTTACTGTTTCACTGCTATCTGTCAATGATGTATTCATACATATCTGGGTTGTTTGAATGTTGATTATGCTGTCGATTAAAGATCAAGTTGTTGGTTGATTGGTTGATGATTCAATGAATGAATTGATGGGGTTATAAGTTTCAGTTTGATGAATGTTGAGCTTAAATGTGTGGAGTGGGTCCAGTCTGAAAATCTGATGAAAAGTGGCCTACAAGGTATGTTGTATGGAAGCTGATGGATCCAGTATGAAAATTGATGAAACGTGGTTCGCAATGGTGCTGAGGGTCAAAGCCTTCAGTGAGGGGGTTGTAGCTCCCTTCCAGTGGTAGTTGGTAAACGAGAGCAGGGGGTTGTAGCTCCCTTCCAGGAGAGGTTGGTAAACGAGAGAAGGTTGTAGCCTTCTGCAGGTGGGTGCCCGCGTGATGGTATGAGTCTGTGCCAGTACATGGTTGTAAGAAGTTTTCTTTATAATAAATATTGAATACAGAGACGACGACAATGGTGGTTTTCTCCCGAATTGGGTTTCCACCTTAAATCCTGGTGTTCATGTGTGTTGCTTATGTGTGATGATTTATTCTGTTCTTACTGCACATGTTTACTGCTTACTAAACATCTAATGAAAGAATGATGCAATGATATAAGTAAATAATTATCTGCATAATGAGATCTCTGGTAATACGCAAGTTTTATTAAGGATATCTACGTGTATACGCGAGTTGGGTTCAGTAAAGTAGCGTATGGGTTTTAGAGAAAGAAAAAGTAAAAGTTTTCAGTCAGCCCTAAATACTGATTCACCCCCCCCTCTCAGTATTTTTCCCAACAATTGGTATCAGAGCTGGTCCTTCTGCAGGAGCCTGATCGCTTGAAGGAGATCCATCACAATGGGAAGGAAGAAAAAGAAGAAGGCTACTCAAAGAAAGGAGATATCTCAGAAAACATGTGTAGCAGAAAATGAAGAAGATGAAACATGTATTGATTGTTGTTCTTGTGATTCACTTTCTTGTGCATACAATGGTGAAGATAGTAATGTTATGGATCTAGAAGAAGTTCTCAAGATTAAAGTTGAGAATCAACAAAGATTATCTAATGAGCAAGAATCTATCTACAAAGATATGATCTCTAGAATGAATGGATAGATAAACAAGTATCAAAGGTTGTATGATTATGAAACCAATCGAAGTGAAAGACTTGAAGCAGAAATCATCGGTCTGAAAGCAGATCTCGAAACATCAAATAAGAAGAATGAATAACTTCTACAATCATTTGAAGAAGAAGGACGTGAAGCAGAAATAATCTCTCTGAAAGAAGATCTGGAAAAATCAAATAAGAAGAATGCAGAACTTCTACAAACATTTGAAGAACAAGAAAATGGGTTGAAGGAAGAGATTTTAAAATTGAATGATCAAGTAGAAGAAGGAAGAAGGGTCGAAGAAAGTATGAAGAAGCAATACCAAATATTGGAGGTTGAGGTAAACATTCTATGAGGTAAATTAGAAGAAAAAGATAAGCTCTTGAGGTTTCAAGATAGTAAAAAGATTCTGGACAATATTCTTAGTAGTCAAAGGTCTCCTTTTGTTAAATTTGGTCTTGGTTTTCATGAAACTGTTAAAGGAGAATCTAGCTCACAAGAAAGTGCCAAAGATTCAAAGGATATCAATGCAAAACCTGAAGTGTTGAAAGAAACAAAAGGTCAACCGACAATCTTGAACTCTCAAAAGAAATCATTCCCTCCTTTGATCAATAATGTTGAATGCTTTAAATGTCATAATTATGGGCATGTTGCAGCCAATTGCAGAAGCAGAGTGTTTCAGTCACAAACAAACAGATTCTACACAGAAAGGTACTCAGGTTTCTTTAAGGGATATTGTTTTTCATGCAACAAGTTTGGTCATAAAGCAGCTGATTGCAATAGAAGAAAGAATAGAAAAACACATTATGATCCCTATGCTTACTTTTCTGGTCACACAAGATGTTATTCTTGTAACAAGTATGGACACGTAGAAAAATAATGCAGGATGAATAGATCTGAGAAATTGGATAATTTCCAACACACAATAAGAAATTTTAAGCAAAGCTGGAAAAAGAAGGAGGACCGGTAAAAAACGTAGGGGATAATATTGACCCTACTGCAGTCATCCGCTTCTAAAGCTTACTTCTCATAATGCCTGCAGGAGTGATGTGAGATACATTAGAGGAATCAGTAATGTATCATCACAGGGGGAGCAATATATGGTGATTCTCATGGTTGGTTTGGTAATTTTGTTTATGTTTATTTCTGACAGTGCATCTGATGTGAAGAAGACAAGTACAGGTGGCATAAGTTTAGGGGGAGATGGAGTTGTCAAATTTTTCAGTACTTCACTTTCCATACGCGGGTTTCATGAACTAAATCCGCGTATACAGGCGAGTTCAAATGGAGACAGAAGCGTATGATTTTCAGTTAAGAAAAATAGTAAGACAGCTAAAGATCAGGAACACAGGTTCAGGGGGAGCAGCAGTCTAACTACTAATGATTGCATTGTTGGCATTGTATCTGTTTATTCCTTAATTCTCATAATACTCATGCTCAAATGATGATGACATGAGACATGGTTTCTTATGATGAGATTATGGATGAGCCCTGATTGCTTTTTGATGAAGATTATATTTTGTTTCCACACATGGATGAGATGGAAGTCTTATGATTCAGAGATAAGGATAGATCATGCAGAGGTTGTTGCTACGGTTGAGACCTTTTTCCTACACATGTTACATCATGATTATGAAATAAATAAATCATGAAGATCTTGATGGTAACATATCACATGGATGATTGCTTGATACATATTGTCTATTGAAGAAGATTGTTCTGGTATGATAATTCCTCTTGAAGAATATGTTGATGCTGCAAAGAGCCTGAAGGTTTGGTTACTGATGTGCTTATGCTAAAACTGTTGGATGACATTTGAAAACATAGCTATATTTTCCTATCTATCTTCTCTCATATATTCCAGGGAAGCATTCAAATCAGACAGAAGCTGGGAGTAGTCTCTGCCATGCAGAAGATCAGATCTACTTGAATACAGAAGATTAAATTGGATACACAGATTTCCTGAAGGACAGTCACGTATATACGCGAGTTTATACATAGAAAACTGCGTATGGGTGTTTGTTGACAAATTTTTCTGGGTCAACATTCTTCAGCACAGCTGTGGTGATGATTGGTATCTCTGATGATGTTTCAGCTCTCATATTTCTATTTCATTATCTGATGTTTGATGAAGATGCCTTGATGATTTACTGTTGAAAGTGTTCAGGATGCACAAGCTAAGGGGGAGCATTGGTCATGTGGAAAGGATGCATTGTTGGCATTCTAATTATTTGTTGTAGTCTGATCTCATGCTTGAGATTATTTGGTCTTGATTGTATAAGTTATTTCTATAATTTGATGAAAATTTCATGTTGAGACATATGATGTAAATTGTTCAAATTTGTAAACCCACTTGGTTGGGTAGTTGAGTCAAAATGTGTAAACCCACTTGGCTGGGTACTTGAGTCACATATGTAAATCCACTTGGTTGATAATTGATGTAAGTATGAGTCCTTGGTGATAGGAAAGGTCATAGAGTCATGTACTTCATTGAAAAATATGTTTGAAGATTTAGCATGAACTCAGGGGGAGCATGGTAACTTTAGTGCACATCAGATCTACAGAGCTCTTCTTTCTACAAGAGAAGAAAAACCTTGTTTTGGTTTTGATACGCCCTTTGCCCTTGATGTCAAAGGGGGAGAGTATCATGGTGTTTGAATAATGGTTATAATCAATGTATCTATCTGTTATTGGGATCAAACACCATCATGGTTGCCATCAAGTCCAAAGGGGGAGATTGTTGGCAATATGATGCAGAGTGTTGTCCTTGATGGCAACCTACTTGATAAAGTTGATGGCAACCTACTTGATGAAGTTGTCCTTGATGGAAACTAACTTGTCTTATTTGTTAATGATGTAAATCTGATGTATCTACAGAGCAGTTCATATGTAGTGGAGAAAGGAATTCCTGTAAGGGCTAGAGCAATGATGAAAATGGTATGTCACAAAGAATACGCGGGTTTGTAAAGGCGAAGTAGCGTATGTACGCGGAAAAGTACGTGAAAAGTAGCGTATGCCTATTTGTGCTCTAAATTTATAAAACCAGGGGAATTTACTATGGTATTGGCACACAGTATTGAGCGCTGGACTATCTATTTGATCCTGTCCAGGAATACCATTAGCGGTTGAGTGGTTTTGACTTATGGTATTGACAAAGGCTAAATATATATAAGGAGAAGAAGATCATAGTGCAAGGGGGTGCATAGGTCTGGGTTTTAATGAATACTTCACTTTGAAGTATATCTACATGGAATGGGTAACAGTTTATTGATCTGAATTAATAATGCACCTATGAAGAAAATGATGAAGAGGGATCTCTAGATCTGAAATGACTATGTATTTTCTAGATCTGTTTATGGAATGTTTAGATCTGTGATCTGGAGAATATTTTCTAAAGTAAAGTATGAAATATGAGTTTTTTATCTGATTTGAAGAACTGCACAGTCCTGAAAAGTTTCTGATCTATACGTAGGTTCGTTTCATGAAAAGCGTGTGTATACGCGGATCCTCTTAAAGAAAAGCGCGTATGGAAGTTAGGGTTTCTGAAGAATAAAATTCACTGAAGTATACACAGGTTTGTCTCTATGAAAGCGCGTATGTACGCAGGTTCAGTGAAGTAAAAGAGCGTATGGAATCTAGGGTTTGATGAAGTATGTGAAATGAATTGTTTGATCTGTTTTACTGTCTCACTGCTATCTGTCAATGATGTATTCATACAGATCTGGGTTGTTTGAATGTTGATTATGTTGTTGATTAAAGATCAAGTTGTTGGTTGATTGGTTGATGATTCAATGAATGAATTGATGGGGTTATAAGTTTCGGTTTGATGAATGTTGAGCTTAAATGTGTGGAGTGGGTCCAGTCTGAAAATCTGATGAAAAGTGGCCTACAAGGTATGTTGTATGGAAGCTGATGGATCCAGTATGAAAATTGATGAAACGTGGTCCACAGTGGTGCTGAGGGTCGAAGCCTTCAGTGAGGGGGTTGTAGCCCTTCCGGTATGCCTGCAATGAGACAGGTCGTAGCTCCCTTCCGTAGGCTCAGAACGAGAGAAGGTTGTAGCCTTCTGGTGGGTGCCTACGTGGTTGTAACATGTCAAGGCCAAGACATGGTTGTAAGAAGTTTTTTATAATAAATATTGAAGACAGACGATGAAAGCAATGGTTTTTCACTAAGTTGGCTTCCACCTTAAATCCTGGTGTTCATGTGTGTTGCTTATGTGTGATGATTTATTCTGTTCTTACTGCACATGTTTACTGCTTACTAAACATCTAATGAAAGAATGATGCAATGATCTAAGTAAAGAATTATCTGCATAATGAGATCTCTGGTAATATGCAAGTTTTATTAAGGATATCCGTGTGTATATGCGATTTGGGTTTAGTAAAGTAGCATATGGGTTTTATAGAAAGAAAAAGTAAAAGTTTTCAGTCAGCCCTAAATACTGATTCACCCCCCCCCTCTCAATATTTTTCCCAATAGTTTCTCTCATGGACTGCGCAGTGGGAGATGATAGAAGTGTGGCCTCATGCCACTGATCTAAAATGAAGCCCGGTAATCCTCCTTTCAGCTCCTCCAATGAGTGGATCAATCCTCCACCGAAGAAAACAAGACAAGAGAGACTCCATGAGTTCCTCTCTAGCTGCACCCAGCTACAAAACGTCCTCTCTGCTGCAGAAATAACGCTGTAGAAGATGAATGAAGCTGTGGCCAATGCTGGATTGAGTAAATGTATCTCAATCCTCATCCTTCCTTGAGGAAGAGGTAGGGATTCCCGACCGGGAACACCCTAGTGCCCGAGGGCACCATCACCCTGCTAAACAGCCTAGGGATGCAAGCTCTTGCAGACCCAAATTCTAAAATATAAAACATAGCATAATGAAAATGGGCTTCCATATCCTCCATATAAAGTGAGAGAACTCTTCTCCACCATGGTCCCACCAATTAGGGTTTCCACCCTCATGTGAAGCTCTTCCCTCCAAAACTGCCCAGCTTCTCTAGGAAGCTTCTCCTCTATAGGCAGCACTGTTGACTTTAGTCAAAGATGACTAATCCAAGTGAGCTAGGTTCCATTATTACCCTTGGTGTTTATTTCAGCTGCTTTATTCACTCCCCTTTCACATTAGAAGTGTTATTTCTTCATCTAAAAGGGGCTAAGGTGTCTCCTTCCCCATTTTATTAAAATAAAATAAAATGTGAAACTATAATGTTCCATTTTAGCTTGAGGCTAAAATTGGGACATTACATCTGACCAATGACGTATTTGATACCAAGCCAAATATTATTTGATTTTCAGTGATACACTTTATCATCATGGTGTCAATACAATTTTAAGAAGGTGCCTCACTCATGAGGAGGCCGAAAACGTTTTAAATGATTGTCATGTTGGGGCTTGTGGTGGACACTTGTCTGGATACACTACCGCGCACAATATACTCCGCGTCAGTTACTTTTGGCCTACCATATTTTGCGAATGCATCCTTACGGTCAGAAGTTTTCATGCGTGCCAGATATTTGATCGTAAAATCTGCAAACCACCAGTGTTGATGGATCCTGTTATCTCTGTGGGACCATTTTCAAAATGGGGCATTGAATTCATGACCTATAAAACTCGTTCATCCGAGGGGCATGGTTATATTATTGTCACAGTAGAATACTTTACCAAGTGGGCTGAAGTGATGCCTACATTCAACAACACAGGACAAACAACTGCATTATTTTTCTTTAATTTAGTCATTGCACGGTTTGGGGTCCCACAGGCTATAGTCAAAAATCATGGTAAGAATTTTTTTAATCACATGATGATTGAATTGACTGCCAAGTTAGGACTGTCACATGATAGTTCTACTCCTTATTATCCATAATCAAATGGACAAGTTGAGGCTATTAATAAAATTCTTAAATGAATGCTTCAACGAATGATAGGAGTTCATAAACGAAACTGGAATTTGATCTTGTACTCGGCCTTGTGGACATATCGAACCTCAGTGAGAAACGCAACTGGATCTACCCCCTTTCAATTGGTGTATGGTCTGGAAGCTATCCTGCCAATCCAATGTGAAATACAGTCATTAAAACTCGTAATCGACTTATTACTTGACACCTAAGATGAATACGCACGTCTTTTTAACCTCATTCATCTTGATGAAACACGTCGTGAAGCCGAATTGGCTAACGAAGCGCATAAGAGACATATAAAGGCGCAATATGACAAGCATGTCCAACCTCGCATTTTCTTAGAGGGCGACTTGGTCCTTCTTTATGATCAAGAAGATGATGTAATAGGTACAAGGAAATTTGAGCCATTATGGCATGGCCCCTATATTTTCAAAAGAGTTATTGCTAAGGGTGCTTATGAGTTAGTATATTACGATGAAATTCCGTTGGCGCAACCTTGAAATGGGTTGTATCTGAAATGTTACTATGCTTAATCATCAGCATAGTAATTTTTTGTATTATATTTTATATATATGCTGTTGATTTTCATTCACTGTCTTAGTTTGATTTTTAGAGTTTTCTTGACGTTAGTAATCCGCTTTACATTTCATCACAGATGTATGAATATTTGGAACCATTTGTTGGGTATGCTGATGGTGCTAGTCATAGTACGTAGAACCTATCCTCTGCAGTGTGGGCCATTTTCGCTCCAAACAACGAGTTAGTGAGTTTTTAAGGGATTTTTATCGGTAGATCGACAAAAAATATCGCTGAGTATGGCACGTTGATCGAACTTCTCAATGATTTCATTCCATTTGGTATTAACCATATCATCATAAGGTTTGATTAGGAGGTCATAAATTTTGCTCAAAATTTAAAGTGCTTGAAACTGTGATGAACCTGAGCGACCAGGTAGATCTCGTATTTTTTATTTCGGTGTCGTGAACGATTCCAAAAACCAATGTTGTATGAGGGAGATATCGTGTTCTGGTCGATTTCCCAAACAACTAAATTTGCGACAGGTTTGATTGGGATTCCCAGCCAGCATAAAGGTGTACAATTAGAAAAAATAGGAATATTCAAGAGAATATTCTATTTTCCCAAACCAATGATATTATGCCAAGTGTTTCATTTTGATTCGTTGATTTGGTTTTACGAGTTTGATTTTTGGGCCAATGAATGGGTGACACATGGCCAACCTTGAGGCTGCCATGTGTCCCTTGTACGGTTTAGTAAAATTTTATTAGGTCCAGGGGGTTCGACCCCGTGACCTCTGGTGTTCGCGCAAGACTCTCCACCAATTCTGCTATACCATGTGACTTAACTCTTAAGGATCACAAGTCATACTTAAATTTTACATTGTTAGCACTCGGGAGAGGGGGGGGGGGGGGACTGCCGATGGTCCCAACCTGCCAGCGACCCCAACAGGTGGTCACATGTTACAATAATAAACCACGACATTAAACTTAAATGCTATTGTAAATTCTGTCAGTTAACGCGATCACATGTTGCAGTTCGTTGAAGATTCTCCACGCAGTTAGGTTTTAACGCCGACCCAAACTCTAGTTCCACCACCATATAACCATAGTTTCGGTGTTAGTTCCACTCAAAGTTAATGAGACTGCGGGGTATTAGGGGGGTTAACATGTGGCTACCCCCTCCCCCAAAAAATTAATATTACGGTTTCAATTGGTGGAGATTAATAGTGCCATTAAATTTTGGAGGTTTGGCCAAATTTAATTGCAGACAAGTGCAGTTCTCCACATTTAGTGGAGGATTTTTAGGTGTCATTGGGAAAAATGCTAGGAGGGTCAATTTTTGACCAATTTGGGTGAAACAAGAGTCTACCTAAACTAATTGGAGCATTCTGGAGCCAATGGTGCAGAGAAAACATCCATTGGAGGCTTGTAAACAAATATATTTGAAACATTTTGAGCATAATGAAATATGGACATGCCATTGGGAGATGGACCAACAGATGTAGCTCAAGAGGGGTGAACTGCTTCATCGTGCTTGCTGTGTAAATATTATGTGTGGTTTTATTTCTCTACTATACACTATTTTTCAATGTTATCTAGGCTTATTTTCATGCTTATCGTTCAAAAATTTATTTATGTTTCCTGGTTAAAATCTTCAATTCTTAAAAAAAAAATGGAGACAAATATGTACCTGTTTATTAACTGAAAGGACACTTAGCACAAAAAAACTAATACAATACTTTTAGACCAGGTTGGTATTAGAGCTAGAGTTTATTCTCTGGTGTTGTTGTGTGCAAATATTTTTTTAACTGTTTGTAATTTTTCACATGCTTACTAGGCTCAAGCTCAAGAGAGGAGAAGGAAAATTGGTGGAAGCAAGAGGGTCTCAAAGTGAGCCACAACAAAGGAGGGAAATATTGCCACATTCTCCACCACCTAGTTCACCTCCTAAAGAAGCAGAAGCAACATTAAGCATGCCTCTAGAGGAAGGAAAAATTCATGAAGAAGTGGATCCCAAAGAGGAAGAAAGAGTGTTCAGGAAATAATTCCTTGACATGACTGAGATGGTTAGAATCCTTTATCAAGAAAGGAATGAGAATATGGAAGGAGAAGGATCCAAAATTCATAAGGAAGGACAGGGATCATAAGGAGGTCATAATGATGAATATAAGTCAAAGAAGGGCAATGGAGGAAATGGAGGTAGTGGAAAGTCACCATCCTCACCCTCATCATCATCATCCTCTACTTCATCTTCAATACATCAACCACACAAGTAAAATAACACTGGTAAAAGTCCCTTTCTAAAACTTGATGTTAAGTTTGAATTGCCAATGTTTAATGGTGAAGTCAATGCAGAAAACCTTGATAATTGGATTAGGCAATTGAAGGTCTATTTGAGAATTCAGAACCTTCAAGATGATGATACCAAAATCCAACTAGCTTCATTGAGAATGGAAGGTGCAACACTTGTTTGGTGGAAATCCAAGACAATGGAGGAGATCAATAAGCATGGTAATATTATTCTATCATGGACTGATTTCAGTACTACAATAAAAAAACAATTTTATCCATTAGCTCATATGTAAAAATCCATAATGAACTGGCAAAATTTTAGGCAATTGAAAGGACAAAATGTGTAAGTTTACACCCAAGAATTTAGGAGAAGAGCTCTCTTATTAGAGGTATATTTGCAGAGCCAAGATACTTTTCTAAAGTACATAGGAGGCTTACATAGCTACCTAAGCCATAATATCCTCATGTTTAACCCCACAAGTCTAGATGAGGTATGTGTTCAGGCCACACATCTAGAAGCTAGAGGGAAAAGCATTTCTGATGAGGGTAGGAACAAACCTTTTAAGGGTAAAAAAAAGAAGAGAAGACTTCAAAAGGTAAAGGTAAAAAGAATGAATCTATTACGAAATAGGGAGAAAAAGTGGTCTATAAATATTGTTCAAAAGAAGGCCTTAATGAAAATCAATGTTGGAAATTACATCCTGAAAAGAGACCCAAGTATAACAACAACAAAGGAAAACATAAAACTGCAGCTACAACTCAACATGATTTAGGAGAGGATTTAGGTGATGAATCTAAAACTACAACCATGGGATTGAGGAACATCAAGGGGAAATAAATTGAAACTAAACCCAGTACTAGTACATCAAACTGTCACATACAAGCTCCAAATGAAGAAGAGAGAATTGAACTGTTTCATGTGAGGGTCATATCCAAACTTACCAAGATTGACACATTGTTTGACAGTGGGTCACAAGAAAACTTAATCTCTGAAGACTTGGTCAAGAAAATTAATCTTTAGACCATTCCACATCCAAAATCATATCCACTTGGTTGGATTTGTAAGGATGAAAATTTACAGGTTTCAAAGAAGTGTATATTGCGGTTTGCAATAACTGCACATTTTGTTGACACAATTGAATTAGATGTGGTTTCGCTTGACATAATAGGTATTGTGTTGGGAAGTCCTTACTTGTATGATAGGAAAGTGATATTCCATCGCCATGAGAACAAATATCATTTATTCAAATATGGAAAGGAGTACATTTTTAGAGCACATCACAAGAAGACAAATATTGCTATGGTAAATGTTGGACAGGTAAAGAGGCCGGTAAATTCAAGTAAGAGTTTTGTTCTTCTAATGATTAAGCCTAAAGCCGATGTTAATCATGAATAATTTGAGGATTGTGATCCTAAGTTGAAATCAGATTTATATGATGTAGTTGATGCACATCATGAGATGTTTCAAGAGCCAACAAGATTGCCTCCAAAAAGGGAGATTCAACATGAGATTCAGTTGTAGCAAGATTGTCCTCTTCCAAAATTTGGCATGTATCACATGTGGATAATGGAGAATGTTGAAATAAAGAGGAAAATTAAGGACATATTAGACAAGGGACTCATAAGGCCAAGCACTTCTCCATGTGGTTCACCCATAGTCTTGATTCTGAAGAAAGATGGGATTTGGCGCATGTGTGTAGACTTCAGAGCTTTGAACAAGATTACATAAAGAATTGATACCTACTCCCAAGGATAGATGATTTGCTTGATCAGCTAAAAGAATAATTTTTTTTCACTAAGTTAGATTTACGAAGTGGATATCATCAAGTAAGAATTGCATAAAGTGATATATTGAAGACTGCATTCAAAACCAAACAAGGACTCTTTGTGTGGTTGGTTATGCCATTTGGTTTGTGTAATGCACTGACAACTTTCATGTGTGTTATGGATAGTGTTTTGCATCCATTTCTTGATGACTTTGTGATTGTGTATTTAGATGATATACTGATTTTCAGCAAAACAAGAGAAGAACATGTCTTGCATGTGAATAGAGTGCTTGATGTTTTGAAGAAAGAGAAACTATTTCTTAAAATGTCAAAATGTGAGTTTGGAAAGACTTCTTTGGTTTATTTGGGACACATTGTAGGAAGAGGCGAGTTGAGAATTGATCCTTCTAAAGTGGAAGCCATTGTGAATTGTTCCACTCCCATAACAGTAATAGAGGTAAGAAGTTTCTTAGGTGCAACTCAGTATTGGAGAAAGTTTATTGCTAACTTTTCTGCCATCGTAGCTCCTATGCATGAACTAACAAGTGTGAAGAAGGGATTCCAATGGGGAGGCAAAAAAAAACAAGATTTTGAAGCTTTAAAAGACAAGATAAATTAAGCTCCAGTCCTTGCATTACCGAATTTGAGACATCCTTTCGAGGTACAAACTGATGTTAGTGATTATGCCATGGGTGCAACTATTTTACAGCATGGTATGCCTAGCGCTTTTCATTCTGAAATATTCAATGATGTTGTAACTAATCATCCTACATATGAAAACGAGCTTTATGCATTGGTACAAAGCATCAAGAAGTGGAAAAACTACTTGATGGGTAAAGAGACGATTATACATACCGATCACCAACCATTACAGTACTTGCAGTCGCAAACAAAATTGCAGCAATCACGACATTTCAGGTGGATGGGTTTCGTTCAACAGTTTCACTTGGTTATAAGGTACAAGAAAGGTATTTTCAATAAATTTGTTGATATGCTTTCAAGGTCAATTATAAGTGCTTCTACTTTACTAAAAAAATATTCTATTTTACATGAGAGTTACATAGAACAATATGCACATGATGTTGATTTGAAAGATGTGTATGCTAGTTTGACTGAAGGGAATCAAGTTGAGGAAAATGATTATCACATGCATAAAAATTTTCTGTTTCATTTGGGCAAGATGTGTATACCACAAGGAGAGAGACTAAGTGTCATGAGAGAGGCTAATTCATCTCTTATTGCTAGACACTTTGGGGTAAGAAAAACAGTGGCACATCACAAAGGTATTGCTATTGGCCTCACATGATAGATAGTGTGTCGCATTTTATAAGAGGTTGTTCTATG
The DNA here is from genome assembly GCA_034641835.2 of Pinus albicaulis. Lineage (NCBI taxonomy): Eukaryota > Viridiplantae > Streptophyta > Pinopsida > Pinales > Pinaceae > Pinus > Pinus albicaulis. The sequence continues at coordinate 991,302,019 of CM076569.1, read as the reverse complement.
TGTGCAACAAGCAAGCCAAGCAATAGGAAGCTTGGGTTGTACACACCACTACCGGTACCATCAAGGCCATGGGAGAGTGTCCCCATGGACTTTGTTGGAGGTCTACCAATGTCAAGAAAATTGCATGATTATCTTTATGTAGTTGTGGATAGGTTCAATAAAATGTGTATACTTATTCCATGTAAGAAGACCATTACTGCTGAACAAACTGTTGAAATTTATTTTCAACATGTATGGGCTCATTATGGATTGCCTACTTCTATTGTTAGTGACAGGGATTCCAGGTTCATTGGGAATTTTCGGTCCAATATTTGGAGTATGATGGACACAAAGTTGAAGAAGAGTACTGCTTTTCATCCACAAAATGATGGCCAAACTGAGGTGGTGAACAGAACAATTGTGCATCTATTGAGAGGATATTGAAGAAAACATCCCAAGTTGTGGGATGAACAACTGCATTACATTCAACACGCTTACAATCGGGCAAAGCACTCTTCTACAAATACATCACCTTTTGAAGTATGCTTTAGGTATTTGCCAAAAGTTCCATTAGACTTTATCTTTGAGAAGGATTTTGAAATTGATGGGCATAATGATATTGACAAGGCTCAAAAGTTCATTGAGAAAATTTAGATTATTCATCAACAAGTTCAAGGACAGCTTGAGAAAAGTCAAAGAAAATAAAAGGAGAGGCATGACAAACATAGATTTGATCACAAGTTTCAAGAAGGAAATGAGGTATGGTTGCACATAAGCAAAGAAAGGATGCAAGGGGAAGGTAAAAATCTCAAACCCATTCGCTATGGTCCATTCAAGATCATAAAGCAAGTTGGTAACAATGCATTTCAACTTGACTTGCCTTCATATATGCAAATGTATTCAGTTGTTAATGTTGAAAACTTACTTTTGTATGAGACACCTTTGATTGATGATCAAGGAAGCGATATGAAACTGCCTTCTATTGAAGATTTCTCGCCAGAAATTCTAGATGAGCTCAAGGAAGATACAATTCTTGACAGGAGGAAAAGAGCATCCAAGAGGGGAAGTGTTGACTACCTTCGATTTGGGCACAAAGGTAGTAAGCCAAGTAAGGCAAAGTGGATGGAAGTTGGAAAGGTGAGGGAGTTGTACCCTCATCTACTGAACAAGTAATCAAAGTATTTTGGGGTCCAAAAGCTTCCCAATGGGGAGGTGTGATCAGGAGTTCATAAATTTTTCTAAAAATTGAAAGTGCTCGAAACTGTGCCGAAACTAAACGACTGGGTAGATCTCGTCTTTTTTATTTCAGCACCATGAACGATTCAAAAAACTGATGTCGTATGAGGGAGATATTGTGTTCTGATCGATTTCCAAAATAGCTAAATTTGTGAAAGGTTTGACTGGGATGCCCAGTCAGCATACAAGTGTACAGTCAACAAAAATAGGAATATTCCTGAGAATATTCCATTTTTCCAAGCCAATGATAATTCTGCCAAGTGTCGCGTTTTGATTTGTTGATGTGGTTGTACGAGTTTGATTTTCGGGCCAATGAATGAGTGACACATGGCCAGACCTGAGGTTGCCATGTGTCCCATGTATGGTTTAGTAAAATTTTATTAGGTTCTGGGGGTTCGAACCCATGACCTTCGGTGTGTGCGCAAGACTCTCCACCAACTCCTCTATACCATGTGACTTAAATCTTAAGGATTACAAATCATACTTAAATATTACATTGTTAGCACTTGGGAGGGGGGACCGCTGGCGGTCCCAACGCATCTGCGGCCCCAATAGGTGGTCACATGTTACGATAATAAACCATGACATTAAAATTGAATGCTATTGTAACTTCCACTGGTTAACATGATCACATGTCGCAGTTCGTTGAAGATTCTCCGCATAGTCAGGGTTTAACGCCAACCCAAACTCCGGTTCCACCACCATATAACCACAGTTTCGGTGTTAGTTTCGCTCACAGTTAATGAGACTGTGGGGTATTCGGGGGGTTGGCATGTGGCCACCCCCTCCCCAAAAAATTTAATATTATGGTTTCAATTGGTGCAGATTAAGCGCGCCACTAAATTTCGGAGGTTTGGCCAAATTTAACTGCAAACAAGTGCAGTTCTCCACATTTAGTGGAGGATTTTTAGGTGTCATTGGGAAAAAGGCTAGGAGGGTCAATTTTCGACCAATTTGGGTGAAACAAGAGTCTACCTAGACTAATTGGAGAATTATGGAGCCATTGGTTCAGTGAAAACAACCATTGTAGGCTTGTAAACACATGTATTTGCACAATTTTGAGCATAATGAAAGATGGACATGCCATTGGGAGCTGGACCAACAGATGTAGCCCAGGAGGGGTGAACTGCTTCATCATGCCTGCTATGTAAATCTTATGTGTGGTTTTATTTCTCTATTATACACTTGTTACACCATTTTTTGGTCATCTAACCTGTTACTATTAGATGGACCTAAGTACACCATGTAAGACCAATTTTACTCTAAGTAAAATTGCTTTCACTATGAAAAATAACTTAGTAAAACACCTTTATTAAGTTGTTTATGGTCTAAACAGGAAACCCCATGAGGAAATATTAAATAGATCCACATTTGTTTGATTTTACTCAAGGAATAATTAGTTAAATAGTAGTTTAATTAATATTCCTAGTCATATTTAACCCAAAACAAGAAAATTAATTAGATAAATTATTATTTATCTTATTATTTTCTAGGAATAATTATTTAAACCTTATTTAAATAATATTGCTTGTTAAATTTGACTAAATCACTCATAAATAGTTAAATAAATAATTATTTATTTAATTATTACTCAACCACATCCTTAAAATGATAAATAAATCATTTATTTATTTATTATTTACAAATAAAGGGATTTGACTCAAGTCAAATTCCTTTTCCCTCCAACAAAAATAATAATGAAATATTCCATAAAATTTGGATCTTGATTTGGTTAATAATATTTTAATTATGCACCAATATCTAGACTAACTCAATATTTTGTTATAAATATAAGGGTTTTCAAATTCATTCATCACCTTTTGTTGCCTAAAGATCACTCTGGATCTATATTTTTGGTCTGACTTTGATCCACCATCATTTTCATTTTTTTCTATCTTTTTGCTTGTGAGCTCCCTTTGAGTTCCATTTTTTTGTTTGGGTTTTCTACATCATCAAGAGAGGAATTTTAGATTTGAAGTGTTGAGGAATTACAAGAACCCATCCCATTGAGGAGAACTGGTAACATCCTTCTATGTTTTCCTCCCAGGTGCCCTTAATATAAAATTCATTCAACATATTCTTGTCTTGTCTATTGGATGCATGGAGTAAATCCCGTTTTGTATTTATTGCTTAATGTATTTTGATGCATCGATCTATAATTTTGCAGCATTTATCTTGGTCATCTAATTGCAAATATGAAGATATTGGTATCCATCTTTGTTGTTAGGGTTGTTTGTTATGCATGGCTAAAGTGGTATTTTTTTGTACGCTTGCGATTAAGATTCATACTAACAATTGGCGACTCCACACATGTTTACGATTATGACCATTGTCGTTTTTTATATCCCTGCATATCTAGCTGCTTCAAACTCTAGGATTTCTCTTTAGTTTCTTGTTTTTCTTTTCTTGATGTTTTTTTTAACCTATAAAACCCTAAAACATTAAAAATTCTAACTTCCATGTGTTTTCGGACCTATTGCCTAGGTGACAGACATCAGCCGCAACTGAGATGACACATTTTGTTGAAACCTGCTCCTGAGAGCACTGGAAGTGTAGGTCACACTTTTTGACCCTAAACCTGTGACATGGAGCTTCAGGATGCGGATATCTGCCCAAAAACTGCGACCTCAGCAAGAAACAGGTCAGAAACTGCGACCTGGACTTTTTGCGGGAGTTTTTCTGAAAGCTTTCTGGGTTTGTCTGGGCCTCTGTTCAGGTTGTTTGACCTCCATATTCGCTCATTTTGGACCTGTAATTGTTCTGTTTTACTCATCTAAGTGGGAACCTAGTCCCCTAGGGCTTCAGTACCCTCCACACTTTGTGGAAGAGTTTTAGTTGTTGTAGGTTGTCTGAAATTTTTATAATGTTCAGCCATTTTTCAGATTTGATACCTCACCTTCAGATCCACTTCAGAATGGCTATTTATCCATCCAAATCACCTCATTTGGTTTTTTTTGGGTTTTCCTCTATGGTCCCCTCTGCTTCCCTCCAGGATATAGCCTTTTTCCACCTCATTCACAAAAATATTTCCTCTGATTTGTTGTTGTTTTTCTGCACCAATTTCCAGCAGATCTGACCTTTAGTTCCCTGTCCCTCCTCACCTTAGATCTATTGGCTATTTCAGTGTGTTTTGACTAGTTTTTTGTCCACCTACAAACTACTTTTTGAGAGGCTGACCTCCTTGGGTTTAGATTATTACATTATTAGCTGTTTATTTACTATTATTTCAGTTTCATATACTATTATCTACAGGTTTATTTACAGTTATACAACACACATTTTATTTTTCTCTACAAACGTCTGGGTTTAAAAATTAAAATTTACGCACTTTTACACACACACCCTAAGTGAAGAAGAGCTTGGTTAACATTGCCAAGCAAAGACTTTAACATTGAAATCAATTGATCCTGCACCTCTCTGCCCTTGTTCCGACATTGTAATCAATTGATCCTGCACCTCTTCGCCCTTATTGGTATCTCTTCCCCTTGTGTCGTGTTTGTGTCATCATCATTGCGCCACCAAGGCATTTATCTCGGAGATTTCTTGGCCTTCATCCTCAGTTTCTGATAGGAAGACTTACTCCTCCACGTAGGATTCAAGTTAGTCCTCCACTAAGTTTGCACTCCAACTCCTCTTCTGGTTCATTGGGTTCTCCTTCTGGTTCCGCCCCTGGTTCTCCTCCTGCCACCTTCACCATGTCTGGTTCAGGACCTAACGCTGGTGGTGGCCCCGACCCTAATTCTTGGAATACTACTAGTGGGACCACAACAGGAACTACTTTGGCTACTCCCTTTCTCCCCTATATGGTAGTACTCAATCTTCCCTATTTTAACCAGTTGATCAATGAACCTATACACCATGACGCTAGTTGGCCTACTATGCTGACCAAGATCCCTTCAGACATCCCCAAGTTTGAAGGCCTTGCTGGAGAAGATCCTACAAATCATGTTAGATCTTTCCACATGTGGTGTTCGTCTAACTCCATTACCGATGACTCTGTCCGTCTTCGGTTGTTCCAACGTACGCTTACAGGCGAAGCTTCTAAGTGGTATCTTGATCAGGCCTCATCCTCTCATACCACCTTTGTGACTCTTGCTCAAGATTTTCTGTCTTATTTCTAGCTTCCCCTTTATTACGACACTGGTACCGAACTTTTGACGTCTTTCCGTCAATCGTTTGCGACCCGCCTATCCGATCATGTCCAGGAATGGCAGAGAAGAAAGAGCCTATGTCGAGCCCCTACCTTCAAATACCGTGTCTACATGGATTGGTTACTTAGATCTCTCTTGCCTACTATCGGAAAAGAGGTCGCATCGCATTTCCCTCAAACCGAAGAAGCTGCTCTCCAAATTGTGTTAAAATATGACCTAATCTACACTCAATCGGGTTATGTTTATACTGTTCTACCTGATCTTCCTAGACTCGGTGGTGCCAAAACACTAGGGGCATCTCATGTCACTGACGGTATCATTAGAGCTCTCTCTCATCCATACGCTCAACCTCCCATGCGCTATGGTTTTCCTCAGGGGGGGGCCAACACCTCCTGTACTTTTCCCCCTCTCAGTAGTATGTATCTAGGATATGGCATGCCTCCTCATTTTTCCCAACCTCCTATTTACCACATTGTTACCCAACCTCATTATTATCCATATCCACAACCTGGTTCTCCAGCTCCTCCAACATTAGCACCTCCTCCTCCCTTGCCTTCTCAACCCTTGCAACAGCAGTCACCGCCCCCTCAGGGGTAGGTGTATACATAGCAGGGTGCGAGTAATCCTCCTCCTTCCAAAAATAAGAGGAAAGGCACTCAAAATCAATCTGATCCCAGTAATACTGGCCCTAATCCTCAACATACTGCTCCTAACACTGCTAACCAGCAACAGGGCACTCATCCCAAGCAGGAAAGGCATGTTCGCACGAACAAGCCTTGTTCTTGTTGTGGTGTTTATGGTCATTACATGCATGATTGCCCTCTTTTACTAGAGATGAAGTAGATGTGGGAGTCTCAAGCAACATTGTGAGGACATCAAGACTCCCCTTCGGTCCCTCCCAGTGTTGCGCCTAGTCAGCCGACTGTGTTTACTAATCCTTTCCCTCAATAAGGATTTGTGGCTACCCAACCACCTGAAGGTCAGGTGGCCACTCAACCTCTTCCATTTGGTACCCCGATTAACAGATTCTCATGATTAATTTTGACCAAAATATAACCGTAGACATCAGTCTTCAGACTCGGTCCCGTCAATACAACAAGCCTCCCGCTACGTCTGTCCCCGAGCCACCTCCTTCAGTCCCTACAGAGCCTCTTTCGACACCTAATGGTCCCTTGCAGATCCCTCAGCCTAAGGCAGAGGTTCATACCAAGATCCCTAAGGGACCAATATGCTAAAATGTTGCTTTTGGAAAATATTCCCATTCTTATAGTATAGTAGATGATTTGGCGCAATCTCCTGCTGCCATTTCAACGCTGGAACTCCTCCAGTTGTGCCCCTCACAATGAAAAGCTCTAATATCTACCATGGGCGCTGTAGATCCTTCCAATGATCAATTGATTGTATTTGATGTTGACTAGATAGAAAATCCTCCTCTCCCTTCTTCCGCCACCTTCCAAATCCCAATCAAAATATGGAATGCCAACATTTCCCAGTGCATCATTGATGAGGGGGCATCCACCTGTGTGATGTCTGCTTTGGTTTGGAAGCAACTCGGATCACCTGAGTTGGCTCCTTCCATGATCACTCTCTGAGCGTGGGATGGCCACGCCTCCCATCCCATTGGCATATTCCGCAACTGTCCTATTACTCTTGCGGGCAAGACTGTTTGCGTTGACATAGAAGTCATAGACGCCCCCTTAGATTACAAAATTTTATTGGGTCGTAGCTACACCTATGCGATGTCTGTTGTCCCATCTGGGGTTCATCGCAAGATTTCCTTCCCTCATAATGGAAAGATAGTCACCATTGAACAGTTGACATATTACGAACTAAAGTCTCAGACCTCCCCTGAGTCCATCATCTCTTCGGTGGCTAATAAGCAGACTGTTGATCCTTTGACTAGTGTCTCACCCAAATTCTACAAAGACTCCTCTTTTCTTGGTACATTCCCTGGTCTTCCTCCTCCAGTCTCTGATACCAGCTCATTGAATGTTTGCATGATGAAATCGTCTCGAGCTACCCTCAAGCGGCCTGCTTCTGCTAGTCAGCAGCCTCCTTGCCCTCCGCAACCTACTCCTAGCCCTTCGATTAAGCCTTCTGGACCCCCTCCTCTTGGCCCTTCACCTACAGCTAGTATCCATGAGCCTCTCTACCCTCTTGTAATAGTTCCTCTAGGCCTTAACCATCTTGGAGCCGTCCCGCCTGGTCATTACCCCTCCAGTCAGATATCGTTCCTATATCCCCCTCCTGGAGTGTACATGATACTTGTCATGGCTACCCTCTCTCTTCCTAACCTGACCCTTGGGATTCCTGTCTGGTACCTTGATCCTCTAGCCACTACCCCACCTGTTCAACCCAAACCTTATCTTGCTTTGACACCGGTTCAACCAGTCCCTATGACTTCTCTCGCTTTTATAGTGCCTCAACCACCTCAACAGGAAACATCTCCTGTTGCGACCACTTCGGGTAAGAAGGGAAAATCTCGCAAGAGGGCCTCAAAGGACAAGGATGCCCCGACTGACCTTGCTCCTCCTCCACCTCCAAAGCCTTGTGCTTTGTGTGATGTTGTTGGCCATGCCACCCATACCTGTCTTGAGTTGCCCCGTATCAAGCCCATGGTTAATGTTTCGTTCCCTGAGTCTACAGTCCCTGAAGCTTCTATTTCTTCCTCGACTGCAGCCAAGAACCTGAAGAATATTCACACCAACCAACCCTGTGCTTTGTGTGATATCCATGGCCATTACTCTCACCATTGTCCCCACCTTACGCATTATCATGCCTCTTTAGAGGTAGTTCGAGAGTATGAGGTTGAACAAAACCAATCCGCCTCTCCCATACTTGTGCAGTATGCTGTCGGCCAGCTTGAGAATTTACCCACTCCCATTAACATCCCCCCTCCTGATGTCGAGATGACGAAGCCTGTGGCCACCATCCTCTACCTATCATCATCCATGAGACCCTCGGTGGAAGCTCCCTCTGAATCTTCCCCTGTTGTTCCACTTGACCTCCCTTCAGCGATCAGCCTGGGCTCAACATTGGTAGATCCCTTATCTGCTTGTTCTTCCGTCATCCCCTGTGATGATGCACATGTGAACCTTTCTTCTCATGATGATGAGTCAGGTAGCTTCGCCACGTCAGGTTGTTTTTCTTCCTTTAGTCACCCCATCTTCTATTACAATGATGACACTATGGAAGCCATCACCACCCCTGAATTTATCAATCTCCCCTTACATCGAACCCATGTAATCGAACCACATACACCTTGTGGCCATTACATTGACACCCAATGTTTGGGTAAGGGGGCACCCATAATTGAGAGGCCAGGAGAATCAATTCTCTACAACTCTCCTAGTGCATCTAGCCATGTCAACTCTAGTACCATCATTCTTCCCAATTTAGAAGAATATCTAGAGTCCCATATGACTTCAGATCACTCTAGGGATGATACCCCTCATCATTCCTTCATCTTATATCAACAACCCAGTCTCTTCGACATTTTTGTTGACCAACCTGTGGGATTTCTAGAAGAGAACCAGTTCACTATCTCCAAATCCACTCTTTGAGATAGTGACACCATGTATGCCAAACTAGAAACTTAGTCCATTTGCTTCATATATGCAGTACCAAAAGAGATTGGTAATCCTCCATTCCCTTTCTCAAACTGCATAACCATAACGCAAATAAACGACACACCACATCATAACATGCTTGGGGGCACCTATGCCCCTCAACCATAAAAATCCTAGCTCTCAGCCAAAAATAGTACTGAAGCCCCCTTTCTCTGACAGGTCACACTTTTTAGGTCATTTCCTGGGACATGTCGCAATTTTTTGCCCAGTACTTGCTACCCAGGTCACAGCACAGACTCCAAAAAGTGCGACCTGGCATGTTCATGAGCTTTGGGTACCTAAATTGTACTTTCAATCCACTGAAATGAAAGAGTAGGGTTAGGCCTCTTACCTGAAACTGACGGATCTCGATTCCAGTGGTCGATTTGTCTCTTACGATCGTCGCAAGATTTAGGGCCTTCTCTCCTCTCTACATTCACCACAGCTCCACATGAAAATGAGTGAATTTGGAGGGAAAATGCCTTATTAAAAGAGAAACCCCTATTTTTTCTTTTGCTAGCTGTGGCCAAAACATAGCTCAGTTTGACAACCTGTCTATACTGTTGGAAAGCTCTCACCGAGCCCTCAAATGGGTATCTGTTAGTTTGTTGTGATTTGATACTTCACCAGGACACATTTCGTCCAAGAAGGGTCATGTCACCACTCCTCAAAATCGAATTTCTTCACTTGCAACACTTGTACTTGGGGCACCACTTTGCTTTCATACTCATGAGTAACCATCATGTACTCATGTTTTTATGGTCCCCATTAGACCTTTTCTGTGTGGCAGCATCATCGAGTCACCCTTGGTTAGAGAATCCGAGTTGAGTTATCATCGCATACAGGGAGTCTATCCCAAGTCCCTTTGTATCCCACTATAGTCCTACAGCCTTCATTTCTTGTTTCCTCTCTCGTGTCACACATTATGGCCTTCAGTCCCACTGTCCCCTATCCCTCATGATATTGTGTCAGTCGTTGCCAGGTCATCCATGCCCTTTATGCTCTAACAAGGGAAGTCGTTCATTCGCTACTCAGTACCCCCCATTTCATCATCATCCTTGGTGTCAGTCTGCCAGTCGCTCTACTATTTTCTCTCGTGCCTTAGTTGAGGATACCTTATTACCTCACCTATGGCGGACCTCCTTCTGTCGACATCAGATCATTCATTCCAGAATACAGGTCTAGAGGGTGGTGTACCTTGGTTCCAACTTCCACTCTTGTTTAGTGCTTCAGATCAGGAAAAAGTACTCCTTATTTCCCTTTGAATTGATTGTTTCTTAGCTCCATCTCTTTTCAGCATGATCGAGATCCGTATGCTTGATGGTTCAGTGATGCAGCAGATGATACCAGTGATTCCTGGGTATGTGTGAGATGTCTCAGCCCTCATGATGGGGTGGCCCTACAGGTAGCCCCCCACATGCCCGGATGACCTCTTCATTACAACCTTTGATGCAGCTCCATCTATTTGATGATGTCGGCCTCAGCCACTTGCAGTGCCTTTTTGTTTCCATGTATCAGTCAGATTTTCAGAGCCCTTTCCTGTTTATAGGGACATTTGGGTTGTATTTGTATCTCATGTACTCATATATTATTGTATAAGTCTTGGTTTTTATCCCAGGCACAATATGTATGTTGGATTGATTATCATGTTTTTACCTGGCTCATGTTTATGCCAACAGGTACTATATTGTTCAGTCCCTTGTTTACTAGACGCATTATTCTTTTTAGTTTGTCTCAGCGGGCATAGGTATGCCTCCCCTACCGCCAATGGCATAGGTACTCACTCATAAAAGAGACTTGTCGCACCTGTAAGTTTCGCCTCCTCAGGGTCTAGTCCTCTAGCACTTTGGTCTATCTTATATTTCTCTCTTTGACCTCCCCTTCGGTGTCTAGTGATTGAGTTCTTACAACGTACTTCGGTCATATGATTAGCTCCTAACGCTCGCACGTTGGGGGGAAATATATTACACCATTTTTTGGTCATCTAACCTGTAACTATTATATGGACCTAAGTACACCATGTAAGACCAATTTTACCCTAAGTAAAATTTCTTTCACTATGAAAAATAACTTAGTAAAACACCTTTATTAAGTTGTTTATGGTCTAAACATGAAACCCCATGAGGAAATATTAAATAACCAATATTTATTTGATTTTCCTTATAAAATAATTTTATTAAATAGTTATCTAATATTCCTGGTCATATTTAACCCAAAACAGGAAAATTAATTAGATAAATTATTATTTATCTTATTATTTTCTAGAAATAATTATTTAAACCTTATTTAAATAATATTCCTTGTTAAATTTGACTAAATCACTCATAAATAGTTAAACAAATCATTATTTATTTAATTATTACTCAACCACATCCTTAAAATGATAAATAAATCATTTATTTATTTATTATTTACAAATAAAGGGATTTGACCCAAGCCAAATTCCTTTTCCCTCCAACAAATATAATAAAATATTCCATAAAAGTTGGATCTTGATTTGGTTAATAATATTTTAATTATGCACCAATATCTAGACTAACTCAATATTTTGTTATAAATAGAAGGGTTTTTCCATTCATTCATCACCTTTTGTTGCCTAAAGATCACTCTGGATCTATACTTTTGGTCTGACTTTAATCCACCATCATTGTCATACTTTTTTATCTTTTTTCTTGTGAGCTCCCTTTTAGTTCCATTTTTTTGTCTGGGTTTTCTACACCATCAAGAGAGAGGAATTTTAGATCTAAAGTGCTGAGGACTTACAATAACCCATCCCATTGAGGAGAACTGGTAACATCCTTCTATGTTTTCCTCCCAGGTGCCCTTAATATAAAATTCATTCAACATCTTCTTGTTTTATCTATTGGATGCATGGAGTAAATCTCATTTTTTATTTACTACTTAATGTATTTTGATGCATAGATCTAGATTTTTGCAGCATTTATCTTGGTCACCTAATTGCAGATCTGAAGATATTGGAAGCCATCTTTGTTGTTAGAGTTGTTTGTTATGCACAGCTAAAGTGATCTTTTTTTGTACGCTTGCGATTAAAATTCATACTAACAACACTATTGTTCAGTGTTATTTAGGCTTATTTTCATGCTTATAATTCAAAAATTCATCTATGTTTCATGGTTAAAATCCTCAATCCTTAAGCAAACAAATGGAGAAAAATATGTACATGTTTATAAACTGAAAGGACACTTAGCACAACAAAACTAATACAACAATTTTAGATAAGGTTGGTATCAGAGCTAGAGTTTATTCTCTGGTGTTGTTGTGTGCAAATATTTGTTTAACTGTTTGCAAGTTTTCACATGCTTACTAGGCTCAAGCTCAAGAGAGGAGAAGGAAAATTGGTGGAAGCAAGAGGGTCTCAAAGTGAGCCAAAACAAAGGAGGGAAATATTGCCACATTCTCCACCACCTAGTTCACCTCCTAAAGAAGAAAAAGTAGTATTAAGCATGCCTCCAGAGGAAGTATAAATCCATGAAGAAGTGGATCCCAAAGAGGAAGAAATAGTGTTCAGGAAAGCATTCCTTGACATGACTGAGATGGTTACAATCCTTTATCAAGAAAGGAAATGCCATTGGGAGCTAGACCAATAGGTGTAGTCCAGGAGGGGTGAACTGCTTCATCATGCCTACTATGTAAATCTTATGTGTGGTTTTATTTATCTATTATACACTGTTGTTCAATGTTATTTAGGCTTATTTTCATGCTTATAATTCAAAAATTCATCTATGTTTCATGGTTAAAATCCTCAATCCTTAAGAAAACAAATGGAGACAAATATGTACATGTTTATTAACTGAAAGGACACTTAGCACAAAAAAACTAATACAATACTTCCAGATCAAGGTTAGACTCACAACTTGTGGTATTACAACTTACTAGTGTTTATACTATTAGAAATCCAACACTGCATCGTTTGTTCCTAAGAGTTCGACTTTTGGAAAGACACTTTGATTTTATTTAATATCAACACATTTATAGAAACTTGAACACATCAACTAATTATTTAGTGAATTATGTTATAAACAGACATTTGCAACACTTGTAAAGATACATTCACATAATTGAATAGGATTGCACAATAAGCATAGGAAAACACTGAAATCAAATAGATAGATAGTTATAGGTTTTTACAAAAATTTGTGCCCAAGACACATTGGTCATCTGACCTCAAGATGTATGCAACATGTCAAAATTAAACTAGTGATGCTCATGGTAACATGCTATCGATCTAGCTATCTTACGCAGTAACCGCATCTAGTGGTTAGGAACACCAATAGTGTGGCGCTGCAGTCGCATTGGTAACTCTTCGATCCGAAAATCCAGAATCCCAAAGGTCAACCCCTCTATGTGATGTCGAAGCTCAGAAAGAGTCTCAACCATTTCTAAATCTTGAAGGACTGCTCTCCCGACAGCCCTCTCTGCAGGCTCATCTGCTCCATGCTATTGTTCCTGCATTGGTTGAACTCGACCCATATCTGCATTACATTAAAAATTTAGTTTAGTCTTGGGAAAACATAAAAATAAAAAAACATGTATAAACCTTAGAAAAATAAAAAAACATGTATAAACCTTAGAAAAATAAAAAAACATGGTCAAAACATTCTTATCGATTGCACCCCACTGAGCGCCTTTTGGTAAGCTAAGTCTGGATCTCCTTGGCAATCGATGCCTTCATATGCATACTCATCAATGACGATAACTTGTCGCCTGAACCAGGCAAAGAATGTAGTCGAGAACACGATGGATGATTGGCCTGCATGTCTAGCCATCATTTCTACCCATCACTACATCCTCGGATCTCTAGGATTAGACACACCCAACGTCACATGTTGAGGCTGCATCAGTGGAATCTTCTCTAAGGAAAAAGAAATGAGGATCGAACCATAACTAAAGTCTTTCTTCCTTCCTCCCTTTTCCATGCTTAGTTTTTATTTTATTTGAGAAAGTACAGCTTCAGACTAGTTGAAAACTATTGTCTCCATGCACTCTAAGGCATACTGCATATAAGATCTGTTCACTACATGTAATGTAACGGTACCGGAAATATTTGTGATCGTGAATAGAATGGTTCTCAAAGGAAAATCACGAATGTCACGGATGTTTATTTTCCTATCCTTGCTTGGCTATGCCACTGGATAGCAATACTGAAAAATATAGTCTCTCACCGTCTCTCCTCCAAGAGTAGATCCTGAGATAGAAATGGGTAAGCCTCTCCTCGACAAGGCTGTAAGAAAATATATGTCCTCCACTATAATAGGAACCAATTTGTTCCTAATGTGAAATTCCTCAATTTTTTGATCGCATGCACGAACAAGGAACTCCAAAAGTTCTATTTTTTGCCTCATACCTGATAAGCGGAAGTACTTTAATAACCCACGATCTCTTAGGGCTCTTACTGTACCTGGATCATTAAGGGAAATCATATTTTGTTCTTCATGCTCTCTTTCTCTCCAAGTAATCATCATTCTAGTCCAATGAATCCTTGAAACATAATCATAAGACTCATTAGAATCCTTTTCCTGCAAAAAATTAGGCAAAATTTGGGTACAATGCAAGAATAAAAAATGAGAATTGCGCCCAACACAGTCTTGGTAAATAGACAGTGCATTGAATATTCACGTAGGCTTCATTTTGAGTGCTTTACAACGTAGTTTTTGATGCCCAAGGGTGCGTTTCCCTCTTTATAAAAATAAGTTAACCTAAGGGCCCCCAATCCCTAAAAAATTGCAGTGAAATGAAATGAAATGACTACTGAAAGAAAGAGTGGGTTTATGGCACCAAATTTGGATCAAACGACGATTAAAACCATCCACAGAATTGATTGCAATCAACAGCTGAAGTTTGAGGAAAAAACAGGTTCAGAGCTCCAAAATGAAAATGGAAACTTTCAAATGGTAAAAATGAATAGTAAAACTCTTTTTATTAGTCATTTGATTATTTGAAAATCATATTTATTGCAGTGACTATGGTTTTATTCAATTTTTATCATGAAACATGTATTTTTAATCCATTTGATGTTGTTCTGAATAGGTTTGCAACTGATGAGTAGATTAGTCGTGCACATTTATTTCAAGAATGATTTGACCAAAAAACATACTTTTATCCTTATTTTTCGAGCTTTGATAAAAATGGAAAAGGACTTGAAGCATAATTTTATCTCTTTTTTCGAGCTTCGATAATAGAAATAAAGGAACCCCTAGAGTCTTCTTTTATCTCTTTTCAGACTCTGATAATGTGAAAATATTGCTGATAACTTGTCCTTTCGAGCTCGTAAAATTAAATGAATTGATATCTACTTAGTACAAGTTTAACCCTTTTCTATATTGAGATAGATTATTTACGAAAAAGGAATGCCTTAGTCGAACATGGATAGGAGGTTCTCTTAGATATTATTTTACACTTTTTTGGATCAGAGCGACAAATTTACAAAAAAGTACTTATGGAGTTTTCTTTCGTCCTCTTTTTCAAACTCTCTAAATATGAAAAATGACTAGGCTGTCACTGTCGTTAGGCTCGTTAAAACATAAAATAGCGACAGGCTTGTTACCCTACTCAAGCTTGTTAAAAAATAAAGAGGTACTGGTCGACAAATGACTGGGGAAAATTTGGGAAAGTGAACATAACTTCTATGGTAGCAGTCGCTCTTGAACATGACACTTCACTCCATCATCATGATTGTTTGGGTTGGGTAATATTATTGACGGTTCATTCATACCTATGAAGGTTAATCATACCTTCACTTCAGTTTTGGGTCAATGTTTCCAACTCATCTCAGTGTCACCGACATGTTCAAGAGAAGTCATCCAGTGAATACTCATCCTTCTGCAATACTCATAAACCTTCATTCTCATGACAGTCATCCCTGAACATTGCTATATCAAGACACATTTTGTTTCCGAAATCAGTAACTCCTATTTCGCAATAAATTGGCTTCCTGTCGACGTCAAATCATCAACCAGGAATTTTACTTAGAAACATCATCTTCCAGTACCATGAGGCTTGTTACAACATTGACAAGATCCTTGCTTCCATAATTTTGACCGAAATACTTTTCTTAGAGTTAGACATCAAATCATCTATTCATGCCTTACGAAATGTACTACAATACCTTGAGAGCCATTAACATCAATGGTGGTTCTCTCGCATTTGTTAACATCTCACATCATTGGTTGGTAATCAAATGATGTCTTACCATGTTCGACTACAAATCATATATTTTCATGGATAGATTTGTACTCGAACGATCGAGTGAGCGAGATAAGAAGACCTCAGATCTAGTTTCAGACACCTGGGCTACAATTTAGGATTTTTGTACACATCATCTATACAGTGACCTTACATACATATCATCATCTGAGCATGGGCCTATATCTGTAGGCATGTCTGTATTGAGAAACATTCCAATATAGACGAATTTCTACACTATGTACATGTTATTAGATAGTTTATGTGCTGAGCATGGAAATTCCTTCCCTCAACAATTGGTGATCAAGAGGATATGTCATGATGTAATGTATTGTAAGATTGATGTAGGTCACCACTTTGCTTCAGTTCCAGCCCATCACATCATAAAACATCTCATTCAAAAAATCTTGTTATTATTTTGACTTCATGCTTTAGGGGGAAGTTGTTATAGGTCAATTTGAGCATCATTCCCAATGACCTGGTTAAACTGGACATCATCCCCAGAACCAATGAAATAGTGTCTATAATCTCCTATCATTTCAGTTCCTACATGCCCTAAGAGAAGAAAAAACTATTCATGACTTCTATTGCAAGGTTTCCAAGGGTTGAAGTATATGTTATATCACTTATGAGCTTACCAACGAAGCCTCTCAAGGGAATAACTGCTTTTCATATGAAGTTACCTCCATTCAATGGCACTCTGCAAATCACTTCCCGACATTAAAGAGTGTGTTGGTCAAATGGGAGCGAAATTCTCATTGTTACGGAATCTCCACATGGCTAGTGCCTTATAGAAGAGTCCATATGTGTCAAACTTCGAATCCATGTGTCCATCTAACACCTTTGAGCTTGGGAACATGTCTTTCCTATTATTAGAAAGTCATTGATTGAGAAACTACCTTCAGTTGCCCTATAAATTGAGCACAAATCCTAGTGCTAGGGAAGGAATAAATTTGGTAAAGAAATTCTATTGGATTCTCAATTGAGTGTGTGATAAGAGTGATATGCTGCTAGTGTGATTTTTATTTTGATGAGGCTGGAATGAAGCTGGAGCTGGTGACATCAAATCGATCGCTGGTTGTAACCTCCCCCTTCTATCCATTAATAAAGATTGCTGCTCATTTTCCCATATATGTATTTGTTTATTTTTCTACTTTTCATATCATGGATTCTTAACTGATATATATGGTTTATGTTTAATCAATTTAATTGATTAAGATAAATAGCCATATGTATATTGAAATCTATTTGTTGTTTATTGTTTATACTTGTAGGAAATAGGTTGGCGATCTAAGTTTGATTGGAAGCTACAACAAGAGCGACAGAAGGAGAATAGGAAGCACTTGGATCACAAGTAAGTTCCTCTATGTTTCTGTGTGTCTATTTACTCTTAGAGAAAGTGTCTGCAAAGTCTTTGATATGTTGTTATAAATGTATAGCACCACATTTCGGGAATGTGTTTTATTCGTAATTCATATTTCCACATAACAATTAGATTTTATTTATGCTCAGTATGGAACACCATATGAGAAAATTCCAAACACATCGCGATCAAATTTTACTGTTCCTCCTCCATCTGGTAAAGACTCTCATGCCAGCGGTGGCATGATTGCTTATGTAGACACTCACACCTCTACTGCATATGATCTTGCACCTTCTTCTGAAATACATTCTGTGTCATCTAACAAAGGAAAAAGTGACAAGCAACCTAGAAGCAAGAAAAAGGGGAAAGAAAAGAAAAAGCAAAATTCAACCCCGCAGGAACAATCATCTGATCAACAATATGGAAATTCTAGGAAACCTCGTTACCCTTGCTTGATATGTAATGATGAGAGCTTTGTTCAATACCATCCTCACTGCGTCGAAGTCTCAAAATTTCTTAAA
Organism: Pinus albicaulis; assembly: GCA_034641835.2. Taxonomy (NCBI): domain Eukaryota; kingdom Viridiplantae; phylum Streptophyta; class Pinopsida; order Pinales; family Pinaceae; genus Pinus; species Pinus albicaulis. The sequence continues at coordinate 991,283,958 of CM076569.1, read as the reverse complement.
ACTTCGGCTACATCTGTATGTTGACAAATCCTACTCTGAATCCAAACACAAACATGGTTGCTACGAATCCCGCTTCTAGTTCCCAAGTGCTTATACTATCTATCACAAAGCCAAAAACTGATGTTTTGGTGTCTAAGTGAGATCAATATTACGGTATTTAGGCTACTGATCAACCTACTACCTCGACCATGAATTTTTCCACTGAATCCATTCCACCAACTGATATTCCAGAATTAACAATAAAGCCACCAAAGGGAGTCATCCACAAATCGACTTTCAATCCTCGAGCTTGTGCAACTAAAAATTATAATATAGTTGAATATATGGCTCAGTCACTTTCAGCTATGTCAAGTCTTGAGGTACTTCAAAAATTTCCTTCCTAGAAGCAGGCTTTGTTGTCGAAAATTGATGGAATCGACCCAACATATTCTAATCATGTATTCTTTAATCACATGGGATATGTGCCACAATTACCAACTAAATTGGAATTTTCAATCCAAGTAAATGTTATAAATCACCTCGTTCATCACACTATTATCGATGAGGGAGAATCTACTTGTATTATGTCTCTTAATTGCTGGAAGTCACTTGGCTCACTTTTCTTATCTCAATCACCTACGACGTTGAAATATTTTGATGGTCGTACATATAAGCCTTGTGGTATTATCAATAACATGCATGTCTAACTAGGGGAAAAAATGTAACTGTTTAAGTTGAGGTCGCTGAATGACCCCTTGACTACAACATTTTACATGGAAGGCCATGGGTTTACGCTATGACTACGATCATCTCTACTTACTTTCGAATGATTGCCTTCCCTCATAAAGGTGTTATCACAGTAATCAATCAAATATCCTTCTTTGCCTCTAGTTCCCATGTATCTGGAAGCGTTCCATTACTTCATACACCCCAGTTAGCACTTCAAAAAATTGGTCTAGGGCTCTTAAAGGATTCTTCTCTAATGGGCACCTTTTCATTACCAATGCCTACGACGTTGGCGGAAATTGAAAGAATAGAGGCTTGCTGCATGATATCTTCCACTTCATCGGACTTAAGGAAGATTACCAATGATTCTGAAGTTGATACGCTTGGTGAATTTATGCCGCCAAGCCTAATTGAGATCGCATAGCAATCAATTTTCTTGGCTTGGGCAGTACATCCTCATCCATCGTCGCCGATCGTTTGGGTTGATCGTTCATTATATTTTGGTACTCCTTCTGATAAATTTTCATCCACATTCTTGACTGATGAGAGTATTGTGGAAGCCATGATGCCAGAAGGAGAACCATGGGACGATTATCATCATCGTTCCCATCTACCAGATTACAACGAAGATTATCTTATTGAACTATATTGACCTACGATCTCTGATTTCTTTTCAAATTCTATTCCAATTAATGCCATTGAATCTGAGCGAAACCTGTCAAATATTGAAGAAAATATTTTTATCGATATTTCGACAAAACCTGACATTGTAGAAAAAAATCATGTTGGCATGTTTTGTTCTGCATCTGATCTCGACACTTATCGCTCTCTTTCTCGTGAATTATGGGATGTGTTTGCTTGGTCTAACAAGGGAATGTCAGGCATAGATTCTAGTATTGTTGAACACACAATTAAAATGTACCTTGATTTCAACCCGGTACGTCAACGCCTTCGTCCTGTTCATCCAAAGAAGGCTACTGCCATTAAAGAAGAAGTTGAAAACATTTTGTGTGCTGGTTTAATTTACCATGTTCCGCTTACTGATTGGGTTTATAACATTTTTTCTTTCATGAAGAAACAATGAACAATCAAAGTGTGCGTTGATTATCCAGATGTCAATATTTCTTGTCCAAAATATTGTTATCCTACTCCCTTTATCCACCAAATTATTGATGAATGTGTTGGTTGTGAAATATTTTCGTTCATGGACAGATTCTCTGGTTACAATCAAATAAATATTCACCCAAAGAACCAATATAAGACAACATTCATCTGTCCTTGGGGCACATTCGCTTATCGCAAACCCCCATTTGGTTTAAAGAAAGTTGGGAAAAAATTTCAAAGAGCAAAGGATTATGCTTTCCATGACATTAAGCACATTGTTCAACCTTATCTAGACGATTTACCTGCGCATTCACGAAAACAGACTGATCACCCGAAGCATTTGAGAGCTATATTTTTACGCTGCCGACACTACAAGATACACCTCAATCCACACAAATATGTGTTTTGTGTTATTTTTGGTCACTTTCTTGGATTCTCGTCTCAAAATATGGAATTTGAATCAACCCACTGAAGGTACAGGCCATTCTTGATTTTCCCACGCCATCAAACTTACTTCAGTTACAAAAACTTTAAGGAAAGGTTAACTTCCTAAGGAGTTTCATACCCAACTATGCCTAAATGGCTAAAGGATTTACTCGTCTCTTGAAAAAGGGGATTTTCTTCCACTAGGATAAGGTTGCGCAAGATTTTTTTGACGCTCTTAAAGATACCCTGATCCGAGCATCATTAATGTATCCCCCTAATTATCAGAGTGATTATTTCCTGTATATCGTCACGAAAGATACGACCATTGCTATGGTTTTGGTCCAAGAAGAAGATGGGATAGAACATCCAATATATTATTTGAGTTTTAATCTCAATTATATAGAAGTTAAGTATTCATACGTCGAAAATATTGCCTTGGTAGCCATTCAAGTTGTCCAAATATTTTGCCATTATATCCTTCTCCAGAAGACCATTGTCATTTTGGATTGCAACCCTATGATGCACATTCTGTCACGTCAATTTTTTGGGGGGGATATTAAAAATGGATCGTCATTTTACATGAATTTGATTTGCAATTCAAAAAATCCAAGTCAAAGAAGTCTTTAGCTTTGGCTGAGCTTCTCTGCAACCTTCCCTATGATAGTACTAAAACTACATCAGAACCATCAATTCTAGATGAGTCTCTCTTTTTGATTGGGTCATCTAACCCTTGGTATGGGGATTTTATCATTTATCTCCAAACCCAAACTTTTTGGCTCGATACCTCTCGCTCACAACAATGACGTATTCGATACCAAGCCAAATATTTTCTGGTCATCGACGATACAGTTTATCATCATTGTATTGATATTATTTTAAGGAGGTTCCTCACACATGAGGAGGCTAAGAAATTTTTAAATGATTTTCATGCTGGTGCTTGTGGTGGACATTTTTCTGCTTACGCTACCGTGCATAATATTCTCCACGCCTGTTACTTTTGGCCAGCAATATTCCGCGACTACATTCTCATGGTTAAAAGTTGTCATGGGCACCAGATATTTTATCGTAAAATCTGCATGCCACCAAAACTAATGCATCCTGTCATCACTGTGGGACCATCTGAAAAATGGGGAATTGACTTCATGAGTTGCAACCCTCATTCGACCGGGGGGCATGGTTATATTATTGTCGCAGTCGACTACTTTACCAAGTGGGCCGAAGTGATACCTACATTCAATAACAGAGGCAAAACAACTACATTGTTCTTTTTCAATCATGGCGTATCTCGGTTTGGTGTACCATAAGCTATAATTACAGATCATAGTAAGCATTTTCATAATAACATGATGAATGAGTTGACTGCCAAATTAGGACTGTCGCACGATAGTTCTACCCCTTATTATCCACAATATAATGGACAAGTTGAAGCCATTAATAATATCCTTAAGTGAATTCTTCAACGAATGATAGGGGTTCATAAAATAAATTGACATTTAATCTTGTACTCGACTTTGTGGGCATATAGAACCTCCGTGAGAAATGCAACTAGATTTACTCCCTTTCAGTTGGTGTATGGTCTAGAAGCTATATTACCAATACAATGTGAAATTCTGCCATTAAAAATCACTATTGACTTATTACCTGACACCTTTAATGAAGAAGCACATCTTTTTAACCTCATCCATCTAGATGAAACACGTCGTGAAGCCGCATTGGCCAACGAAGAACATAAGAGACGAATCAAGGCACAATACGACTGCAATGTAAAGGCTCACATCTTCTCAGAGGGAGACCTGGTCTTGCTTTATGATCAGGAAGCTGATTTGATAGGAACAGGTAAATTTGAGCCACTATGGCATGGCCCCTACATTTTCAAAAGAGTTTTGGATAAGGGTTCCTATGAGTTAGTTGATTATGATGGAATTCCATTGGCGCAACCTCAAAATGGGTTGTATCTTAAACGTTACTATGCTTAATTGAGCATAGTAAAATTTTGTATCATATTGTGTATATGCTTTGATTTTCATTATTTGTCTTAGTTTTTTTTTATATTTTTCTTGAAGTTAGTAATACACTTTACATTTCATCGCAGATGAATGAATCTTTGGAACCATTTGTTAGGTACGTTGATGGTGCTAGTTTTAGTACGCAACACCTATCCTTTGCAGCATGGGAAATTTTCACTCTAGGTGGCGAGTTAGTGAGTTTTCAAGGGATTTGTATCGGTTTATCCACAAAAAATATCACTGGGTATAACATGTTTATCGAACTTCTCTCCGATGCCATTTCATTTGGTATTAACCACATGATCATTAGGTTAGACTCACAGCTTGTCATACTACAAATTATTAGCGTTTATACTCTCCAAAATCCAACACTTTATCGTATGTTCCTTAGAGTTTGAATTTTGGAAAGACATTTGATTACATTCAATATCAACACATTTCCAGAAATTTGAACACATTAACTATTTCCTTAGCGAATTATGTTTTAAACAGACATTTGAAAAACATGTAAAGTTATATTTTCAATTCACATCACACAATTGAATAGGATTGCACATTAAACATAGGAAAAAATTGAAAACAAATAGATAGATAGTTTAGGTTTTTACAAAATTTGTGCCCAAGACACATCGGTCATCTGACCTCAAAATTTTTACAAAAATGTCAAAGTAAAACTAGTGATGCTCATGATAACAAGCAACTTCTCTAGCTATCCTGCGCAATAACCTCATCCAACATCTAGGAACACCAATAGTATGGGGTTGAAACTTCATAGGTAACTCCTCGATCCAACAATTTGGTATCCCAAGAGTCAATCCCTCAACGTGATGCTACAACTCATCAAGAGTCTCGGTCAAATATAAATCCCAAAGGACTTCTCTCCCGATAGTCCTCTCTGCTGGCTCATCTACTGCTTGCTCTGATCGACCCACTGATCGAACGTGACCCACATCTGTGTACATAAAAACTTTAGTTTAGTCTTGGAAAACATAAAAATATAAAAACATGTATAAACCTTGAAATCAAAAACATGGTCAATTTTTTTTACCCATTGCACCCCATTGAGCGCCATCTGGTAGAATCAAATCTGGATCTCCACAGAAAACTACGCCTACAGATGGATTCTCCTCTATGGTGATAATATGTCGTCAAAACCAGGCAAAGAATGTAGTAGAGAATATGATGGTCAATTGACAAGCGTGTCTAGCCATCAATTTAACACATCTCTGAATCCAGGGATCTCTAGGACCAGATATGCTCAGTGCCACATGTTGCGGTTGCATCAATGGAACTCACTCTAAAATGAAGGAAATCAAGATCGAGCCATAACTAAAATTCTTATTCCTGCCACCCTTTTCTTTAGTCAGTTGTTCTTTCATCTGAAAGAGTACTGCTTCAGCCCAATTGAACATTGTCGATTCTAGACACTCAAGAGCATACTGCATGTATGATCGGTTTGCGACATGTAGTGTCACTGAACCAGCAAGCTTTGTACTAGTAAAAAGGATAGTTCTCAAAGGAAAATCATGCACATCACGAATGTATATCTTTCCATATTTTCTAGGTTCAGTATCTGGCTAACAATATTGGCATATGTAATCCTTCATTGTCTCTCCTCCAAGAGAAGATCCCACAAGGGAAATATGAGAACCACGCCTCGATAATCCATTGAGAAAGGAAACATCCGCAACCAATATTGGGAGCACTTTGTCCCCAATGTGAAAATCCTGCTATGTCGGATCCCATGAATGAACTAAGAACTCCAATAGTTCGAGATGTTGTCTCATCCCTGATAATATAAAGTATTTAAGCAACCCAAAATCCCTGAGGGCTATTACAGTACTTGGATCATTTAGGCAATCATTTCTTTTTCGTCATGTTCTCTTTCTCACCATGTAATAGTCATTTTGATCTGATCAATACTTGAAAGCCAATCATAAGCTTCATTAGGATCCATTACATGCAAAAAAATTGGGAAATTTTGAGCACACAACAAGAAATAAAATTTTGAAATGCACCCAATGCACCCCTGGTTAATGGAAAGAGCATTTCAAATGCATTTGGAATTCAATTATAGTGCTCTGTAACACACCTTTTGACATTCAAGGGTGTGTTTCCCTCAGAGCGTTGTATAGTTACCCTATGGGGCTAAAAGCCCTAAAAATTTAACATGAAATGAAACATAAATGATACTAAAAGAAAGAGAAGGTTCAGATCTCCAACCTGGATCAAATGGTGTGAGAAATTGTCCACTAAAACTGTCGCATTCAGCCACTGAAGTTCGAGGGAAAAGTAGGTTCAGAGCTCCTAAATTTCAAATGGTAACTATGGAATGGTAAAAACTTCTTTTAATAGTAATTTTTATTATTTTATTCATATTTAATGATGTGACTATAGTTTTTATTCATTTTTACTATGAAAAAGGTATTTTTAATCCATTTGATGGCTCTATGAACAGGTTTTACAACTGAAACAATTATTTTGAAGTGCACAATAATTCAAAAATGATTTGACCACAAAGCATACTTTATCCTCTTTTTTCGAGCTTTGATAAAAATGAAAAAGGAATTTAAAGTGCACTTTTATCTCTTTTTTCGAGCTTTGATAAATGAAAAAAAGGAACCCCCTGGAGTCTTATTTTAGCTCATTTCAGACTCTGATAATGTGAAAATATTGTCGAGTACTTGTCTTTTCGAGCTTGTAAAAGTAAATGAAACGACATCTACTCAGTATAAGTTTAACCCTTTTCCAGACTGGGATATATTATTTATGAAAAAGGAACACCTTAGTCGAACATGGCTAAGAGTTTTTCTCAGGTAGCATTTTACACTTTTTTGGACCTAAGCGACAAATTTACGAAAAAGGACTCATGGAGTTTTTTTTTCGTCCCTTTTTCAAACTCTCTAAATATGAAAAAGGACTAGTTTTTCACTGTCGTTAGACTCATTAAAACATAAAATAGCGACGAACTTGTCCAATCATGGCAAGATCGAGTTTCATTATCTCTAGACTTGTTAAATTATTAATTAGCGATAGATTCACTCGAAGCGTCGAATTATAGATCAAGCATATGTTACCCTCCTCAAGCTTGTTAAAAAATAAAGAGGTACTCATTAACAATGACTGGTGAAAATTTGGGAAAAAGAACATAACACTTTATGGTAGTAGGTCTCTCTTGAACATGACACTTTCACTTCATCACCGTGTCTTTGGGTTGGGTAATATTCTTGACGGTCTATCATACCTATGGTCTATCATACCATCCATCACTTCGGTTTTGGGTCAATGCTGCCAACTCATTTCAGTGTCGTCGATATGTTCAAGAGAAGTCATCCAGTAATTCCTCATCTTTTGCAATATTCATAAACCTTCATTTTCATGATCGCCATCCTAAAAATTGCTTCATCAAGTCACATTTTGTCTCCAAAATCATTACTCCTGTTTCGTGATAAAGTTGCTTCCTGTCGACATTAGCTCATCATCCAGGAATTTAACTTAGAAACATATTTCGAGTGCCTTGGAGCTTTCTTACATCAACAACAGGTTTCTCACTTCAAATGACAGGTTGGCATTCAACATCAAATCATCTATTCACGCCTTACAAATTTTGCTACAATACCTTGAGAGCCATTAACATCAACGATGGTTTCTCTCGTGTCTATTAACATCTTACATCAATGGATGGTAATCAGACGATGTCTTCTCATGTTTTACATAAAATCACATATTCACATGTTTAGAATTGTACTTGAATGATCGATTGAACGAGATAGAAGACCCCAAATATAGTTTCATCCATCTGGGCCGCAATTTCAAGAATTGTACTACATCATCCATACAATGGATTTACATCCATATGGTCATCTGATCATGGGCCTATATCTGTAGGCATGTCTATATCTATAGACGACTGTTTGATTTATGTACGTGTTATTATAGTTTATGTGCTGAGCATGGGTATGCCTCCCTCAGAAATTCATGTCCAAGATGTAAGATATCATGATGTAATGTATTGCGAATTGATGCAGGTCACCGTCCACTTCAGATGCTACTCATCACATTGTAAAACATATCATATAAATATTATAATTATTTTGACTTCATGCTTTTTGGGGTTAGCTGTTATAGGTAAATTTGGGCATCATCCCCCAAGACCTATATGAACAGGGTCTATCATCCCCTAATTCAATACTAACAGGGTCTATCATCCCCGAATTTAGTTTCTATATGCCCTAAGAGAATTCATTCCATTGATGGCTTTAATTCATGAGAGTTACAATGTTTGAGGTGTAGATTAAATGACCCATTGACTCATCAATTCTCCTCTGAATGGGCCTAAGTGTGTTGCTAAGCACTTATCTCCATGCAAGGCTGCTCTACAAAGCACTTCCTGACACTTAAGGGTGCGTTGGTCTCCTGGGAGAAAATCATCATTCTTCCAGGAATCTCCACATGTCTAGTGCCTTATAGAAGAGCTCATAGGTGTCATACTTCGAATACATGTGTTCATCCATCACCATTGAACCTAGAAACATGTCTCACCTATTATTAGAAATCCATTCAATTCCATTTATCGACAAACAACCTACAATTTACCTATAAATTGAGCACCCATCTAAGTGCTAGGGAGAAAGAAATTTGTGTAGTGTTATGTTGTTGGATTCTCAATTGATGAGAGCTAGAGTACTATTATGCTATAGAGATGACGCTTGGTGTGATGAGGATGGAATGAAGTTGGATCAGGTTGACGATGAATCGATCTGTTTTTTGTAATATTCCTCTCCTACTTTCTTAATAAATATATATATTCTTTCTCTCATTTATATTCTTATATGTTGTGAATGTATTCTCAGATGTATGTATTCTCAGATCTAATTGGTTCGATTTGGTTAAGATAGATAGATATTGTATATTTGTATGTTGTTTGTTGTTCTCTGTCTTTGATTGCAGGTATCGATCTAGAAAATTTAGTTGGATTGAGAGTGACGAAAATAACAAAAGAATGGGAATGAGAGCAAAGGATCACAAGTAGTTCCCTTTCCTTTCTGTTTATCTATTTGTCTTAGAGAAAAGAATATTTGTCTTTCTTATGTTGTTCTAAGTGAAGGAACATGACACTCAGGGATCTCTATTTTATCCGTAGATTAGAATTATGTATAACAAATACTATGGGTGGATGAATATCATGGGTGTAGGCCACTTTCCATTCAGATCATTCCTCCCTCCTTAAGAAGCAATGGTCCCCATTACGTGAAGTTCCCTCTTGAGAAGCCTTTGTTGAATATGAAGAGCCATTGAAGAGAATGGTTTTGTGTGGTTAATCCATAACAGTGATGAACGAAGATATGAGGATAGAGATACCCTATAATGCTTGTGACCAACTGTGATACTGATAGTGTATGGCCTAGAAAATGGACTTTGATGAAGTGTGGGTTTGTGGATGACCCATAACCATGAAAAAGTGTCTTAAAATATGACAAAATATGGCGAAAAATCATGAAATATCATGACACATCCTAAAGGTAGTGAAATATGATGAAATATCGTGAAATATGATTAAATGTTGTGAAAGTCTGTGAAACATCCTAAAATATAGAAAAAGACTGTGAAATATAATGAAAGGCTGCAAAACATCCTTAAATATCACACAATATGACGAAACAATGCGAAATATGATAAAATAGTCACAAAATATCGAGAAAGATAATAAAAAATGATGAAAGATGACGAAAGATTGCGAAAGATGATGAAACATCAAGAAATTTAGCGAAACATCCTAAAAGATGATGATATATCTTGAAAGATGACAAAACATCACGAAAGATGATGAAAAATCATGAAAGATCATGGAAGACCACAAAATATTGCGAAAAAGTCACGAAAGATCGCAAAACATCCTAAAAGATGACGAAAGATGACAGAAAATCATGAAAGATCTCAAAAAATGATGAAATATGATGAAAAATCAAGAAATATCACTGAAAGCCCCAAAAGATGAATAAATATGAAAAAATAACATGAAATATCACAAAATACTGCAAAATACTACGAAAGATAATGAAATATGAAAAAAGATGATGAAAGAACATGAAAGACTGCAAAAGACAATGAAAGATCGTGAAAGATGATGAAATATCAAGAAAGACCATGAGAAATCCTAAAAGATTGCAAAATATGAAAACATATTATGAAAGATGATGAAATATCACGAAAGATGATGAAAGATCGTGAAAGATCACAGAAGATGACGAAAGATCACGAAATATCGCAAAAGATGATGAAAGCTCATGAAGACAGAAACAAATTCTAAAATATCATGAATGATGATGAAATATCACTAAAGACTAAAAATTTCATGAAAGATGAAAAAATGTCATAAAAGACCACAAAACATCCTAAAAGATGACGAAAGATGACAAAAACCATGAAAGATTGTGAAAGACACTTAACCATCCTAAAAGATCACAAAAGATGATGAAAGATTTCAAAAGTTCGCGAAACGTCCTAAAATATAACGAAAGATGAAAAATGTTCATGAAAGATTGCAAAACATGCTAAAAGATGATGAAATATCACAAAAGATCGCAAAACATCATAAAAGATGACGAAAAATCACGAAAGATCGCAAAAGACGATGAAAGATGATGAAAAATCACAAAATATCACGGAAGACCAGAAAAGATCACAAAAGATAAAAATAGACTAAAAAAATATCATGAATGGCCGTGAAAGAACATGAAAGATGACAAAAAATGATGAAATAACTTGAAAAACCACAAGATATGATGGAATATCGTAAAATATGAAAAAAGATCGCGAAAGATTATGAAAGATCGTGAAAGATGACGAAATATCACCTACAATGATGAAATATCAAAAAACATCCTAAAATATCATGAAAGATCACGAAATATGACAAAAGGTCATGAAACTGTGCAAAGCATCCTAAAAGATTGTGAAAGATCGCAAAACATCCTAAAAGATGAAAAAAATCGCGAAATATTGTGAAAGATACCGAACCATCCGAAAAGATCATGAAAGATGATGAAAGATTGCAAAAGTTCGCGAAAGGTCCTAAAAGATAAAGAAAGATGACAAATGTTCATGAAAGACTGCAAAACATCCTAAAAGATGATGAAATATCACAAAAGATCGCATAACATCATAAACAATGATGGAAAATCACGAAATATCGCAAAAGAAGAAGAAAGAAAACCCCAAAAAATCCTCAAAGATAATGAAAGATCTTGAAAAATGATGAAATGTCATGAAATATAATGAAAAATAATGACATATCGGGAAGTACAACGAAAGATCGCGAAAGATCATGAAAGATCGCAAAACATCCTAAAATATGAAGAAAGATGATGAAAGATGATGAAAAATCATGAAAGATGATGAAAAATCATGAAATATGATGAAAAATCATAAAAGAACACAAAACATCATAAAATCTAAAAAAAATACCGCAAAATATAAAAAAAGGCCACAAAACATCCTAAGATATCACAAAAGATGACGAAACAATGCGAAATATGATAAAAAATCACAAAAAACCACGAAAGATCGAGAAAGATCATACAAAATGATGAAAGGTGATGAAAGATTGCGCAAGATGATGAAACATCAAGAAATTCAACGAAACATCCTAAAAATATGATGAAAAATCTTGAAAGATGATGAAGCATCAAGAAAGATGATGAAAAATCACGAAATATTGTAAAACGTCCTAAAAGATGATGAAAGATGACAGAAAATCATGAAAGTAGATCTCAAAAGATGATGAAAGATGATGAAAAATCAGAAATATCACCGAAAACCCAAAAAGATGAAGAAAGATCACAAAACACCACGAAAAATGATGAAAGATCACAAAATATTGTGAAATATCGAATAATATTATGAAAGATGACAAAAGATGATGAAATAATATGAAATATTGTAAAAGATAGCGAAATGTCATGAAAGATGATGAAATATCAAGAAATACCATTGTAAATCCTAAAATATCGCAAAAGATGAAAAAATATTGCGAAAGATGATGAAACATGATGAAATATCGCTAACGTTGATGAAATATCGTGAGAGATCGTGAAATAGGATGAAATATCACGAATGATAATGATCATGAAAGATGAAAAAATATCATGAAAGATGAAAAAATATCACAAAAGATGGAAAAAGGTCATGAAAGACTGCAAAATGTCCTAAAACATGATGAAAGATGACAAGAAATCATGAAAGAATGTGAAAGACACCAAACTATCCGAAAAGATCACGAAAGATGATGAAAAATTGCAAAAGATGATGAAAGATTGAGAAAGTCCGTGAAACATCCTAAAAGATAATGAAATATAACAAAAAATGACAAAAGTTCATGAAAACTGCAAAAAATCCTAAAAGATGATAAAATATCACCAAATATTACAAAACATCATAAAAGATGACGAAAAATCACGAAAGATCGCAAAAGACGATGAATGATGATGTAAAATCATGAAAGATCACGGAAGACCACAAAATATCACGAAATATGAAAAAAAGATCAAAAAATATCGTGAAAGACCATGAAATATCACGAAACATGACAAAAGATGATGAAAAAACTTGAAAAATGCAAAAGATGACGAAAAACCGCTAAAGATGAAAACAAATCATGAAAGGTGATGAAAGATCACGAAAGATGACGAAAGATCACTTAAGATGAAGAAATATCGCAAAGCATCCTAAAATATCATGAAAGATCATGAAATATCTTGAAAGATAACAAAAGGTCACGAAACAGTGCAAAACATCCTAAAAGATGCTGAAATATCACAAAAGATAACGAAAGATGATGAAAAATCGTGAAAGATCACAAAACACCCTAAAATATTACGAAAGATGATGAAAGATGATTAAACATTTCTAAATATTGTGAAACTTTGTGAAACATCCTCAAAGATCACAAAATATTGCAAAAAACTGTGAAAGATGATGAAAGACCACAAAACATCCTAAAATATTGTGAAAGATGACGAAAAACTACGAAAGGTCGTGAAAGATCGCGAAATATGAAAAACATCCTAAAAAATTATGAAATATGATGAAATATCATGAAAGATTATGAAACGTCAATAAATTTCGAGAAATATACTAAAATATCGTGAATTGTGAAAAAAGGTTGCGAAAGACGATGAAATATAGCGAAAGATGATGAAAGATCATGAAAGACCATTAAACATCTTAAAAGTTGATGAACAATCTTAAAAGATGATGAAAAATTGCGCAAGATGACAAAAAATCATGAAAGATCACAAAATATGATGAAAGATGATGAAAATTTACCAGAGATCACAAAAGACCGCAATAGATCAGGAAAGATGAAGAAATATCACAAAATACCGTGAAGGACTGTGAAATATCATCAAAGATCATGGAAGATGACAAAAGATGACAAAAGATTAGGAAAGATGATGAAAGAGCAAGAAAGACCGCGAAAAATACTAAAAGATCGCAAAAGATGAAAGCTTGTCGTGAAAGATGACAAAAGATCATGAAATATGATGAAATGCCGCAAAACATCCTAAAATATCACGAAAGTTGATGAAATATCACAAAAGATGACAAAAAATCACAAAAGATGACAAAATGTTACAAAAGACTGCAAAACATGCTAAAATATCAAGAAAGATGACAAAAGATCCTAAAAGATGAAAACATATCACAAGAGATGACAAAAGGTCATGAAAGACCGCAAAATATCCTAAAAGATGACGAAAGATAAGTAAAAAGGATGAACATTCATAAAAGATCGTGAAACACTGCGAAACATCCTAAAAGTTCATGAAAGATGATGAAATATTGCAAATTCCATGAAACTCCCTAAAAGGTCACGAAATATCGTAAAAGACCACGAAAGATGACGAAAGACCACAAAACATCCTAAAATATCATGAAAGATGATGAAACATCGCAAAAGATGACGAAAAATCACGAAAGGTCATGAAATATCACAAAGATAAAAAAAAAGGATCACATAATACGATGAAAGATCGCGAAATATCACAAAACATCCTAAAATATGACGAAAGATGATGGAAATCATGAAATATCATGAAAGATGATAAAAAATCATGAAAGATCATGGAAAACCACAAAAGATCATGAAAGATGAAGACATATCACAAAAGATACCGAAATATTGTGAAAGGTCATGAAAGATCACAAAAGACAATAAAAGATGACAAAAGAACACGAAGGATGTTGAAAGGTCAAGAAAGTTTGTGAGAAATCCTAAAAGATCGCAAAATATGAAAAACAATCATGAATGATGATGAAACATGATGAATGATCATGAAAGATGACGAAATATCACAAAATATGAAAAAATATCGTAAAACATCCTAAAATATCATGAAAGATGACAAAAGGCCACATAAGACTGCAAAACATCTTAAAATATGACGAAAGATGGCGAAAAATCATGAAATTTTATGACACATCCTAAGGATCATGAAAGATGATGAAATATCATGAAATAAGATTAAAGGTTGCGAAAGTATTCGAAACATCCTAAAAGATCGCAAAAGACTGTGAAATATAACGAAAGACCGAAAAAAAATCCTTAAATATCACAGACGATGACAAAAAATGCGAACTATGATGAAAATTCACAAAAGATCGAGAAAGATCATAAAAAATCATGAAAGTTTGCGAAAGATGATGAAACATCAAGAAAGTTATTGAAACATCCTTAAAGATGATGAAATATCTTGAAAGATGATGAAACATCGCGAAAGATGATGAATAATCATGAAAGATCATGAAAGACCATGAAAGATTGCGAAAAATCATGAAATATCGCAAAACATCTTAAAAGATGAAGAAAGATGACAAAAAATCATGAAATATCTCAAAAGATGACGAAAGATGTTGAAAAATCAAGAAATATCACTGAAAACCCCAAAAGTTGAAGAAATATCACAAAATACCGTGAAAGATGACAAAAGACTACGAAAGACCGCAAAAGATCATGAAAGACCGTAAAATATAGCGAAAGATCATGAAAGACCGTAAAAGATAGCAAAAGATCGTGAAAGACTGTAAAAGATAGCAAAAGATTGTGAAAGATGTTGAAATATCATGAAAGACTGTGAGAAATCATAAAAGATCGAAAATATGAAAAAATATTATGAAAGATGAGAAACATGATGAAATATCGCAAGAGATGACGAAAGATTGCGAAAGATGTTGATAGATCACGAAGACTACAAAAAATCCTAAATATCATGAATGATGATGAAATATCACGAAAGATGAAAAAATATCACGAAAGATGACTAAAGGTCATGAAAGACTGCAAAACATCCTAAAATATGACGAAATATGACTAAAAATTACGAAATATTGTGAAAGACACGAAACCATCCTAAAAGATCACGAAAGATGATGAAATATTGGAAAAGTTTGTCAAAAATCCTAAAAGATAATGAAAGATGAGGAAAGATGAAAATGTTCACGAAATATTGCAAAACATCCTAAAATATGATGAAATATCACAAAAGATCGCAAAGCATCATAAAAGATGACGAAAAATCACGAAAGATCACAAAAGACGACGAACCATGATGAAAAATCATGAAATATCACGAAAGACCACAAAATATCACGAAAGATGAAAAACTACCACACAAGATCGTGAAGGACCATGAAAGATCACAAAATATGAAAAAATATCATGAAAGAACTTGAAAAACCGCAAAATATTATGAGAGATTGCAAAATATGAAAAAAGATCACAAATGATGATGAAAAAATTGTGAAGGATGACGAAATATCACTTACGATGATGAAATATCGCAAAACATCCTAAGAATCATGAAAGATGATGAAAGATCCTTAAATATGACAAAAGGTCATGAAACAAATCAAAACATCCTAAAAGTTGATGAAATATCACAAAAGATAACGAAAGATGGCGAAAAATCATGAAAGATCTCAAAAATCCCTAAAAGATTGCGAAAGATGATGAAAAATCGTGAAAAATGATTAAATATTGCAAAAGTTTGTGAAAGTTTGTGAAACATCCTCAAAGATCACAAAAGATGCCAAAAGACTGTGAAAGATGATGGAATACCACAAAACATTTTAAAATATCGTAAAAGATGAGAAAAAATCATGAAAGGTCGGGAAAGATCATGAAAGATGCAAAACGTCCAAAAAGATCTCGAAACATTATGAAACATCATGAAATTCCGTAAAATCCTAAAATATCGTGAAAACATTGCAAAAGATGATGAAATATCACGAAAGATAATTAAATATCGTGAAATACCCGAAAACATCTTAAGAGATTATGAAAGATCTTGAAAGATGACAAAACATCACACAAGATGATGGAAAATCACAAAAGATCACAAAAGATGATGAAAGATGATGAAAATTTACCAGAGATCACAAAAGATCACAATAGGTCATGAAAGATGAAGAAACATCACAAAATATCGCGAAGGACCATTAAATATCATCAAAGATCATTGAAGATGATAAAAGATTACAAAAGATCACGAAAGATGATGAAAGATCAAGAAATACCATGAAAAATACTAAAAGATAGCAAAAGATGAAAATTGTCGTGAAAGATGATGGAAGATCGCGAAATATGATGAAATACCACAAAACATCCTAAAATACAATGAAATATGATGAAACATCCCGAAAGATGACAAAATATCACGAAATATGACAAAAGGTTACGCAAGACCGTAAATCATCCTAAAATATCATAAAGGATGACAAAAGATCTGAAAAGATGATGAAATATCACGAGAAATGACAAAAGGTCACGAAGACCGCAAAATATCCTAAAAGATGATGAAATATAAGGAAAGACGATGAAAAATCACAAAGATCACGAAATACCACAAAACATCATAAAAGATTGTGAAAGATGATGAAAGATTGCAAAAGTCCATGAAATGGCCTAAAAGATCACGAAAGATCGTAAAATACCACGAAAGATGATGAAAGACCACAAAAAATCCTAAAATATCATGGAAGATGATGAAACATCGTGAAAGATGACGAAAAATGACGAAAGATCGAAAAACATCCAAAAAAATAATGAAAGATCATGAAAGATGATGAAACATCAAGAAAGTCTCTGATAAATTCTCAAAATATCACAAAAGATGAGAAAATATCGTGAAATATGATGAAAGATGACGAAAGATGATGAAAGACGGAAAAACATCCCAAAAGATGATGAAAGATATTGAAAGATGACAAAACATTGCAAAATATGATGAAAAATCATGAAATATGATGAAGGATGATGAAAGTTTCTGAAATATCACAAAACATCCTAAAAGATGACGAAAGACGACGAAAATCACGAAAGATCACAAAAATGACAAAAGATGATGAAAAATAATGAAAGATCATGGAATACCACAAAAGATCATGAAATATGGAGAAATATCACCAAAGATCACGAAATATTTCGAAAGGTTATGAAATATCACAAAGGATAACAAAAGATGACGAAAGAACACAAATTTTTTTGAAAGATCAAGAAAGACTGCGAGAAATCCTAAGAGAACGCAAAACATGAAAAAAAATCATGAATGATGATGAAACATGATGAATGATTTTATAATATGACGAAAGATCATAAAAGATGACAAAAGATCCCAAAAAATTCTAAAATATCACGAAAGATGATAAAAGGTCATAAAAGACCGAAAACATCTTAAAAGATGATGAAAGATGGCGAAAAATCACGAAATATCGTAACACATCCTAAAGATCGCGAAAGATGATGAAATATCGTGAAAGATAATGAAAGGTTGGGAAAGTATGTGAAACATTCTAAAAGATCACAAAAGACCACAAAATATAATGAAAGATTGCAAAACATCCTAAAATATCATGAAAGATAACGAAACAATGTGAAATATGACAAAAAATAACAAAATATCACGAAAGACCGTGAAATATCGTAAAAAATATGAAAGATGACGAAATATCGCAAAAGATGATAAAACATAAAAAAAATCGCGAAACATCCTAAAATATGATGAAATATCTTGAAATATGATTGTTGGCCTCTGATTTTGGCTTCTCTTTACCCTATAAATTTCATCATTTACCACATTCTCTCACTACATTATCATCATATTCACCTCATTTTTCCTCTTTCATGCACATCAAAGTAGTTAAACTATGTCTTTTAATTGTTTTATTCAAAATTGAGCATTAAAATTAAATTTTGACAGAACCATAAAAGCTTGTAATGGCTCATTTAAAGTCATGGTTGAAGGAAAACTGGGCTCGAACCAAATTCATATCTAGAAACTATAGGAACCAAGTATGGATGAACACTTGTTGGTTCACATCAAATCAACTAGAATAGGGTGGGTCAACACTAGTCAAACCTGACAAGTCATTCTAAAAATCCCCTGAAATAGGGGCAGTTTTATGATTTTGTGGGATTCATCCTTATTTGGTGTAACAAACAGATAATTTTGACCTTATGAGGTGGATTAGGTTTATTTTTAGTTTTTACAGACATTTTAGCGTTTATTGTTATGATTTTAGCCTATTTAAGCAAGGCATTCATAGTTAGAAAGAACCTGGAGACTTTGAGACTATTATTTTCTGAACATAATTGAAGACAAAGACTTGTTTTATCATTTTCTTGTGCATACTTTATGATTTGAATGGAGTGTTGCGACTAATTTTTTTAACAGTGTACCAAGAAAATGTGGAGGGCCCCCATACTGAGCTAAGTACACTTTGTTGTGGAGTAATGTTCATAGTTGTGAATATGCTAGTTTTAATTTTGTATGTTCATCTTATTTTTGTGTTGTAAATACATGTAGATATTTTCAGTATGAATTCATATTATGGCCATTTTTTGTTGAGTGAAGATTGATCTTTCAGTAATTATCTTGGATGTGGAAGGACAACCAGGACTCTTAGAAAATATCCTCTTCTCTGTGAACTAGGACTAGACTGAATCAAGATTCACTTTCTTATATGCTTTCCTAGACAAAATTTATATTCTTTCATAGTTACATTTTATTATGATTTCTTAGATGTTTGGAAATGTTATTATAGAAGGAATGTGGAAGGAAAACCAGGACTCTTAGAGAAGAGCCTCTTCTTCGTCTTCTAAAATAGACTAATCTCATTGACCAATCATTTATATGATTTCATAGAGTAAATCTGAATTTTTTCTTTACTTGCTTTTAAGAATAGTTGTCTTGTTATTTTTAAGATTCCAGTATGCATTCAACTTTTAAGTATCTAAAAAATGGCTTCCTAAGTTAATTAGATCTAAGGTCCATATACTTTTGCCTGATTCTAAGACTACTGATCCGGATTTATATTTAAAAATATGTTCTAATTTAGTCCCATAAATTAGACTTACCTTGTTGGCGTCCTTTCTGGGGAAGCACACTTAAAGTTAAATAGGAAGTCTGTAAAAAAAAACATTAGCGGTTCTTTTCATTATGGTAATTTATGCCTAGGGAAAGAGATGAAAAAGGTATATTTTCCAAACAAAACCCCCCAACCACTGAACCATCCGTGGGAGCAGGATCATTCACGTTAACTACACAGTTGCAAGAAAACCAACTTTAGAAGAACTGGAGGAAAAACAATGTTGAAGAAAAAGGTTAACTCTTGTTGAAAGTGTAGAAATTATATAGAAACTATATATCAATGGATTCAATCCGATCATGTAATGTACTAAAACAAGATATTTAATCCTTCTACTATATTTGCATAATATAAAACATTATCTCTCAATCACATGCAAGTAAGAGAAAGGAAATTATCAATCACATAACACAAGATGTATCTGGGGAAAGCACCTACTCAAAACCCCTCTATTATATATTGTACATAGTCAAATAATCATGAAACAATACAATGATTTCTCACAACGAGAAAATACTGCACTCTACCGATCATATCACTGTGATCCTACTCAAAACTGACTAGAAATTCTCAGGCAAAATTGACCAACACTGTAATATTCCCAATTAACCATGAGCTAGTTGGAATATTAATTTTTGTTTTTCTTTCTTGTTTAATGAATAAGAGGATAATGGAGATCCATAAATCTCCTTAATATGGATAAAATCAATGCCAATGTGAAAGGAGGGCATCTTGGCAGCTTAATTGAGCACCCTTGTGTGTGAAAAGGGGCTGGAACACCTTGACTGGGTCAACTTTGACCAAATCAACAATGTTGTCATGGAGTAGTGGCATTCAATGAGGGACAACGTAGTTTTATATGGAGACTCATTGCATGGAAGTAGTGTCATAAATGAATGGGGCTTAGGGTTAGAAAGCTCATTTCTTATTTAAGGAAGAGGATGGCAGCCATATTATTCATGTTGAGTATACGATATTTCTGAATATATGGTCTGTATAGACATATAGATTTATTTGGTTGTTTAGCTAAGATTGCAAGTGTTGTTTAGCACAAGGTGTTCCTGATCGGGAATCCCACCTCTTTCCTTGAGAGGCCTCTTGGAAGAGCATTGTACTTTACTTCCACATTCAGGCTTTAGGCCAAGCTTCATCTTTCATCTACAACGCAAATCATGTTGAGGGTTGAGTTGTGTTGCAAGTTGCAGCAATGGAAAACATCTTTGGGTCACTTTAGTGCTTATTTTTAGTGGAGAAGGGTTCCTTTCCATTGGGAGGACATTAAGGAAGGCCCTTGAGCCTATTTTCATATTTTGGCATCAAGACACTTATTTATTTTCCCCTGCAATGCAGTTTCTATCTTGGACTTCGTTATTTTGAAGAAGGATTTACAGGGTGGTTT
Organism: Pinus albicaulis; assembly: GCA_034641835.2. Taxonomy (NCBI): domain Eukaryota; kingdom Viridiplantae; phylum Streptophyta; class Pinopsida; order Pinales; family Pinaceae; genus Pinus; species Pinus albicaulis. The sequence goes on along the minus strand of CM076569.1, from coordinate 991,262,892 downwards.
TAGTAAACCATTGGGGAGGAGGTTTTATAGTGAAGGGATAAACCTTCCATCTAGAGAATCTATTTGAGGAGGCTGCATTATTTATCATATCAAATCAGCCCCATCTTTCTATTTTATATGTTGTAGTGAATATTCAGCCCTAGGGCTTTGATTCAGATCTTGTACATTGGTGTATTGCTGAAAACCCTTTGGGGGTTCTTCATTGGAGGTTGTATAGAGCCTAGATCTGTATTGGTTGTATCTATTAAGGCATATATCATCCCATGTTATTTTTATGTTCATCTTCTATAGCAGTGCACTTTATGATGGTGTTGTAGCATTCTTCTGGCATTTTGATATATAGTAGCAACACCTCTTTTTGAGGGTTTTTTCCATTGGAGGCTTGTTATATCTTGTTTTACATTTTGTGGCCCATTATTTACACATATTTTGCTGCTTTTATGATGAATGGAAGGTATCCATGTTGGCCTCTTGTTTTGATTTAATGTTTTACACTGCTATTCCATGGTTTTGGTCTATATTCCTGCTTTTCACATTTGGGAATATTACAGTGGTATCAGAGCATAATATTGGCTCAGCCTGTGCATATTGAAAAGATAACATGTCATCAGAAGAAGGAGATCCTCTCACAGATAGAGAGAAGAGGCATATCATAAGAATGAACCGGAAGTTTTACTATACAAATGATAAAGAAGACAAGGGTAAAACCCCTTTATCAGGAGAATATAAAGAGAAGGAGTTCCCTAAGATCCTTCTTAGAAATATGGAAGACATTACTAGAGAAATAAAGGATATGAGGATGGATAGATACAAGGAATCCCCTAAAGGATTTCTGCATGGTGAAGGATCCAACATTTCCCATCACTGGAGTGATCAACCAGTAAAGCAACATCAAGTTTCCTAATGCTCTACAATGCCTACATTCTTAGCAGTGGGAAATGAAGGGTTTTAAGAACAACAAAATCTTGAAGACTATTTCATGGAGTATGAATCTCAATCTCAGAGATTCAAGGACCACTTGAGTTTTCAAGAATTTTGTCATATTAAGGACAATATGAGACCCAGACATCATAATAGAGGTGGAGGATTAATTTAGAATCATGATCTACACCGCACTATGGGCAGATTTTTCTTACCCAACTTTGATGGGTCAGCTAAATGCATTGCCAAATCATGGGTGGAGAAGCTAGACACCTACTTCCAGCTGAACAAAGTACCATAGATGGAGGCCATTAAGATAGCAGCGTTGCACTTTGAGGGTGAAGAACATGGTTGGTGGTTCCATGGCTTGTCTACATTGGGTCATGCCAATGTGATTGCATATTCAGAGTTCATAAGGAGGTTGGTGGAGAGGTTTGATAGAAGAGATCCTGAGTCACCATTCATGGGGCTAGCAAAGCTCAAACAATCAGGTAATCTGGAAACTTATATTTATGAGTTTTTAAAACTTTCTGTTATGGTTCCTAATTTATCTGCAGCAAGGAGGGTCTATATGTTCATTGATGGGTTAGAAGAACCTCTTCATGGGTTGGTTAAGTCTACTAGGCCCACTACCCTTCAAGATTGCATTGAAAGGGCTAGATATCTACAAGATGCCTTGCAAAAAGCAAAGGTAACATTTCAGAAAAAGCCCTCTTTTCCATCAAAGGGAAAAGATGATAAGGCTCCTCTTTCAAAGGAGAGCCAAAGTAAAAAACCTCTTAGTGATGATGTCGGAAGAGATTTGAGGATAAGGAAGCTTTGCTCCACATTCCAAGAATCATGGGCACCCGGACATAGATGTGCAATAGGAAAGGCACACTATATAGAGGTCTTCTCAGATGATGAGGAGGAAGAAGAAGAGGAACCAAAAAGAGGTCACATCACTGGCACAAGAGGAGATGATCCATCACCATCAGGAGATGGGAATGGAGCATTTTCTCCAATTGGAGGGGCTCTTGCATCATTGAGAGGAGTACCCAAGTACTTGACCTTGAGGGTTCAAGGTTCCATCTTAGATCAGAGGGTTTTTGTTTTGATTGACAATGGGGCTACCCACAATTTTATTGATGCCCAAATAGTGTAGAGGAGGGAAATACCCATTGATGATTTTGAGGGATTTTCTTTTTTGGTCCCAGGAGATAGAACTATGCAGTGCATGCATTATGTTCCATCCTTATATGTCACCATGGGGACATATACATTGACTGATCACTTCTTTGTGGTTGACATACCTGACACCAATGTGATATTGGGTGTGAAGTGGTTGATTACTTTGGGGAAGGTCACCATAGATTGGGAGACTTTGCAGATGGAATGGGTGGATAGAAAGAGTGGTAAAACTCAGATGACTAGGGGCATGCACACATATCCCTCACATACAACTTCCACACAAAAAATATAGATGGATTTTTACAGTGGAAGCAAGGACCTAACAATCCCATCTATTATGCACATGAATTTGACCCATGGGACATTATTGTTTTGTGAAAAACCACTTGGGAGGACACTTTATCAGAATTTGGTGAGAAATTTCTCACCTCATGATGCACCATTCATTGATCTAGGAGGAATGTGAGCATTGGGAGGTCATGATACAACGCTGAGAGTCTTGGGTAGACTTAAGGAGGAGGGAGATATTCTCCCAGCATCATCATTATCCACTCTCATTTCAGATTCTGCGCTGAGGAAGGAGCAGCATGGGAAGGATAATAGCCTTCCAACATGTACCTTTGGAATGGGAGATGTCAAAGAGAAGGGAAGCCATATGACAGATGTTCTGATGCAGGAGCATTAGACTCGGAAAAATACTTTGTATTTTTATTAAACTTAGGGGTCTCATGTTTTTGAGAAAATATTAATTTTATGAGATTTTTGAGTGATTAAATTATATTTTTAATTAATTATTGTGAGGATTTGTAAATGTTCCCAAATGATTTGGAGAACATGAGAGGAATTAGATTTTAGATATTTAAGAATTAATTATGAGCCTAAGTTAGATTTAGTTTCAATATTTTAGGGATAAAATCTAGATTGTAGGGGTGTTGAGATATTTGAGGAATTTTTTAAGTGACTAAAGGGATTTGAACCTGAATTGGTTCAATTCAATTTGTATAAATTAATGAGCCTCAAAGGCAAAAAGGAGGCAGATTAGAATAGGAGAGAGGTTTGGACAACAGAGTTGTAAGCCTACGGGCTTTTGAAAAAGGGCCATTGATTTGAAAATATGGCCATGGACCAAGAGGATTTTTGTATTTGGTTTCATGCTTATTTACAAAGGATTTTATTCTGAATTATGTGCTTGATGAAATTCTATGTTATGGCTGAAACAGTGGTTCCATGTGAAATAGTGAATCAAAATAAATTTGGGAAAGATCGATTTCTGTTAGATCGATCAGATTTAAGAAATTTAATTCAGCTTTGATTAAATCAATTTTGGTTATGTTAATTATTGATTGCTATCAATGTTGATACATGTGTAGAAAGCAGTGTTTGTTCAAGAAGATTTCATTTGAAATCAAACGCTGATGTCTGAATTAATATAGTGAAGCAATTCGATTTCAAACACAATTTGTGGTCGATTCCAAGTTTTAACGCAGAGGAATACCAAGGTAGAATTCAGGCTTAACAAAATTAAGTATTAGTTTTGAAAAATTAACTTTGAAGCATGGCAGGTTATAGCGTTGTGACAGATCTGAAGGTTAACGCTATTGGTTAATTTATGTAGTGAATTAGTTTCGATTTTAATATAAATCGAGATCGATTCCAAGCCTTGACGCAGAGGAAATTGTGTTTGAGCGGAGTGATGAATTTCTGGCTTGAATCAATCTAGAATTCGGTTGAAACCAGCGTACGTTTAAAGATCGAATCTTGGCCACTTAAATCGTGCATAGAAATTTCAATCCACAACAGGAAAGTTTCTGAATGTGTGCTCTGAAAATTCTATTTGTTGAATGACCGTGTCATTTTACATGCAGGGAAGAAAAGGACATCGAATTGCATAAATTGATGTCAAGCTGGTGTCAAAGACACAACACAGGAAATGGGAGTGTTTTGGTCTTCTTATGAAGGCCATAAGCGATACTAATGCTTCATTATATGTTAGATCTGGCATTAAAACTCAAATCGTTAATTCGGTATCGATTGAGACCAAATCATAGCATGATAGCGAAGGAATTGGGTTTAAATGTAATGCAGGTTGAATGTGTTTACATATGTGAACAACGTTGAAGATTGAAGGAGTCCAAGAATGCGTTGTAATGGTAGCGCAGAAGACTGCTAGAATATTACGCAGCTTTGAAATCAATCCACAAAATTGTTGAATTAGAACCAGAAGCAGAACTTTGAGCAAGCGCAGAGGAACTGAAATTATTTGCAGAATGCTGAAGCAAGGATTATGGAAGGGCGCACGTAGAGAGTTAAATTTGTGTTGAAATGCAGTTATTAAAGATGAAGCGGATCTTCAATAAAGAAGCGTTGGTCCGATTGTGGAAATGTTAAAAGCAATGAACGCATATGGTGTGATAACATGATAAAGGGATGATGCGAATGCTATCAATTCGATGGATGGAGAAGGTTGGTAGATGTGGGAATGCATAATTCCAAATGCGCTGGTGTTGATTAGCCAATATCAAACTTGGTAAGTGTAAAGGTAAGGGCGCATATATAATAGAACCAAGGTCGATATATTTAATGTCAATCATTCATATTGACATTTGGTATGAAATTTGTGAGTTGGTTCTAATGCTATTTGAAGTTTGGGTTTAGTCACACGAAAGTTGATTGTTGGGTGTATGGTTTCGTACCATTGATTGAAGTTAAAAAGAGAGAGCTTTCGCATGAAAGGATTTGGTTTTAGGGTGTGTTGAAGTATGGTTTTCATAAACCATAAAAAGTTGTGAACAGATGTTACAAGCTTCCGCAAATGATAGTGTGTGAAATTTCCCAGACTTGGAGTTTTTATTTGGGCAGTTATTGAGAGGAATTTTTATGCATAGTATTGGAGAGATTCTGGGTTTTGTAGGGTTTTCCTACATCATGTTCTTTGTGATAGATCATGAATGCTGTCACTATGGAGGATAGATCCATATTGGAAATCCTAGCTGTTGGTGGATTATTCCAAGGTTATTTTTATATGCATGATACTTGATGACCAACTTCAAGAGGATGGCTATTCAGTCTGAGATGAAGTCATCTATTATCATGGTAGGATATTATTACCTAGATATTCCAAGCTCAAGGATAAGTTTCTACAAATTGCACATGAATATTTTACCTTCAGCCATACTTATTCTATGAGAGCCTACAACACTATCATGGAGGGCTACACTTGGGAAGGCTTTGAAGAGGAGATATATCAGCATTTGGAAAGATGCATGGACCATGTGGAGATGGGAGAGATACATAACTCTATGAAGTAGTTATCACAACCACCTCTTTCCTCTTTTGGAATGAGAGGGGATCTATCTATGGACCACTCCATTTGTATGAGTAGAAATTATGGTAAGGAACATGTTTATGTGCATGATGTTTCACTTGATGATTATTTGCATTCCTTTACCATGTATCTGTAGGCCATTTCTCCAAGGAGGATCATTCTTCCATATAAACTTCATGGCCAACTTTGGGCCATAAAAATTTCTGAACATGGCCACTCCCTTGGAGGATATAGGGAGATGTTGTCTCACTATGGGTGCACTCCAAAGTCACCAAACATTTCTCACCTTTTCAGAACTTGTGAGAAAACTTGGGCAACAAGTAAGTGGTGGGGAAACCACTTACTATATCATTATCTGATGCAGTCAGGAGATGTATTGCGCTGGTTCCACATGTGGGACTATGAACCACCTCCATTTTTGCATATTGTTGTTTGCATGTACCTGGTTTTGATCCCATACATTGATGGTGTAATTATTCTTTTTATGGGAATGATTGGAGGGAGGATGGGAGGATTGTATGTTCCCTTTGGGAGAGATATTCTCCATGTTCATTATGCTACATGTTTCAAGGAGGACATTGGGAAAACCATGATTGTTTCATTGGATCTATTGCTTCCTTGTGGGATGAGTCATTTTCATCTCATGGGAACTTGGGATGAGAATTTCATGGAGGGATGGATTGGGAGACACTTAGCTTATGAAGGAAGCTTATCACATGGAGGTTTCACCAATGATGGAGGAGAAGAGTTGCAACACTTACCTTGTCAGTTGCTTGAGGACAAGCAACATTTGGGAGGGGAGGATTGTAATATTCCCAATTAGCCATGAGCTAGTTGGAATATTAATTTTTGTTTTTATTTCTTGTTTAATGAATAAGAGGATAATGGAGATCCATAAATCTCCTTAATATGAATAAAATAAATTCCAATGTGAAAGGAGGGCATCTTGGCAGCTTAATTGAGCACTCTTGTGTGTGGAAAGGGGCTGGAACACCTTGACTGGGTCAACTTTGACCAAATCAACAACGTTGTCATGGAGTAGTCGCATTCAATGAGGGACAACACAGTTTTAGAAGGAGACTCATTGCATGGAAGTAGTATCATAAATGAATGGGGCTTAGGGTTACAAAGCTCATTTATTATTTAAGGAGGAGGATGGAAACCATATTATTCATGCTGAGTATATGATATTTCTAAATATATGGTCTTTTTAGACATATAGCTTTCTTTGGCTGTTTAGCTAAGATTGCAAGTGATGTTTAGCACAGGGTGTTCCTGATCGGGAATCCCACATCTTTCCTTGAGAGGCATCTTGGAAGATAATTGTACTTTACTTCCACATTTAGGCTTTAGTCCAAGCTTCATCTTTCATCTACAATGCAGATCCTATTGAGGGTTGAGTTGTGTTTCAGGTTTCAGCTGCGGAGAACATCTTTGGGTAACTTTATTGCTTATTTTCAATGGAGAAGGGTTCCTTTCCATTGGGAGGACAGTAAGGAAGGACCTTGAGCCTATTTTCATATTTTGGCATCAGACCACTTATTTATTTTCCCCTACATCATAGTTTTTGTCTTGGATTGCGTTATTTTGAGGGAGGAGTTGAAGGGTGGTTTCAGTACACCATTTGGGGAGGAGGTTTTCTAGTGAAGGGATCAGCCTTTCATCTAGAGGATATATTGGAGGAGGCTGCATTATTTATCATATCATATCAGCCCCATCTTTCCAGTTTATATGTTGTAGTGAATCTTCAGCCCTAGGGATTTGATTCAGATCTTGTAAATTTGTGTATTGCTGAAAACCCTTTGGGGGTTCTTCATCGGAGGTTGTATAAAGCCTAGATTTGTACTACTTGTATCTATTGAGGCATATATCAACCCATGATATTTGTATGTTCATCTTCTGTAGTAGTGCACTTTATGACTGCGTTGTAGCAGTCTTTTGGCATTTTGATATATAGTAGCAGCACTTCTTTTTGAGGGTTTTGTCCATTGGAGGCTTGTTATATATTGTTGTACATTTTGTGGCCCATTATTTACACATATTTTGCTGCTGTTATGATGAATGGAAGGCCTCCATGTTGGCCTCTTGTTTTGATTTAATGTTTTACACTACTATTCCATGGTTTTTTTTCTATATTCCTGCTTTTCCCATTTGGGAATATTACAAACACTTATCCAGTTCTTAGCCTTTGCTTAGCCCAGCCTTGCTCACGAAATCCATATGAAATTAATCCCTATTAAATAGCATAATCAACCTTCCTTGACTTCACAATCCATCATGAGCCTTCATGTGACTTTATAATTGTGCCTGGGAAATTTGCTAATAATAAAACTGATAATTAACTTCCCTTTAACCGTTGTCTCAACTAGCCCTCATCATGAGAATTGACATGCATGCAACTATTAATAGTGAATCATTGGTTTTTTGATAGATCACTACTTGTGAATTAAATCTAATTTAATTCACTTGACCTCTCACTAGCTCATCACTTAGTTAGAACTACTTAAAATGATTTTAACTCAATTAATTTGAGTTAAATGACTACACTCACACCACACTAGTGCTACAACTACAACCAGGCCGCCAAAATATTAAAATCACTCTACATGCCTTACCTTTGACCCTCATCTCGAAATTATTGAGGTAAATCAGTATTTCTGACGTAGTTAACTGATACAAGTTCTTATGAGATGAAACTACAATTTATTTTCCAATTTTTTCAAGGGATAAATAAATTAGATGCCCACATTTAGCACTAATGTGTAACTGAATTCCTCATCAATGTGTGATTGGAATCCCACACCGATATGTGGTCAATTTTTTTCCTTTCTAGATGCCAATTTCATTGTTTCTTGCTACAAATTTCAACACTCCCTCTCAACAAGAAAGGAATCAATCTATCCCGATCTTCTACCTTTGGAATGTTCTGCATCCAACACTTCTCTAGTGTTGTTTGCACCTGCAACTCCTGAAACTGAATATCCTCCGAACAACTCAATCAATATAATGCATTTGTCGTCAAAGTCTTCTTACTTCTACTAGTTACTGCACCCGTCTACTTGACTCTCTACGCTGCTGCTGACATCTACATCCATGCACTTTGCATTGCTGCCAACTCTGATCTGTACTCCAGTATCTAACATATGTCACTCTGATTTTTGTCTTCCTAACATCTGAATGCATTAATGCAACCGATCCTTCCTGCTACTATTTTATTGTGGGCACCTCGTATTCAGGTTTGTGCTGCATACATGTTCTTAACTATTGAGAGATAATTTCTCCCTCTCAACCACTTCTTTTCTCCTCAAATCCTTGCATGCATATGAAACCTCAAGAGCATACATGTTCTTAACTATTGAACTGATATGCTTCACCTATCCCATCGGTATGTGTTTAAGAAACACCTTTCCTTTTCTAAACATCACCTCATAACCACAATATTCCAATACCACTACGGACACAAGATTATTCCTTAGACCTGGAACATAAAAAATATCTGCTAGTCTGAGAGTGGCATTAGACTCCCTCTTAAAGGTAATTGTACCTATGTCAGTCATGTTATACCTCCTGTAATCTCCAAACTCTATGTTATTCTAGAGGTCCTTCTCCTCCAAGTCACTGAAGAGATATCTATTCCCCGTCATATGGAACGAGGCACTGCTGTCTTGATACCACATAAATCCCATTACAGTGCTGGCCATGCACGCATTAAGAGTAAAATCAAGCTCGAATTGTGAAGCTAATGCTTCACCCACTGCAACGTCAGGTTCCTTCTTTCTTGCCTTCTTATGTGGACAATTCGATTCATAATTCCCATGCTCGTGATAGTGAAAACATCTGATCTTGGATAAGTATCTCTTGCCTTGTTTGCCTTGGGACTTATTTCCCTTGGATTTATTTTGTTTTCCCACTAATACACAATCTTCTTCTTTCTTGGTGCTGGAGGTCACATCTTTGGTGCTCTGCCTTATCTCTTCTATTACCAAGTCAGACCATAAACGCTCCTAATCTAGTAAATTATCCCTCCCATTCACAGAGTCCTGGTAACTATGCCAACTCTTGGGAAGGCCTATAAGTGCTAGGCTCACCAATTCATCATCGGATAAGTTAACACCAACACTTCCAAGCTCATCTCAACATTGAGTGAACTTCGCTAAGTATGTTGGTATCGTCTCGCCCTCCTCCTTCTTGATATTTCTAAGCTTGTCCTTCAGCACCAACTTCCTTTTGTTGTTTTTGTTCTGAAATAGATCTTTCAAGGCCTTCCACATAGCATATGGAGTCGCCTTCCCATGGAGACTCAAGACAATATGATCTTGAACTCCCTCTAACAAGATCCTTCTCGCCTTTGCTACCTTTTTCTGCCATGCATCAAGAAGTTGGGCATCTGTTGTTGCGGGCTTGGGAATATCAGTATCTATGAATTCCTTCAACCCATTGTCCTCCAAAGTTTTCTCCATCCTGTCATTCCATAAAATATAATTCGAATTTCCCTCGAGTGCATATTCGAGTCTCAAGCCAATGAAAGACATCTTGATCTGCTGAAGAATAAATTTGCAAATTTGAACCTGATCAGGACAAACTCAATTTCTTCTCCTCTATTGTGATTCCTGGTGCTCCGATACCATGTATAAATTATATAGAAGCTCTATACCAATGGATTCAATTCGATCATGTAATTTACTAAAACAAGATACGAAATCCTTCTACTATATTTGCGGAATATAAAACACGATCGCTCAATCACATGAAAGTAAGAGAAAGGAAATTATCAATTGAACAACACAAGATGTATTTGGGGAAACAAACTGCTTAAAAAAACTCTATCATATATTGTACATAGTCAAAGAATCATGAAACAATACAATTCTTTTTCACACCGAGAAAATCCTGCACTCTACTGATCATGTCACCCTGATCCTGCTCAAAATTGACTAGCGATTCTCAGGAAAAATTGAACAACACTTAGCCAAGTCTCAGCCTCTGCTTAGCCCAACCTTTCTCATGCAATCCCTAGGAAATTAATACCTGTTAAATAGGATAGTAAACCTTCCTTGACTGTGAAATCCATCATGAGCCTTCTTGTGACTTTATAATTGCGCCCAGGAAATTTGCTAATAATACAACTGATAGTTAAATTCCCTTTAACCTCTGTCACAACTGGATCATCATCAGAATTGACATGCATGAAGCTATTAATAGTGAATCATAAATTATATGATTTATCACTACTTGTGAATTAAATCTAATTTAATTCATTTGAACTCTCACTAGCTCAACACTTAGTTAGAACTAGTTAAACTGATTTTAACTCAATTAATTTGAGTTAATTAATTACACTCACACCAGACTAGTGCTACAACTGCAACTGGACCCCCAAAATATTAGAATCACTCTACATGCCTCACCTTTTACCCTCAACTCGAAATTCTTGAGCTAACTCAGTATTTTTGACTTAGTTAACTGATACAAGTTGTTATGAGGTGAAATTACAATTTATTTTCCAATTTATTTAAGGGATAAATTAATTAAACACCCACATTTAGCACTAATGTGTAACTGAATTCCTTACCAATGTGTGACTGGAATCCCGCACCAGTATGTGGTCAATTTTTGTCCTTTCTGGATGCCAATTTCACTGTTTCTAGTTGCAAATTTCAACAAAAAAGACAAACTTTGTTAGCTTATGAAGTAAAATGAAAACAAACACAAACATAAAAATATTCCATAGGAAAACAAAGAGAGACAAGAAAACCAATTCTTTAACAATTAGATCAGCTAATCCTAGAACAAATAGAGAAAGTTGAAGAAACACAAACTCAAATTCTTATCGAGACAATTAAAACAATTGAGAAAGAAATGACAGAGGAAGGACAAGGATCTAATATCCCAATATTAAATCCAAAACAAAGGTTACAATATGAAAGGAAACAAAGAGAATGGAAAAGAAAAAGAGAGGAAGAAATGAGAATAGAAGTAGAAAGAAAAAGAGAAGAATATGCCAAAAGAGAAAATGAAAATAAGAGAAGACATGATGTAGAAACAAAGAATGATCAAGAAGCTACTTTTGGATTCCCAATTCTAGATAATAGAGCAATTATTGGAGAAGAGGTAAAAATGAAGAATATTCCACCTTCTGTTTTACCAAATTTCTATGGAATGTCTTCTGAAGATCCTGATTCATTCATGTTTGAATTTCATATCTTATGTTGTACTTATAGTTATAACGATGATATGCATAAGATTCGTCTTTTTCTTGCTACTCTTAAAGCAACTGCATTAAAATGGTCTATGGGATTAGGAGAACACATTATTACTTCTTGGGAAGGCTGGAGGAAATTTTTTCTTAAGAAGTATCAAGCCTATTATGGGCCTAGAGATTATAAGGAAGATATTTTTAGGATGTCTCAATAAGAAGATGAGAGCTTGGAAGAATACTTAGAATTATTTCTTTAAAACTTACAAAAATCAAAACAACACTCTTTAAATCATGATACCATTCGAATAATTTTTCTCAAAGGTATACAATATGAATATCTTGATATATCAATGTGATGGAAAATTATACATCTCATATTTACCATTTGAGGAGATTGCAGAATTATGTCAAAAGTATTCAAGAGGAAGAGCTAAAGGTGAAAAAAGATATGCAAACTCAAAAGTCACTAAATCTACAAAAGGAAGCATAACAATAGCAGAATTAGGAAATTTGTTTGAGAATTTTAAAACTGATATCTTGGGAAAATTAGGGATACATGTCGATGTACTAAATGCCAAGAAAACCCAAGATGAACAAGATAAGGTACTATCAATATTTTGTCCTAAATGTAGAAAGAAACATCCAATAAAGGAATGCCCTTTATATAGTATTTAGTTTTGTGGACTTTGTACATAAAATCATTCAACAAATAATTGTCCAAGGCTAAAGGAATTGCAGGTAAATTAAATGGAATAGGGTCAAGGTATTGACTCTCTCTACTATCTGGCACCAATAATACCTTGGAAACCACAGTTTACAGGTACGCCTCAAAATTTACCTCAGCAATTTATTCAACAAATTCCTCAAAATTATTAATATCTTGCTCAATCCTCATGGAATGCTCGTATTCCATGGCAGGCTTGGCCTCCTCAGCAAAACCAAAACCAACCTTCACAAAGTTGGCGAGGATATTCTTATTTATCCCAACCTCGCCAAAAATTTTACCCTCAACAGCCGTATCAACAACAATATCAACCTTATCCTCAACAGTCATATCAACAACCATATCCTCCACAACCATTCCCATATCAACAATTCCAACAACCTCCTCAATCAAACCCATTTCCACAACAATCATTACCTATGCTATCTCAACCTCAACAGCTTCAACTACCAACTAATCAACCACTGCCTAGACCAACTCGATTACTCGCTCAACCAGTAGAAAATCCTAGTAACAAAGTGGAAAGACCAATTTACAATACCAAGGAAAGAACTTCATATTCCATCCTTCCAATTCAAAAAATCCACTTAAGGTTTGGAAAAAACTTACAAAAACACTCTCCTGTGATTATAGAAGAACAAGTTGAAGAGGGGAGAAATCCTGAAAAACATGATGAAGAACATCAAATTCAGAAAAGTAGAACAATAACAACTAAAACACCTCCTTTTCTGGAAAGGTTAGTGGAGAAAAAATATGTAGTCTCTCTTCCCGAATTTGATATTTTAGATGAATTGAGAAATTTCAATATTAAAATTCATATGTTGCGTTCCATTAAGGATATTCCTATTTATACAAAAGAAATTAAGGAATTATGCATCAAGAAAACTAGTAAAATAAAGAAGGATCCACCTAAAATTCATGTCATTGGGAAATTAGCTAGTCTTATGTCAACAAATACAACAATTGAGAAATATATTGATCCTGGAATACCTATGGTAACAATTCCAATCACCAATTTCTCAGTTTATAAAACTCTAATTGATTTAGGAGTTATTATCAATGTCATGAAAACAGAAACCATGAAATTTTTGAACTTACCCAATATCCGACCTACCACTACAATTTTGGAACTAGCTGATAGATCCAAAGTAGTGCCAGAAGGAGTACTAGAGGACATCATTGTTTCTTTGGATTCATGGGAATATCATGTAGACTTCCTAGTCCTAAAACCAAATTAAAACTTAGGAGGCCATCCCTTAATTCTTGGTATACCATGGTTAACCACAATTGATGCCTTTATTGGATGTAGATCAGGAAGTATGATCATATCACATGGAAATGAAAGGAAGCACATAACACTCTATCCTCCTGCTCAATCTCCTTGTTTATTATCATGGCCTGACGAACAAAAGGAATAAATCCAGTCTATCTTAATCATAAATCAAGCATTTTATTTTATATAAGAATATAATAAGGACTTAATGGATATTTTCATTTCAAAACCTGATATTTCAGAGTAGCTTAGAAATATTCAATATGAAGTTGCGAGTCAAATTTTAAATCAATGTTTTCAGGAAAAATGCACTATTAATTCATTGCAAACATCATTTGAAGATATTTTTCCTGTTAACTCAATAAAAAATTCTTAGAGTAAAGTAATTCAAATCAACCCCGGAAGGAATCTTAATGTTGGTAACAATTTACAATCATCACAGGAATAATAGTTAATTGCACTACTGAATAAATACTCAAAAGATTTTTCTTGGGATTATACGGATATGCAAGGAATTCATCCAAAAATATACATGCACTACATTTACATAGATGAACATATCAAACCTGTATGACAACCACAAAGAAGAATGAATCTAAAGATGAAAGAGATAGTAAAAGAAGAATTGCAGAAACTATTGTAGGTAAGATTTATCTACCCTATCTCGGACAGTCAATGGGTTTCACCCTTAGTTGTGGTTCCCAAGTAAAATGGAAAATGGAGATTCTGTGTAGCCTATAGGGAATTAAACAAAGCAACACTTAAGGATCATTTTTCCACTACCATTCATTGATCAAGTCCTAGATTCATTAGCAGGGAAAAGTATTTTTCTTTTCTTGATGTATTTAGCAGTTATAATCAAATTAAGATATCATTAGAAGATCAAGATAAAACTAAATTTACTTGTCCTTGGGGAACATATGCTTACAATGTGTTACCTTTTGGATTATGTAATGCACCAGCTACTTTTCAAAGAGCTGTCCTGGCCATCTTTGTTGATCTTATACATGAATGTGTAGAATTTTACATGGATGATTTCATTGTTTATGCAAATACATTTGATGATTGTTTAAACAATTTGGAATTTTTTTTACAAAGATGCATTGACACTAATATATCTCTTAGCAATGAGAAATGTTTTATTATGTTAACTGAAGGAATAGTATTGGGACACCATGTTTAATCTTCTGGAATAAAGGTGGATCCATCAAAAATACACATCATTTTAAACTTATTACCACCAACAACACAAAAAGAAGTAAAAGGTTTTCTGGGTTATGCAGGGTATTATTGAAGATTCATTGAAAATTTCAGTAATATCTCCTTACCTTTGTTTAAATTGCTTACAAAGGACATAGAGTTTCAATGGAACATTGATTTTCAAAATGCATTTGAGAAACCAAAACAAATTTTTTCCATAGCACCAATTCTTAGAGGACCAAATTGGTCATTGCAATATCACATATCCACAGATGCATCAGATACTGCAGTAAGAGCATAATTAAGCCAAAAAAATAGCCAACTACACTATGCAATCTATTTCATTAGCAAAAATTTAACCCCAGTTGAGTTGAATTACATTGTTACAGAAAAGTAAATTCTTGTTGTAGTACATGCAGTAAATAAATTCAGACATTCAATAACAGGATATGAAGTGTTCATTCATACTGATAATTCAACTATTAAATACTTAATGAATAAACCCATTACTAATGGCAAGATTACTAGATGGTTGTTGTTAATTCAGGAATTAAACATTACTATACGAGATCGACTGGGAAAATAAAATCAGGCGGTTGATTTATTTAAGGGCTTCATCTTTCTGGTAAGATTGTTCCATTTTTTGATAACTTTCCAGATGAGAATTTACTTGCTATAATAGTCAAAACTCCATGGTTTGTTGATCTCGCTAATTATTTATCATCTGGAAAATTACCATCTCATTTTACAAACAAATAGAAAAGAAAAATAATAAACGATAGTGCTACATATAATTGGGTTAATGAAGACCTATTCTATAATGGACCAGATATTTTATCAGAAATTGTGTAAGAGAAGATGAGATTTTAGATATTTTAAAAACATGTCATGATGAACCATATGGTGGCCATTTTTTAGAAAAAAGGACAACATACAAAGTACTAAATCTTAGATATTATTGGCCATCAATATTCAAGGACTCCAAAAAATATGTTAAGAAGTGTAACAACTATCAAATAATGGGAAGACCTCTGGCTTCTGATGAAATTCCATTAAAACCTCAAGTTCTCATAGAGGTATTTGAAAAATGGGCTCTTGATTTTGTTGGTTCTATCAATCCACCATCAAATGGAAAGAAATATGGGCCTAGTATGTACCAACTATGTTACCAAATGGGTGGATGCAAAAGCATTAAAAAAAGCAACAGAAACTGCAGTCACAAATTTTCTATTTGAAGAAATATTTGTTAGATTTGGAGTAACAAGGAAGATTGTCCCTTACCAAGGATCACGTTTTACTTCAAATCTTATCAAACAACTTGCAAAAAAGTACAAGATCAAACATAGAAATAAACTCCATATCACCCTAAGGCGAATGGACAAGTAGAATCAACAAACAAAGTTCTAGAGAACATCATGACAAATACAGTGAAGATGCACATGAAATACTGGTTAGAGAAATTAAATGAAGCATTATGGGCTTATAGAATAACATGGGAAAATACAACTAGATTTAGCCCCTATAAGCTTGTCTATTGTAAACAAGTTTTGCTACCAATAGAGTTCGAGATCCATACATATAGACTTGCCGCCAAACTGAGATTGGACCTATCAGAAGCACAACAACAAATAATTCTGCAGCTAAATGAACTAGATGAGATCATAAAGGAATATGTAGAACATACATCACTAGTGCAACAACAAAGAATCAAATGGCATGGAAAATTTATAAAGAAGAATATTTTTCACATAGGAGATTGGGCGCTTCTATTTGATTCAAAATACAAATATTTCAAGGAAAAATTTACTACACATTGGTTAGGGACTTATGAAATTGAAGAATTATATGAAAATGGATCAGTTAAGATCAAATCCATAGATGAAAAAGCTACATCATTCTTTGTTAATAGACAAAGGTTGAAAATTTATAATAAGCCTGTGAATAAATAAGATTTTCTTAATAAATTGGAAACATAAGCAAATTTGAAAGTAGTGGAAAAGCACAGTGATGTGTCTTCCCTATCTTCAAATTAAAAAGAAGAAAAAAAGGTCAAAAATAATAAAGGGGTTTGGCTATGAAAATCCAAGTTCCTGGCACAGTGCAAACCCGAATTGATACTGGAAAACCAAATTACTTGGACATTATGAATTCTAAAAAATAAAAAAGGGGGTTCTCTTTCATTTCATTTCATTATGATTTTCACTACTTAATATTTTCTTCTTTGCAAAATAATTGTGAAGACTTGAGGACAAGTCTCAAAATAATCAAGGGGGAGAGGGAAAAAAAAGCATTTATGCTTTTATTATCCTTTCCATCTCAATCTTATCATCATTGAAAATTCGTTACTTCAAGCTACTTAAAAGTCAAGCTATTCAATTTCAAGTTTATTATAGAGGGAACTAAACATGAGAACCTTTATAGAAAGGGATCTCTACTTAATCAAGTTCATTATTCAGGTTCAAATCCACATAAGGGACTTGAAGTTGAATCAAATTCATAAAAGGGACCTGAAGTTGAATCAAATTAGAAGGGACCTGTAAAAATAAAAATATTACATTTCAAGTAACAATCAAAGGAGCTACTACAAAAGACTACTTCATCTCAAGAGTAGAAAAGAAGCCATGAAGGAGCCTGCTTTTACAACCAAGCTACAATCAAGAAACCAATGGAAAGTTCTGTAAGTTAAATTTGTTTTAATGCTTTTGATTTTGAAATAAAACTTCTAATTGAAAGACTAGTTAATATTGATGCATCCTTTCTATTCCTGCATAAAACCATCCTTCACGTTATAAACCTTTCCATGCTTCCATTTTGCTTCAATATTAAGCCAAAATCAGAGAGAAAACCTCCTTTCCTTTCCTGAAAAACAAGGCAATATGGGGAAGAATAAAATGTTATCTGCAAAAGAAATGAAACGTGGTTAGTATCAAGTAAGATGTAAGTCATAATTGAAAGAAAAAATTATTTAAAATTCTATACTTATCAAAAGTCTTTGTAAAAGTCGTGTACTTATCATTAGTTGTGCAAATAGTTGAAGAAAGGCAGCATTTAAAGTTCAAAGATGAAAGAATTCCTTGTTTTAAACAAGGCAACCATTACATTGAAGATAAAAGAAAATATATACTTTGTTTTTAAGGAGATCATAAGTTTTGAAATGACCCTGAAGTGGTAATTTAAAGAAACAATCTTTCACAAGCACATATGGAAAAGAAGATCCAAAATATTGTATACAAGAGGCTATAGAAGAGAGTCAAGAGCCAAATCATGAATTGGTTTCATGAATACATAGTAGAAAACAAAGCCTTCATAAAAATTTTGTTGCATAAAAATGATCAGGGGACAATATTGATTTATCATGCCAAAGAAACAAAATGATTATCCTAATTTGCATGCAAATATAGTGTCAATTTTTTTTTCTTAATGCAAAAGAATAAAATCATCCTCGTTTTCTCATGAAGACAACTTCGAGAAAATACATAAGATAAGGATAGCCTTGTTCTTATCATAAAAGCCTGGAGTATTGTTACAAAAAAAAGTCAAAATTGACATGAAATTGGTATGTTGAACAACCAAGTACTCATTGATGATTTCTATACAAGCTTCATAATGTCAAAATATTGTAAAAATAGAAATTGTACATGAGAGGAATCGATTATAGTTAAACATTCCAAATATCATCATAATGAGAGGAATCGATTATAGTTAAACATTCCAAATATCATCATAATGGACAAGTTGTAACATATGAAAAACTTATGTAAAAAACCATAAAATTGAAGTTGTGGAGTACAAAATTTCAAGAATAATAAGTGAAGAAACACAGGAATAATGAAATGAGTAGCATGTACTATGTAATACAAAGAAAAAGGTACCATCAAATTATATGTAGCATTTTTTGTGCTATGAGAAAAGGGAAGTGTTAGAAAAAAAATGAGAAATTGAAACAAGCAAAACAAAGTTCTAAGCACACCCAAGAATTTGAACTATAGTCCTAGGAATTTGAGCCATACTTCTCAGGAAATCAAAACCTACAGTCAAGATTTGGAAGGCAACTAAGGAAGTGAACAATGAAACTAGGAGAGAGGTAAGGAATGAAACTAGAAATTAATTTAAACAAGTCTGCAAAGAACTGAGACTCATAAATGAACAGGCTATAGAAATATGAGATTCAAGGGGAAAATATCAGTTACAGTCCAGAAATCTAGTTAACGTCCTCTTTCTAGGTGAGATATCCTAAACATCTCATATTAAATCCTCAAGGAAAATCTAATACGAAGCCTACAAATACAATATTTATGCCAAAACTTTATGTTTGAAACGTGTCAATAGAAATTTTTGTGTTGAAAATATCGTGGATTTGGAAATCACTTAGCGCACAACTCCAGGTAAGAACTTACGTTTTAAATTTGATAATTGTATGTGAAGTAAACGTCTAGCATAGAGAAGGGAGTAATTGAAACTGAGTAGTAGGTTGAGAATCACGAGATAATCCTTAAGTTTTTCCAAAACCCTCTCTCAAAACGATTTTCGTTGTCAAGCTATAGGGGCATATAAAAACACAGAGGGGTTTTATTGGCTCATAACAACACCAGAATGACTTTGACACCAACAATTCGGTATGTACAGGCCAGGAATTTTTTTCTTGAGTTTGTTTTCAAAGACAAAAATTATGAGTTTTTTTTTCAAAGACAGAAATTCTGAGCTTGTTTTCAAAGACAGAGATTCTGAGTTTGTTTTCAGAGAATGGGAATTCATGAATGAATACAGAGTGACAATGACATTTTTTTTTTAATATTGTTTTAAGAATTTCATAGTTTTTTTTCTTCAACCGGAGAATTTCGAAATATTACTGGTTATCAGAGTTTTTATTTTTAACTAAAAAATTCAAAGAAAAGAAAAATCAGGAGAGCGATCTTCCAAAATGGAATGAATAATCGAACCAGTGGGGGTTCCAATTAGATAAATGGACATAGGAAAGTAGAGAAAAGCTTCATAGAGCATATTTACTTGAATTTATGGGAAATTTCAATAGTTACAATAGAAAAATTACAGAGGCATTTGTAGCAAATTATCAGAATGAGAAGATAATTATAGGAGATATAACTATTCCTATAAAAAAGGATTACATAGCCCTTGCTACAGGGTTTCCACAAATACGAGAAAGATATCAGAGGGGAAAACATTCCAAATAAAAAGACAGGAATTCCTTCCTACAAAAATCCAGAAAAGGAACCCTCAATCGGAAAAATGGAGTCATAAGGGAAAGGTTTCAAGAACCATCGAGAGAACACATCCTCATTATTCAGAAGTACCTTACTTTTGATGGAAGGTATAGTGTGGTACATATGCACCACATAAAAATCCTCCAACATATCAAGGGAGATAACAAAGTCAACCTTCCATATTTCTTTACAAAAAATCTATTGAAGATTATTGAGGGTGTTAATGGAAAGAGTGACAAAAAGGAAACTAGTTATTATCATTACGGATTGATAAAAATTCTTATTGAATATCACTTGAAGAACAAAACAATAGAAACATGGAAAAGTTTCCTTGAGAGGAGCAACTTCATAGAAAATTAGGAAGAAGAGCAGTTAGATGTAGATTCCAAGGCTAATACACAGCCACGCTTCTCTAAAGAAGTAATGTACACATATTCTTACCGTAGGAAAAGATAAAAGAAAAAGGTTGAATTGGAAAGCCTTGAAAAAGACAAACCATTTATCTCCCTTCCTAGAAAATCTAGGAGGAGAATGTTGGAGGAGCCTCATGTTGAGATCCAAGACATGGTTGAATAGGAAAATTTTGAAGAGATTCCCATTGATGAAGCACATAGGAAGAGAATTTTGGAAGAGGTTAAGATATTTGAGCAACCTCATGTTGAGATCCATGACATGATTGAACAAGAAAATTCTGAAGAGTTTCCCATGGATAAAGCATAGAAAAAGCATCATGATATTCTTGAGGAATTAGAAAAGCAGATAAATGAAAAGCTTAAAGAAATAAAATAATATAGATAGTATGGGGACAATGAAAAATATGATTCATCCTCGTATTCCCCATATGAAAAATTAAGCAAGAAAGTAAAAATATAGTAGAAGATACTTATGGAGAAACTTCCAAGAATGATAAAAAGGATTTGACAAAACAGTTGGAAGAATTGAGAACAAGGCTTCATGTTAAAAAGATAATGGAAAGAAATCTGCATAAAGAAAATGATATGTACAAAATAAAAAACAAAAAAAATGTGGAAGAGAACAAACAACTTAAGGAGAAGGATATATATATATATATATATATATATATATATATATATATATATATATATATATATATATATATATATATATATATATATATATATATATAATGTTATTATGTTAGGACATTATAATATATCTTCCACCTTAGGATCATTATGATTATCCTTGACGATGGAGCAGATCTGTTCACTCCTCCTCCTCTCTGAGTTAGGGTAGACTCAATGGATTGGGTTAGGGTTTTAGACGACGCGTTTTCAGCTCTAGTCACCTCCAATCACTTGCAGCAGCTCTGTTACTGACTCTTTGGAACCATCCGGGGAATTCACTGTCGGGTATGTTGCCGACCATTTGGAGAAATTATCGGTTAGGCATCTCCCTCTGATGCTAGCTATGGACGACGATCTTATTGACTACTCCTTAGATCCCTATGAGGGGGTGTCGATCTGGACCTCTCCTCCACATCCCCCGCTACCTAGCACCTCGTTGTCACTCCAGATCCCCTCTGAAGCTTCATATGGTCCCTGCTTCCCTTTGCCCTCCTCCCTTCTATTTTTTGGTCCCCCGTCTCACGATTAACCCCTCCCTTATGAATCCCCTCCATTCTCGTTGTCCGAGCTACCCTCTGTCTAACCTCACTCATCTTTTCCATAAGAATCGACACCTTTCTCCTCGAAAACCCTCCTATTTTTAACTTCCTACCTTCAGGATGCCCCCATTCCACCTACTCGTGCCTTTGAAGCGGCACTCCCATCTGGATCTGAAGGCCCGTCGACCTCCATCCCACCCATTGACCCAATCCTGCGAACCCATCTTCTATCCTATGGATTTTTTACGAATCCTCCCATCGGCCCACCTCTGGATGAGATTGATCAAACCATAGTCGATATTCGGCTTGGTACCGACGCAGGCACCTCAACCCCAAATACATCCCCCAAAGGCGTTAGGAAATCTAAGTGCATAAAGTCGGGATCCAAGGAAATTGACCTAATTCCTAGGGACAAACTTCATTTGGGGGAGGTCATGGACACGACAGATATGGTATTGGTTGGCCATGTATGCAGATGGAAGTACAATCAGGGACACCTTTGCCTCTGGATAAATGAGATCTGGGGTCTGATTATGGGAGATCTACCTATGGTCGTTACCCTTCCCCGGGGCTGATTTTCCCTATGTTTTCAGTGTGTAGAATAGGTGCCCTGGGTATTATTTAAATTTGGCATATTGAAAAAGTCTCGGTTATGCTAAAGAGATGGAGACCCCTATTTGATCCGAAGCAAGAACAACTTGGAGTTGGGATGATTTGGGTGCGCCTTCCCAGTCTTCCCCTCCATTTATGTTCGGAGGACATTCTTAAGTATATTGGCAACTCTCTTGGTACATTCATGGACTATGAAAAATCCTTTTTGACCACTGGAAACATGAATATGGCTCAGAGTTCACCTGGACACTAGAGCGGGCTTGGAGGAGGCTATCACTCTGCGGTGGCGGCGATTAGTCTGTGTACAGACCCTGGATTACGAAGGAGTACCATTCCACTTTAGGCGATGTCATGCGGTCAGTCATATCTATAATGAATGCCCCCTCCTCCCTCGTCCTAAGGAGCCTTCTGCACCTGTCAGCACATCAATGGAGGTCACCCCTGTGGATCCTTCCCCTCTTGATTTTTTGGTCAACTGGCGTAAGGGCGAAAAAATCACCTCAGCGACCAAGTTCATGCTTGCTCCAAGACGACCCCCATCTCCTTGGATGACTCGTGCTCGGGCTGCAGTTACCAAGCTATCTTCGGGTACATCTCTCTTTGCCTCTTGTGATCAACATTTACAATCTTTAGCTTCATCTGCATATGCATTGCACTCATCTCCCGCATCGGTGCCCCTCTGCTCCCTCCCGTATATATCCTATCCCTCATCATTTTTCCATCCTACCATATTTGACTTACCCCCCTCCATCCCTGACCACCTCACCTTGGATCCTTCTCCTGAGACATCATCTGAGTCTCGAGGTAGTCACTCCTATTTACTTTGATCCCTCTCTCACCTGTCTTTTGGAGTTTCTAGTGAAATCGGTATCCTACCCTCCCTCCACCCTAAACCTACGCGGGGTTAACACTCCTTCATATCCAAGGCCATTATCTAGGCTAGTTAGGAGGTTGTTGATGGTAAACTGAACACACTTGATCAGGTCCTTAGAGCACAGACAACCCAACCCCTTGTTTCCTCATAAATATTATCTCTTTCAATTGTCGTGGACTAGCCAGCTCCGCCAAAAAGCTGGCTCTCACGATGCTATTAGACTGCAACCCGGTCGACATCATATTTCTTCAGGAAACCCTTGGCTCTTCTAACCAAATTACCAATACTCTATCCACTATTCGCCCGGGTTGGACCTTCCACACCATCGATGCTCGAGGCCGATTTGGTGGTATTTCCCTGGGTATAAACCCACGTACCATCGAGTTTCTCAATCTTTGGGGAGGGGAGGGTTTCTTGGGCACTGAAATATACTCTGTTGAACTTGTCCGAGAGTATAGACTAATGAATGTATATGGTCCATGCATTTTCCACCTACCTTTTTGGGAAAACCTTCTCAATTGGTCATTTATGTCTGCAAAAAATCTCATTATTGGAGGCGACCTCAATTTCTCACTGGGCTTTGCGGAATCATGGGATCACCTGGCCTAGTCTGAACCACTCTCTGAATCCATTACTCACCTCATTGACGATCACCAGCTTGTGGACATTCCCATGCTGCGTAAGCTACCTACTTGGAGCAACCGTAGAGTGGGAGAGGCCTCCTTGGACAGAAGAATGGATCATTTCCTCTTAGAGGGATATATTGTGAATAATGTTCCACAATATTGAAAATGGGTGGGATCTGAGGGCATATCAAATCACTTGTCCATCTACTTGGATCTGGCCCTGGGGCATCGTAAACCCAAAAACCCTTTCAAATTTAATGCCACTTGGTTATCACATCTAGATTACATCAATTTGGTCTCACACTATTAGTGCTCCCACCCCCCGACACTTGGTTCAGCCCCCTCCGCATATTTTTCAGCCAAGATGATCTAATTTAAGAAATTCATAAATACCTGGGTAAAGGAACATAAATCTAAGGATGAAATAAACCTCAGGAGGGTGGAATCCAAGATTGCAAAATTAGGATCTGCCTCAGTTGATGGTTGTCCTTGAGAAGCCACTAGATCGCAACTCATATAAATGGAAGAAAATAGGGCTCAGATACTTAAATATCATGAGGAAACATGGCTTCTTAGAAGAAGAGCCACTTGGTTGAAGGCGGGAGACGAGAAAACAAATTTTTTCTATCAATTTTCAAATGGGAGGAAAGCCATCAACACTCTCTAGACATTAGAGGATGATCAGGGGAACCAGGCTCAAACTTTCCACCAGTTGGAAAACATGGGAGTGGAACATTTCCACAACCTCTACAAATCCCCACTCAATGCAAATCTGGAAGAGATTATCAAAGTTGTTGGTCTATTCCCAAGGTTCGTTGATCAATATGAAGAGGAAAATTGGACCCGCCTCGTCTCCATGGAGGAACTCTGAGATACTTTGAAATGGTTTCAAAAACGCAAAATCCCTGGCTCTGATTGTTGGCCCATTGAATTCTACCTAGCTTTCTTTGAGATCCTTGGACAAGATATCCTCAACATAGTCGAGGAATGTCACACGACGAGAAAATTATATGATGCTTTCAAATCTAATTTCATTTCCCTCATACCCAATCTGACTCTTCTAGACTATTCTCTAATTACATACCCATCCCTCTCTGCAATTGTATCTATAAGATCATCGCCAATATTATCGCCAAACACATAAAGCCCATTCTCTCTTAACACATCTCACTTGATAAATTCTCTTTCCTCCACCACTGACAAATCCATGAGGCCGTTATAACTACTCAGGAGGCCCTTCACTCTATCAAAAGAAAAAAGCTCAAAAAAATCATCCTCAAGATTGACCTCGCCAAAGCTTTCAACCATTCAAATTGGCTCTTCATGTTGGGAAAAATACTGAGAGGGGGGGGTGAATCAGTATTTTGGGCTGAGCAAATTTTTCTTTTTCTTTCTTTTAAAACCATATGTTACAGTACTGCATCCAACATGTATGTCCTGATATCTTATTCTATCTTTACTTAGATCATAGCATCAGACAAGCATTAAGCATGAACAAAAATAACAAAACAAACCATCAAACATAAACAACACATATGAACACCATGATTTAAGGTGGAAACCCAATTCGGGAGAAAACCACCGCTGCTGAAATCTCAGTCTTCAATATTTATTATACAGAAAACCTATTACAATTTTATGCTGGGGCATTTATACCAGCAGTGTGCACTCCACCTCGCAGAAGGCTACGACCTTCTTTCATTTACCAAATTCTTTCCTGGAAGGGAGCTACAAACCCCTGCTCTTGTTTCATCAATTTTCACACGACATACCTTGCAAACCACCAGATTTATTCAATTTCTTCAGAGGTGCATCCTTAATTCAGCAATCTATTTCCCATTCCATACAGATATACTTCAAAGTGAAGTATTCATTCACAACCCTTATACGTTCTTCATGATTTCTTCAGTCGATTGAACCAGGAATTAATCATCATCTTATTTGATCAATCTTTATATTCACAGGTGCGCAATAGATTCAGATATGTCAGAGTTTATTCATACAGATATCTCTAAAGAGATTCGTTTATTATCAACCCTTTCGCACACACACTCTCCTTCATAATTCTCATCACCTTATATAGTTTTCGCCTTCATTAAAACGTTGGGTCAAAACCATTTAATTGCTAATGGTATTTGTGGACGGTATTCCTTTTAGTTTATCCCAAGGGGCTCTTTGATTTCTTTTTAATTTATTTATCAATTTCAAAGAAATTGACAAATAAATATATTTACAACTGTTGAATTCCCAAGCCTTCTAACTAATGTTTAACCCTTCGGGCTTTATAAAATATCCAACGCTTTTAAACAAAATAACCTTTGACCTCGGGGCCCACAAATATAGTCAAGTCCGCTCTCTAGATCGACGGTATATATCACTTTTCGCCATAATAAATATTTAATTTAAACCATCTTGGTTGAGCCCGCAAACATTAAAGTGAAAATTACCAATTAAAATAACTCAAACTGGGCCCACATATATGATCAGCGACCCAATCACATTTCCGCTCGTACTTTGGTTAATCTTCGCACCTTTTTCATTATCGTCCGTGCCTCTTCATCAAGCGATCGCCGTACGATGGCTTCCCTCCAGATCAACGACGCACAACAATATCGTTGGTCATCCTGGGTCAATCGTTAACGTGCGATGGCGCGCAGTGATGGCGGTTTTGCAGGGACGCGTGTCAACACCTCTATGGAATCACTCCTCATCCAGGAAATACCACCTATCATTGAAAGGTGGTGCGATGAAACCCGGAAACCACCTTCACTATTCATTCGCAGTTTTTAAACAGTGATCAACCATCCAATCAAATTCCTGCTCCATACTCCAAGTTCTGTTTGCGTATATATATGAATTCTGCCCTTTATGTGTAATAAATTAACCAAGGTTCCGCTTATCTACTCTATTAATTTGCGCTATCTCTAAAGCATAACTTTGTTTTAAGTATTCTTCCTCATTTTATATATATATATAATGTGCCCTGTACATACAGAACCCATCCGTGGCTCACTATACCATGACCTTAGCAATCCGATATCCTATACAACTTCACGAATCTCCTCCTTCCACAGAATCTAGATGTTCTGAGCAACACACTCACGCTTTTCACAATTCAAGCTGTCTATACGGGCATAATCCCATCTGTCAGTAACACATGATTTCACAAATGTCCACAGGGACTCAACTCAAATACTCTGCTGAATATATATAAGTCATGGAGAGTTTAGAACCAATCCCTCATCACCATATACGAATGAATAAGAGTTTCACTCATTCTTCTCAATTTGCCAGGTTTTCTATTCCTCTGTCTCTGGACAACTCTGCTTCAATTCACTGCTTGTCTTTGTTCCTTGACCGATACTACTACATTTAGATGCCAATTCCTTTGCCACATCCTTTGCCATCAATGACAATATTTCCAACAATCTCCCCCTTTGGCATTTATGGCAATACTCGTCCTCTGAAAATCTTATAGAAACCATTTGTTGCTTTTCCTCCCCCTTTGACATCAATGGCAAAGAGTTGACAATACCATGCTCCCCCTGAGATCATGTTGTATCTTCATAAAATAACAAGATGATTTATAAATGCCAACAATGCATCCTTTTCATATGACCAATGCTCCCCCTTAGCCTGTGCATTTAGTGATGCCCAACAACACCTTACAACCAATTTAATCTTCTGAATTTAAGTAGACCTGATCCTTTGCATGGCAGAGACTACTCCCAGTTTCTGTCTGAGATATTCGAACGCTTCCCTGGGTAGAGGTTTGGTAAATATATCAGCAACTTGTTCTTTGGAGGAAACATACTCCAATTTCACCTTTTGTTCAAGCACTTGTTCACATAAGAAGTGATATTTGATGGGAATGTGCTTGGTCTTGGAATGCATAATAGGATTCTTTGAGATACTGATAGCACTTGTATTATCACACATAATGGAGATAGGAGGTGAACATTTGATTTGAAATTCTTGTAGGGTTTGCATCATCCAGAGAAGTTGAGTGCAACATGATGCAGCAGCCACATATTCTGCTTCTGCTGTAGATAAGGCAATGGAGCTTTGCTTCTTGCTGAACCAAGATACTAACCGGGGCCCCATATAGAATGCACCACCACTAGTGCTTTTTCGATCATCAACACTTCCAGCCCAATCTGCATCAGTGTATGCATGAAGAGTAAGATCAGCATTCTTTGGATACCATAGTCCAAAATCTTGAGTTCCTTGTAGATATTTGAATATTATTTTCACAGCCTGAAGGTGAGACTCTTTTGGATTGGCTTGAAATCGTCCAACAATCCCAACTGCATGCATAATGTTTGGTCTTGTCCCAGTGAGATAAAGTAGAATTCCTATCATAGATCTGTATTTAGGTTGATTCACTGTGGGGGAATCATCACTAGAACTGAGATTACATCCAGTTATCATTGGTGTACTTACAGGTTTGCAATCTTCCATGCCATACTTCTTCAGGATTTGCTTGAGGTATTTTGCTTGTGATAAGAAAATTCCATCCGTTGCTTGTTGCACTTGCAATCCAAGAAAGAATGTTAGCTCCCCAAGTAAAGACATTTCAAATTCTTGCTGCATATCAGAAGCAAATTTCTGACTCATAAACTCTTCATTACTTCCAAAAATGATATCATCAACATATACT
This sequence comes from Pinus albicaulis, assembly GCA_034641835.2. NCBI lineage: Eukaryota > Viridiplantae > Streptophyta > Pinopsida > Pinales > Pinaceae > Pinus > Pinus albicaulis. The sequence continues at coordinate 991,234,459 of CM076569.1, read as the reverse complement.
ACCACAATCAATAGTCTGTCATTCTCAGTTTTTGTGTATAAGTTGCTATCAGCAGACCCTTTTGAAAATCCTTGTTGATGAAGATATTTTTCAAGACGATAGTACCATGCCCTTGGAGCTTGTTTGATACCATATAGAGCCTTTTTAAGTCTACAAACAAGTTTTTCATCATTTCCCAAAATGAATCCTTCCAGTTGTTCTATATACACTTCTTCTTCTAGATCACCATTGAGAAAAGCAGATTTAACATCCATTTGATAAACTTTGATTTGTTGGAAGCTTGAAGATGCAAGAAACATTCTTATGGCTTCGAGTCTGGCTACAGGAGAAAAAATTTCTTCAAAGTCTATACCTTCTTGTTGAGCATACCCTTTGCATACAAGTCTAGCTTTATTTCTTATAACATCCCCATTCTCATTTAACTTGTTTTTGAATATCCATTTAGTTCCAATGACATTTTTGTCATGAGGTCTTGGTACTAATTCCCAAGTGTGATTCTTCTCAATTTGATCAAGCTCTTCATTCATGGCTTGAATCCAAAAATCATCTTTGCAGGCTTGAATGACATTGTGAGGTTCAATAGTGGACAGAAATGCCAAATTGCTAGAAGATCCCACAAGAGTCCTTCTTGTTTGTACACTTGATACCTTTTCTCCCAAAATTTGAGATTTTGGATGATTCTTTTGAACATATCCAGATGGCGCTTTTTCAGATAAATCATCTTCAGGTTCTTCATTGGGTTCACTGTCTATATCATTCTTATTTGATGTAGAAGGATATGTGTCATCATCATCTTCATCTGCTGTTTGCTTTTCTTCTTTTGGAACTGCAGGAGACTCATCAATAACAACATCAATACATTCAACAACCTTCCGAAGTTTTTTATTGTAACATTTATATGCCCTAATCCTAGAGGAGTAACCAAGAAATATTCCTTCATCTTCTCTGGGTTCAAACTTGCCAAGTTTTTCATCATTATTCTTGATAAAGCATTTGCTTCCAAAAATTATAAAATGTTTTACAGTGGGAGGTTTACCATACCAGAGTTCATATGGAGTTTTATCACTATTTACACGAACATGTGCCTTGTTGAGAATGTTTACTGCTGTATGTGCTGCTTCTCCCCAAAATGTGTCAGGTGTTCCAGAATCATCGAGCATAGCTCTAGCCATTTTTTGAATAGTTCTATTCATTCTTTCTGCAACACCATTTTGTTGTGGAGTGCCAGCTATAGAAAACTGTCTTTTTATGCCATGTTGTTCAAAAAATTCAAAGAATTCATCTGATGTATATTCTCCTCCTCGATCAGATCTGAGACACTTGATTTTTAGATCTAATTCATTCTCAACTAGTGCTTTGAAGATCTGAAATTTCTCAAATGCTTCATCTTTGTGTTTAAGTAGCCCAATCCAACACATTCTAGAGAAATCATCAATGAATAAGATATAGTATTCTTCACCACGTGGTGACTTTTTCCTCATAGGCCCACATATGTCAGTATGAATGAGTTCAAGAGGCCTACTTGATGATCCTTCCTTGGCATTAAATTGTACTCTGTTTTGCTTACCGAATTGGCAAGATTTGCATATGATATTTTCAGGTGGAGTGATATTGGGAAGATCACGAACAACTTTAAGTCTGCTTGATTTGTTGATTTGAGAAAAGCTCAGATGCCCCAAACTTCTATGCCATAGCCAATTTTCTGAAGATTTACTCAAATAACATTGTTCTCTGCAGTTTTTCAATATATACAGGTTGTTTGGAGTCCTTTTTCCTCTTATAATTGCTTTACCTGTATCACGATCACGTACCACACATTCTTTTGAACTAAAGACAACTTCAGTTCCTTGATCACACATTTAACTTTAACTTAACAGGTTATGCTTTAATCCATCCACATACATGACTTCATTAGCTTTCACCTTTTCTTTTAGAAAAACAGACCCTTTTCCCTTAATGATCGCAGGAGTATCATTTCCAAATGTAACATTCTTTTCCTTTTCTACAGCACTATATGCAAGAAGTTTGTCTTTATCACCTGTCATGTGTCTTGAGCATCCACTATCAATGTACCATTGGTTTTCTTCATCTTCTGCAAATAACGCTATGCCACACTTTTCAACCTGTAATTCCTTCTTTTTGCATACTTTGGAGCTTGAAGGAACATGTTCTTTTGGCTGAACTTTGCTCCTGCATTCAGATTCTTCATGGCCAAAGTTATTGCAATAAGAACATTCAACTTCATTTTGAAGAGGAGAAAAGTTGTTATAGGTATTCTTCTTTGTTTCAATATCAATCCCTTTCTTTCTTGCTTATCTTGTCATGATAGTTTTATATGCTACACATTGAACAGCTTTATGACCAAAATTGTGACATGAGAAACATTGTCCATTGAAGAAGAAATTTCTGCGATCATAAGATCTTCTATATGAATTTACCTGTTGATTGGTGTTTCTTTGAAAGACATTCCTGTTAGTGTTCCTTGAATTGAGATGATCATGCTTTACCTGTAAAGATTCTTTATTCCTTTGCTGAGTGGCAGCATGTTGTAAACCAGCTGTAACTGCTTTTAGATAATTTGGTGCTGAAGCCTGAGAAGATTCTCCAATATATCCAAGACCTGTCTTTATAAGTGGAGAACGTTGTACCTTGATAATCTCATCTAAGGTTTCAGACCCTTTAGCAAATCTAAGATTCAGAGTCTTTTCTTTCTCAAGTTCTTTTCTTAGATCTACTACTTCACACTCCAATTTCTCATTGTGTCTCTCTTTTTCTTCAAGCTGAATTTTCAGAGTTTCTATGGTTATTTTACTCTCTTCTAAGAAAATTTTGAGTTTATTTTTTTCGACAAGAAAATCACTATCTTTTAGAGCATCCTTAAAAGTATCCTTTTCTTCTCTAGATTCGTTTTCAAATGCCATGAGAAGTCTAAGATCTTGTTCACATTCTTCCTCACTATCAGATAACCCATCACTGTCTTCATGAGTATAGTAACTCTTTCTAGTGCTAGAACGATTCTTATTCCTTCTTTCTACTTCCTTCCCATTTTTATGTGTTTCTTTATAAGGACATTTAGCAGCATAATGACCAACTCTTCCACAATCAAAACATTTGAAAGGAAGCTTACCTTTGAACCGTCCTGTGCCAAGTTGAAGTTTCTTTACAAAGTTTATCTCATCTTCTTCTGAGATATATCCTGATCCTTCTATTTTTTGAACTTCCTTCTCTTTTGTAGAAGTTCTAAATACTGCTTTTTTGACTTTAGATGGTCCTCCTCTTCTCATTTCATATGCAGTTAGTATGCCATGAAGTTGCACCACAGTAAGGTTTTGAAGATCCTCCTTTCTTCAAGAGCAGAAACTTTTGACTCAAATTTTGTTGTTAGTGACCTTAAGACTTTCTCAACCAATGTAGATTCAGTTATTGTTTCTCCCAGATTTCTCATATGATTTACAATATAATCAAGACGTAAAAAGAAATTGGCAATGCTCTCCTCATTATCCATTTTTAGATTCTCATATTGAATTCTGAGAGTTTGGAGTTTAGCACTTTTTACCTTTGCATCACCTTCATAACTTAGAATGATTTTTTCCCATATTGCCTTTGCTGTATTTAGCTGCATGACTTTGACAAATTCTAATTCAGTTAGACTTCCCAATAGAGCATTGACTGCCTTTGCATTTGTTTCATAATTCTTTATTTCCGTCGAATCTGTTGGTACTGCAGCTAGATATTGATAACCTTGTTCAACAATTGCTCATACCTCTGCTCCTAGAGACTGAAGATAGGATCTCATCCTTGTTTTCCAGAAGATTAAATTGTTTCCGTTGAAAAGTGGAGGCCTGATAGATGATGTTCCATCTTGATTGCTCATCTTGCTTGATCTTCCTTCTAGCGGCTAAGCTTTTTCAGAAGGACCCGCTCTGATACCAATTGTTGGGAAAAATACTGAGAGGGGGGGGGGGTGAATCAGTATTTTGGGTTGAGAAAATTTTTCTTTTTCTTTCTTTTAAAACCATATGTTACAGTACTGCATCCAACATGTATGTCCTGATATCTTATTATGTCTTTACTTAGAGCATAGCATCAGACAAGCATTAAGCATGAAAAGAAATAACAGAACAAACCATCAAACATAAACAACACATATGAACACCATGATTTAAGGTGTGTTGACGGGAAAATATGTCCGGCCAACAGTAGGGGATCTCCCTGGTAGAAATTCCCAATTAGACCTTGAACCGTTTGGAGTAGGGATCCCGTCCGGGGTGTGGGTCTGGCTACCGCTTAAGATGCCTTCCCTTCGGTCTCAAAAGAACCTGATTGAACCTGCGGACACACACTTATTCGCATGATACATAATACATGATTGATGCATTAAACAAGAATAAAACACCATGTGTAGCGAGGCAATAAATAAAGCATGTACACCTAAGGAGGTGTCGTTAGCAACACATCTTTGGGGTACTGCTTGCAAGGTAGTTTGACCACAAAAGAAATAGTTCTTTATGGTGAGATATCCCTTTACTTTCTGAAAGATAAAATGAAATGCTAATAAAATAGTTCATTAACATTCATTAAGAGAGCAGATGATAAATTGAACATCATTGATACAACACAGATATCCATGACGCATAAATGATGACATGAAGAGTGCAGCTTCATTAATCAAAGGATGTTTGAAAATGTATAAGGAAATACACATAGTGTTCACACAGCAAAACACATCATAACCATAGGGTGTTTTGACAAGTATTTGTATTCATATGCACAAGATTATAATCTTTCAATACAATGCCATGTAGCTCTTGAGTTTCCAAAAGAAAAATCCCCCTTACACTTTCCCTGTAGGGAGTTTTATAGCACAAAACTTGCCCTTTGGGCTTCCTGACTTTTCGCCTGCCTGCCTGTTGAGTTGCCTCGCGACCTGGAAGAGGTTGCGACCTGCGACCTGTCTGGTGTGTGCGACTTGCGACCTGGATAGGCAGTGCAACCTGCGACTTGCCCGGGCGGTGCGACCTGCGACCTGCCTCTAACCATTTCCAATGCCTTGTTGCTACCGGGCTACGAAGACGGACGCGCAATGGTGAGGTCAGGGGCATCAATCTGCTGCTCTTTGAGGAAACCTTTCCATGTATGGTACTCTGCCGCTATGGGGGAAACAAGAGGGACCTCCTCTTTCAACTGATGCATGCATTCCAAAGCATTTGGAACTAGAGTTTCCCTTTTTTGTGAGATCTGGTTGGAAAGAGAGGCAAGTTTGGTATAAATCCGAACTGGTGTGGCAAGAAACTGATCTAGATGTTCTTGAGATGCTACGGGCTCAGGGGCGGCAGCAGCTTGCTTGATGGGCTGCAGAAATGACTGGATTTCTTGATCCACTTGTTCCCAGGCTTTCTCTTTGTCCAATGCCCCAAGCGAAGGAATGTGGTGAAGAGTGTGCATCGAGTCGATGCCGCTGATCAGGTGGTTGTATGAAGACATTACTTTGTCCAGGTCCTTGGAAAGTTTGTCTTTAGATTGTATTGCCATACGGAGCTAGACCTTAGCATCCTGTGTATGAATCCAATCCCTCTTGGGCAAATTCTCAGGTGCCCGAGGGTATCGCACTGTCCAATCCATCATTCTGTCTAAGGCCTGTGAGGCCTCCTTAAGTTGCTCGTGCTTTTTCTTAGTTTCTGTTCGTGCTCTTACCAATGGGGTGACTGTTTGTTTGATGGTGAACATTTCTCCATACAACTGCCTCATGGTTGCTTCTAACACGTCACACTCTTTTAGAATGGCTAGTGGGACTTCATTGACCGGGGGAGTCTGGTTTTGGAGTTGTTGAACTTCTGCTTTCAACTCTGATTTCTATTGTTCTGCCCTTTTCTCCCGCTGCTCGGCTGCTTGTAGTCTATTTTGCAGAGAGACTATTTCTCTACTCATTCTGGTTACATTTTCTTCTGTGGCTGCGGCGAAATCCGTGCCTGCTGATGCTATCATCACGGGATTAGTCCTGGTATCAAGGATTATGTCTTTGCCTGTTGCAACTGTGGATGTGGCGGAGGGACTTTGCGCCAGAGACCTTCTTTTCTCTTGCCGGATTTTGAAAGAGAATTGATCGAATGTGAGTCTGGTGAGGTCGAATACCTCCTCTTCCTGCCCCTGGGGGTAACTAACATCAGAGAGCTTGGTACCACCCAGGGGTATCTTGAGGGGAGTCACCTCGATGTCTTCTATCATTTCATCCTCTTCTTCTTCTCTATTCTTTTCCTTTTCTTCCTTTCGCCGACGTTCTGTTTCTGCCGCTGCTTCTATTTTGGCCTTCCTCTTCCGCTCGGCTACAGCAGCTTGTTCTGCCTTCTTTTGGCATTCAGCTTCTGCTCTGTCCAGCTCTTCCTTGAGTGCCCATTCTGCTGCGGCCTGTGCCTCCTTTTCCTCCTTTTCTTTCCTGGCCTCCTCGACCTGCTTCTTCTTCTGTGTTGCCTTCGAACTCTTCTTGCGTTCTTCCTCGTCCTCCTTTATCTTCTTTTCTCTTTCTTGCTGGGCTTTTTCCTCTGCTTCTTTCTGTTGGATAGATGTAATAAGCCCTGTGCTGGTCCGAGACTTTTTGGGTAGAGAGGAAGAGGCACCTCCCAACCGACGGCTCCTGTCTTCCAGGCTCTGATCATCCGGATCCTCTTGGCCAAAGTCTGCCTCCGGAGCAAATTGTCTCTCAGCGTTGTACCAGTTCCTTCTTTCGTCTTCTCCCGGGCGCTCTATATGCTGGTAGTTCCACTTGAATTTAGCTTTCTTGCAGTGTTCAGGAACTACTCTCTCCGGGTCGTATGTTCGGTGCTCTAGCACTCCGAGGTGATAGATTTTCATCTCTTCTCCCTCCGCTGCTACCTCTTTGAAGTCTTTAACTGTGCACGCGCCGATGGTGAGGGGTAGCGTGGGCCACGGCTTCTTTTTACCTTTAGACAGGACACTGGAGAAGCCCTGGGACATTTGGAAGCATACCTCCTGAATGAGCATTTTTTCTGTAACAAAGCGAGGCATAGCATGTGGTGCCCTGAAAGATCCAAAGACTTGGATGAAAGTATATCCAGCGAAAGGGAACCAATGTGCCACTTGGCCTAGAGTCTCTCTAGCCCGCCAAGACATGCAGGGGGCGTCTTGACCAAATATTTTTCTATATAGAGCGGGGATAAATACTTGGGAGATTTTCTCTATATCCTGTTTATACCTGGACTCCCAAAACACCTTGGTTTGCAGATTAATTGCACGGGTCTGCGTGGAATCCCAATTGTGTGCCCATCCCTCAAAGTGTAACCTCGCGCAGAAAGCATCCAATAGGTAAGAGGCCATGTAGAATTCGGCAGGCATTCCATCATCTGGGGCCAATGCCGAGGACAAGTTTGTTTGCATTGAAATCATCAATATGCCAGCCTAGTTGAAACGGGTGCCAAGCACCGTTACATATTCCATGATAGTAGCCCAAGTGCCGCTGAAGGTGGAGCAATCAGGGCGCCCGTACAGTCTGCAAAGCATGGCGGCTACTAATTTATAAACCTTTCTCAGGCTAGCCACTGGATATTCTTGGTCTTTCTTGGCTTTAAATTTCTCGGGATCCTACCACCATTGTCTAATAGTGTCAACTACAGGGACTGCGTGAGCAAGATCCCATTCTTCTGTGAAGTACTCTTCTGGGCGAGGCAATGAGTAATAGAGGTGGGCGTCCGAGCCTACGAGCGTTGCGAAAGCCTTGCCTTCGCTGTCTCGGATCACGAACTTCTTGGGATCCGTTCTCTGTATGATCCAGTCCATAACCTCTGGGCATGGAAATATGGCCGGATGCGCCCCTGCGAGATGCAGTTTGGACCTTTTGACTTTTAAGTATATTTCCCGGTCTGGGAGATCTTCTGGGAATTCCTCTTTCGGTATGGCGAATTCATGATACACTTGGTACCATCGCATGCTGTCCCCTTTTGCAAATGTACATAGTGTATCCCTGTATATCGGGGGTGGGGATACCATGTCCAGCTCCACAACTTCTTCTGCCACTTGCTTATCCTTCTTGCGGGACACTGGGGTTGCCATGTCGCTAGAATCCGAGAGAATAGGTATACACTCCGCGTTTCCTTCAAGTTCACCTGTCAAATTCATGAAATAATCCCAAGATAAGAACGACATGATGATATAAAGCCAATTACAGTTTATCAATAAATTTTAGCTGAGACACATGCAAAATTGGGTCACTGGTTTACTGGGTCGCAGGGTCACAGATTGCAAGAAGAGACCCAGATGCAACCTTGTGACTTTGCGACTTGGTTGCAGGGTCGCGGGGTCGCAAATTTCGAAAACATAGGAAAATGTGACCTTGTGACCTTGCGACCAGGTCGCTGGGTCGCTGGGTCGCAACTCTCGGAAAAATTAGGAAATGCGACCTTGCGACCTTGCAACTAGGTCGCTGGGTCGCTGGGTCGCAAATTCCAAAAACCGAAGAGAATGCGACCTTGCGACCTCGCGACTAGGTCGTTGGGTCGCAGGTCGCGCTAGGGCTTGCTGGGGGGTTTGGGCGCGCGCGGCGTGAAAGTTTTCTCCCTCTAACTGGAAAATTATAAGGCTAAAAGGGTCTAGGCAGAGTTGAGGGATGGCTTTGGGAGCAGGGGGCAAGGCCATGAGAAGCTGAACAAGAAATGTGGTGAGCTTGGGCAGTTGTGATGAAAGTAGGACTATAAACAACCCTAAACCAGAAAAGAAAGTAATAGCTCATGCAGATGGAAATTTAAAGGTCTAAGAAGACATGTGTTTGGCAAGAAATGCCCACAAAGGAAAAAGCAGGAGGGAAACGACAACTTACCCGGGAAAATCACGCCAGTCGACCTATCAGAGCCATTTCTTTCTATTCGCCGATTGTGAAAAATGTGACCTAGCGACTGTTACACTGAAAACTGTCACCTTGACATTCTGCTGACTGTATGAGTTCATTATTACTCATACTTCCTCCTTTTGCAAGTCCAACATACCAGCTCCTCATGTCAAGCTTCAAAATCAGAGAAAAGTCCCTTAAATCCCCTAAGAATTGGTATTGCACTTTCTCTATGCATTCCCTGCGGTCCCGCACCTAAATCTCAGCCTGCCTGCGGAACCATACCGCACGTTCTTTGTGTAATGGGTGCGGACCCCTGTAAAATATAAAAAGGCGAGAAAGTAAAGATAAAAAGTGAGTTTCAGATGAATTCTAGAAGATTCTGGATGGGAATTTTCGGGAATGGATACGCTTTGAGAAGGTTCATGCATCCCTCACTTGATGGAGCTAACCCCTTGATGTAATGAGCTTATCCCTTTGAAGGAGGATTCTATCCCTTCATATTTGGAACAAGAAACCTCCTCTTTTCCACTATAAAAAGAGGCCTTGGGTAGCCTCAAAGGGAGTTCAAGCTTAAGAGATTTGAAGTTAAATGCTGTTGAGATTCAGTCTCAATTAACTAAGACTTTCTGTGAGGTTAAATCACTCTTTCTGTGAAGTTCAATCACTCATCTCTAGTTGTCTTGGTTTAAAGAGTGCAATGCTTGTCAAACTAGAAGAGAGTCCTGCTTCAGACCCCGGGAGGACCTGCACAACATCAAGGCACAGGTTGTAAAGGTTTTCTATCTTTGAAGTTAATACAAATATACTCATTTCTCTCACTAAACTGTCTATTCATGGTTTATTTCATAAATTCCTTGATCATTATGATAAGTATGATTTATAATAATGTCTATACAAGTGTTGCTTAATATTTTTGCTTGTTTGTGACTGCAGATTCACGAGGAACGTTCTTTCAGTGCACGGGAAGGACTTCAACGAAATCAAGCAAGCGTTGGACATAAGGTAGGCCTTACACCTATATAGTGTTTTTATGAATCTTATATGCTTAGAGAGAGATTAGTATAATTGGTTGTTTGTTGCTTTCTTGTTGCTAGTTACCTATTAGGCTCAGAGAGACGGCCTTGTCCCAAGACGGACACTCCACACAACCGACCTCCCTTTTATATAAAAGGTCTCACCGCACGGCATTTTCTAATGCGGGGTCGCTTAGGGTCGCAATTTGCGGGTTTAGAGGGATTCATACCCTCGCCCGACCTTGCGACCTGGAGACCTGGGGGTCGCGGGGTCGCAGTTTTCATTAAAATTTTAGCTTTGCGACTTTGTGACCTTGCGACCCTTAGGTCGCGGGGTCGCAAGGTCGCAAAGTCGCAATTTTTTGAAAAATGAGTTTTGCGACTTGGCGACTTGGCCTTATGGATTCTTCACTTGGTTTTTCTCTAGTTTCAAGGGGCTCCAAAAATTTGAAGTGGGGGTTTTTTTGGAGGGTGTTGTAGGGGCTACAACAAGGTGGAAACCCAATTCGGGAGAAAACCACCACTGCTGAAATCTCAGTCTTCAATATTTATTATACAGAAAACTTCTTACAATTTTATGCTGGGGCAAGCTTATACCACCACGCAGGCACCCACCTGCAGAAGGCTACAACCTTCTTTCGTTTACCAGCCTTTCCTGGAAGGGAGCTACAACCCCCTGCTCTTGTTTCATCAATTTTCACACGACATACCATGCAATACCAGTTATTCAATTTCTTAGGAGGTGCATCCTTAATCGGCAATTTGTTTCCCATTCCATAAATATATGTAGGTGAAGTATTATTCTTCATGCTGCTCGTTCTTCATGATTTCTTGATTGATTAAGCAACTGAGGAATTAAATAATATGTCTGATTTAGTCGATACTTTATATTCATGATTAATATGAATTGGATATATCAGAGTTTATTCATACAGATATCTCTAAAGAGATTCGTTTATTATCAACCCTTTCGCATGCACACCTTCCTTCATAATTCTCATCACCTTATATAGTTTTCGCCTTCATTAAAACCTTGGGTCAAAACCATTTAATTTCTAATGGTATTCATGAACGGTATTCCTTTTAGTTTATCCCAAGGGGCTCTTTGATTTCTTTTTAATTTATTTATCAATTTCAAAGAAATTGACAAATAAATATATTTACAACGGTTGAATTCCCAAGCCTTCTAACTAATGTTTAACCCTTCACTTTCTATCGACATCAGCACATTATCTAGGAAGTTGATCCAGAAATCGTCAGTACCTTGAAATCTGCATGCCTCAATGGCAGGTTTCTCGCCTTCGACGACAGGTTGCATCATTGACCTTCGATCGAATGATTCCGTGACATGTTCGACTTCGGCTCATTCATTCACATTTCATGGATTGTACTGAGTACTTTGAGAGCCATTGACATTACTGGTGGTTTCTCTCACACTTGTTAACAGTTCACATCATTGACTGGTAATCAAGTGGTTTCTACCATGTTCTACTTCGACACATTCATTCACATGGATAGAATTGTACTGGTTCGAGATGCGGAAATCAAGACCCTGGATCTAGTTTCCACCATCCAGGCTGCGAGTAATTTTGTTGTCATCTATACAGTAGACTATTTATAAACAGATGGCTGCGTCCATACTGTGTCTACATATATCTGTACTATGATGTATTCAAAATCATTCCTGTATCAGAACGATTTCAGTTAGTTTATAGTTAGTTTTTATCTGAGTATGGGAATGCCTACCTCAGTGATGACATATACATTTATATATTTTGCATTGAATGTTTTTACAGGTACCGACTGGGGTGTCCACAGGATGATCTTTGAAATGATAAAGTACTGCACTCTTCATATATGACAGACTACAACTTCATCTATTCTAGACTTTGCACTTTAGGGGGCAATTTGTTACACTGAAAACTATCACCTTGACATTCTGCTGACTGTATGAGCTTATTATTACTCATACTTCCTCCTTTTGCAAGTCCAATATACCAGCTCCTCATGTCAAGCTTCAAAATCAGAAGAAAATCCCTAAAATCCCCTAAGAATTGGTATCGCACTTTCTCTATGCATTCCATGCGGTCCCGCACCTAAATCTCAGCCTGCATGCGGAACCATACCGCACGTTCTTTGTGTAATGGGTGCGGACCTCTGTAAAACATAAAAAGGCGAGAAAATGAAGATAAAAAGTGAATTCCAGGTGAATTCTAGAAGATTCTAGACGGGAATTTTCGGGAATGGATACGCTTTGAGAAGGTTCATGCATCCCTCACTTGATGAAGATAACCCCTTGATGTAAGGAGCTTATCCCTTTGAAGGAGGATTCTATCCCTTCATATTTGGAACAAGAAACCTCCTCTTTTCCACTATAAAAAGAGGCCTTGGGTAGCCTCAAAGGGAGTTCAAGCTTAAGAGATTTGAAGTTAAATGCTGTTGAGATTCAGTCTCAAATAACTAAGACTTTCTGTGAGGTTAAATCACTCTTTCTGTGAAGTTCAATCACTCCTCTCTAGTTGTCTTGGTTCAAAGAGTGCAATGCTTGTCAAACTAGAAGAGATTCCTGCTTCGGACCCCGGGAGGACCTGCACAACATCAAGGCACAGGTTGTAAAGGTTTTCTATCTTTGAAGTTAATACAAATATACTCATTTCTCTCATTAAATTGTCTATTCATGGTTTATTTCATAAATTCCTTGATCATTATGATAAGTATGATTTATAATAATGTCTATACAGGTGCTGCTTAATCTTTTTGCTTGTTTGTGACTGCAGATTCACGAGGAACGTTCTTTCAGTGCACGGGAAGGACTTCAACAAAATCAAGCAAGCGTTGGACATAAGGTAGGCCTTACACCTATATAGTGTTTTATGAATCTTATATGCTTAGAGAGAGATTAGTATAATTGGCTGTTTGTTGCTAGTTACCTTTTGTACTAGAGAGATCGGTCTTGTCCGCAAGACGGATTAATCTACACAACAAAATGGCGACTCCGCTGGGGAAAGAACTTGTTGTTTTTGGTTCTCTTTGATTTTTGACTTGAGGAAATGTTTTTCCTGGTTTTTGATTAATACACATCTGTCTGGGTACTTTAAATTTTTTCTTTTTTTGAAAATTTAGAAGTTTTTTGAGTTTTTCTATAATTTTTCCTAGGACCGCACTCTGCATAACTTTGACAGTGCGGGCAGTTTCGCACATTCTCTATAGAATACAGTGCGGGACCGCACCTGTCAACACTGGTTACCTGCGGACCCTGTAAAAATTTTAGAAAATTTCTAGGTTTCTTTTTCTAGTTTATTTTTAGATCTTTGGTTTCTGCCCAGACTGGTTTTTGTGTCTATCAAGAATTCATTGTGAATGAACTCCAACAGTGTTAATGTTTTGGTGATTTTCTAGAATATTTTGCCGATTGGATTGTTTTTCTTGCTTGGTCTTTGTGGTGATTCGAACTTTTGACAATTTGCAGTATCTCAGATCACATAGATCTCTTTTTGTCTTTTGAATCTGGCCTGATTGTGAAAACATCCTATATTGAGAAATTAAGCCTTTTTGGTTTCTTTGCAAATCTTCGAAAAAACTTGGTTCAAAGTTTTGAATTTCATTTTTTGTAAAAACATATTTTGAATGTTTTTGATCTGTTTGTTATCTGAACGAATAGATTCTTAGTTTGCTGAACAACTAAGGGAAACATTCATAAAAAAATCTAAAAAGCTTTTACTCAATTTAGATTAGTTCTCAAGATTAGATTTTGTAGTTTTGAGTAGTTTTAGTTTTGTAGCTTTCTTTCGGAAGAAAATTGTTTTGTAGCTTCTTGTTTGGAAAAGAAAAAGATTTTTCTTGTGAGCTTTGATAGTTTATTGAAAAGACAAAATAGTTTCTTTCAATTAGTTTTCATGTTTAAAGAAGGAATTTAAAGGATTGCATTCTCTAACTCTTTCTTTAGATAGGAAGTTCATTGAAAGAAAAAAGAATTGAATATCATCATAGGTGCATTTTAGTGTCTTTTGGAAGTCGAGTCTTCACATCATCCAAAGTTTCATTTCCACACCCATTGACTTAAGAAACAGCTCTTAAAAGTAACACTTAAATAAAATTCATCTAGTAATCTTTTTATTTCTAGGGCTCTCATCACCAACATAGCTTAGGCTAGTATCTTGGAGTAGAGAGTAATTAACTCTCCAAGATAGCTAAAACAAACAAGTAGATATATCTTGCGGTAGGAAGAATTCCAGTTGTTGCATGTATGCTCTGGGAAGCTCCTCTTAAAGGAGTTAAGCACGAGATCATATCTGAACCAGTGGGGTAATCAATCCTTCCTCATTGGGAACGATAGAAGATATACACGTATTAAAAACGGTAAACCTCGGATAGACCATTGTCGAGGAGCCAGGGGTCACTTTTCGGTAAACCTTGGATTCTGTTCAAGGAGCCTTCAAGGGGATTGAGCTTTGTTACTCTGCCCTTGCGTGTGTGTCGGATCGTAGACTGTTCCCCCAGGTATATTTGTTTTAGTTGGTAACCTTAGAGGCCATAATCTTTAGGATTCTTTCCTAAGGTGACGGTGGAGGGAAGATCCCACTGTACCTGGAACAGACGTCGACTAGACTCACTTGGACTCTCTGGGGGGTTCTCTTCACTCGAGATGGTTATGTGAAGAAACTTGTACCAGTCTGTTTCATTAAGCAGGTTGTCGGGGTAACTGTTCCAACCGCCCTTTTCGTGTTAAAACTCTACTAAGTTGGATTTCATCACCAACTAGTGATTTTAGTACGGAAAGTTACTTGTTTGTGTGTGGTTTGAACTCTTAGATTTTTTAAGCAAGTGATTCAATTGTTTGTTTCTTAGAGACTTTAGGTGTTTTTATTGAAATTTTTCTTTGTTTGCGTGTGATTAGATAAATTTTCATCGTGGCGGAATTGCTGAGACAATCCCGGAGAATACAAGGGAAACCTCCTGAATATTCACCAGGTCAACTTGAAGGGCTTCGAGCTCTGGTACCACACATTAGCCGTAGACTTAGGTCAATAGAAGTTGAAACCTCTGCTATTGTAATACATCCTGATCATCAAATTCCTACAACAGAATATATTTAAGAACCGATTTCAGTTTCTGAAGTTACTGAAAATATTTCTCCTTCTGGTGAATTATCTGACGAACCTGAAATCTCTGAACCTGAAACTGAATCTTCTGTGTTAGAAACATTCTCAGGATTTATCTCACCAACTTCTAGTGATCCAGGTTCACCTAGGGTAAGAAATATCATTACAGAAAATCTTCCCTCTGGACTTATTTCTATTGAAGAACTTACTAATCCAGACGAAGACATATCTCTTCCCAACTCCCCTCAATCGTTAAATCTTAGGGAGCGTGAATCTATTTTCTACAGCCCCATTCGAACTAATCCTTGGTATCTCTCTTTAACTGACTTTTTAGAGAATCCGGGTCTTGCTTTTTATCCACCTCGAGTTCCATTTCATCCTACACCCAGAGGTTATTATCCGTCATCTATTATGGCTGGAGAGTCATCCATGTTTTCTCAAACACCTGAATCATTTTTACATGGTGGTCCTTCTGTTCCTCCGGGATATCAGTCTTTGTCTGGTACTTTCTCGGGGGAAACTCCTCAACCTATCGAAAATGTGTTATCATCTGGTCTTAGTGGACTTAAAATTGAAACGTCGAACGCAGAGCAAGTTTATATGATGTCTGGTAACATTCCTAATCCTCAAGCTCAAGGCAGTCAGTTTCCTTCTGGGGGTCAACCTCAGGGAACTCAGTTACCGCCTGGGGGGCAACCTCAGGGTAGTCAATTACCGCTTGGGGGGCAACCTCAAGGTAGTCAGTTACCACCCGGGGCACAACCTCAAGGTAGCTTTTTCCCAGGACAAACCGTGGATCCATATTATTTTGGGGGGCAACCCCAAGGACAGTACATACCTCAGGGTTATCAACCTCAAGGACAGTACATTCCTCAAGGTCAACCCCAAACTCAATATGCTCCTCAGGGTCCTCAACAACCCCAACTTCAGTACGTGCCTCAAGGTTATCAACCTCAAGGGCAATACCCAATGCAAGGTTACCAACAGCCTTCTGGTCAACCATCTGTTCAAGGAGCCGGAACTTTACCTTATTATCAACCCTACGTTCAACCAGGTTTTGGTCCTTACGTTCAACCTTCTACGGGACAATACCCCTGAATGATGGTGTGGGATCCGTCCCAATATCAACAGCCTTTGCAGCCTAATGTGCAGTTACCTTATCAACCTGGTCAGCCATTGGTTTCTGGTTCAACTCAGCAACCTGGTCATCCAGCTATTCAAACTCCTGCACCTAGTTCAGTTCAGCAGGCTGGGCCTAGTACACCTCAGACTCCGCCCCAAACTGCTGCAACTGCTGCAACGTCTGTTCAACCTGTTACACCTATTTCTGGAGTATCTGTAGCCCCGAGTTCGGCTATCCCTGTATCTGGGCAAATCCCTCAAGTCTCTGTACCTCAGTCAGGATCCTCAGTTCAGACTACAGTGCAAATGCCTGCAGGACAAGCCGGTACAAGTACAGTTGTTACGAGTCAACCTCAATTTACTTATCAACCGTACCAAGGACAGCCGCAATACGGTCCCTATGTTCAGAATCCAAGCTATCAACCATACCCTGGTTATACTTATCAACAACCTCAGTATGGTCCGATTCATCCCGGTTATCCAGGAGGTTATACAATACCCAATGCTAATCCGATTCCTAGTTATCCTGGGTATCCGCCTCCTGGATCTGCTTTGGCTTCTCAAGGTTTTCGTGACCCTAACCGTCAATTACCGTTCATCGCAACTTTGGACTTACCAGATTTGACGCGCCTTACAAATGATCCTATTTTCTATTATCAGAACTAGCCGTCAATGCCTCATAAGTTGCCCAGTGATATACCAAAATTTGAAGGTAAGTCAGGAGAGGATCCATCGAATCATGTTATGACTTATCACCTTTGGTGTGCATCTAATTCAATTATTGATGATTCGATTCGCTTACGTCTTTTCCAAAGAACCCTCATAGGTCTTGCAGCCAAATGGTACATTGAGTTGCCACGAGGCTCGTTTCATAATTTCAGTCAGTTAGCAACATCTTTCTTAACTCATTTCCAGTTGCCTGTCAGATACGACAATGGCACAAAATTATTAACTTCGCTAAAACAATCTACGTCCACGTATATTTCTGATCATATTCATGAATGGCGACGTAGATGACGTTTGGTGAAAGTTTATATTCCGGATCAAATTTTGGCAGAATGGTTTGTTAAATCATTATTACCCAAGATCACTGAAGATGTAGCTAAGGCTAGTGTTGTTATTGAAGAGCAAGTAATTGCTCAGGCTCAGTACCTAGACCTCGTTTATACGTAGTCAGGTACTCTACATGAGAAAATTCCCGATCTTCCCAAACAAGGTCAAATAGCTGCTGCTCCTTCAGGGTCTCATGCCGCTGACGGTATGATTGGTACAGTTAGTTCTAAAAGTAAGAAGAAATCCTCAAAGAATTCTTCTCCAATTATAACTTTACCTGATTCCCCGAAAGGAGAATCCTCTCAAGAAGTTTCTGCCAACATTCATGTCGTTGAAACATCTACGACAAAATCAAAATCCGGTAGTAAAAAGAAGGGGAGGAACAAAAACAAGAAAAATTCGAAAGAGAAAACAGATAAAGAAGAATCCAATGACGAGAAACGTAAACCTCGCTATCCTTGCTTCATTTGTGAACAAGATCACTTCACGAAAGAATGTCCATATCGAGAGGAGGTTACGAAACTCGTTAAAGGATCGCAACAACCTGCTGTCTTGAAAGATCCTTTTCCAATTCAAGATAGTAAGATGATTGGTTCTTCCTCGACTACTTTAGAAGAGCCTATTATGATGATGTCTCATGTAAGGGTTGCGATGCGATCGCAAGATTACGGTTCTAAGAATCCCGTTGATGGCAAAGAAGGAGAGTCTTCTAATGCGAATGCATCAAATACAACTCCTCCTGTTTCCAGTCCGCTACAGATCGAGAAACAAAATCCAGACTTGATAATCAAACCGCCTGCTAAAGGTGTTCTTCGTAAATCAGCTTTCAATCCACATGCGAGAGCTGCTCAGAATTACAACATTGTTGAAGATTTAGCCGTTTCTCCTTCAGCAATGTCGGCTTTGGAAGTGCTGCAATCGTGTCCAGCACAGCGTAAATTGTTATTGTCTGCCATAGGAGCTGTTGATGTTCAGGATTCTAACCTTATAATCTTCGATTTAGAAACTAGTACACCACGTCTTCTTCACCAAATGGCTTTCCAGATTCCAGTGTTAGTAAAAAACAGACCTATTTTTCGGACTGTGATTGATGAGGGAGCTTCAATGTGTATTATGTCGCTTCAGTGTTGGAAATCTCTTGGTTCTCCTACACTTAACCAATCTCCGATGATTCTAAAATCTTTTGATGGTCGAGGTTTTCAACCTTATGGTATTTTGCAGGATTTACCCATAGGGGTTGAAGGAAAAATTGTTAATCTAGATGTGGAGGTGGTTGATGCCCCTCTAGATTACAATCTTCTTCTGGGTCGTAGTTGGTCTTATGCTATGACTGATGTTGTCTCTTCGGTCTTTCGACTCATAAAATTTCCATATCAAGGAAAGATCGTGACAATAGATCAGTTAACTTATTTTTCGTCCGACCCAGCCTCTACAGAAACAATCCAGCATGTTGGTAAAACGGCTATCCCTTATAAGGATGTTGGGGTAGGTTTGGTTAAAGATTCTGGTTTACTAGGAAATTTTTCCTTTCCTCCTCCTAACGTATCGCCTTCTACTGCAACTATTCATATGATTTCGTCAGACACTGTTATGTTTGATGATCCTTGGATTATTCCTTCAGAATACGAGATAGATTCATTTGATGGCATGATGCCCTTGAGTCCATTTGAAATTGCGTACCAGGCTGTACAGTCTTTTTCCAACCCCTCTTCAACCGAAGTTGATCCAATGAATGGGATCCAAGAGGAATCTCTTTCTATATCTAGTTCAGTTACAATGACATTTCCTGAACTTGTTCATACAGATGAGCAGATTCGTGAGTTTTTGTCTGTTGATGATTTACCATGGGAAGATCTACATCACCGATCTTCATTCTTACCTGAATTAGATCATTTTGAAAATGATTTCGCTTCAATTTTTACTGCTGAATATGCCAAGGAACCTCAGAATCCATTGCAAAATCCTGATTCTGAGTTAAATTTGGAAAATATATCTAGAACGGTTCCAATTGACATATCAGTAAAACCAGGAATAATTGAAAACATTCATATAGGTGCTTGTTGTTCAGACGAAGAAATTCAGACTTATAAAGCCCTATTTCAAGAATTCCGTGACGTGTTTGCCTGGTCTTACGAAGAAATGCCAGGAATTGATCCATCGATCGTAGTACATGAAATTAAGACTTACTCGGATGCTAAACCTGTTCGTCAACGATTACGTCAAATACATCCTAGGAAAGCTGCTGCTATAAAAAATGAAGTTGAAAAATTACTTCGCGCAGGATTTATTTATCCAATTCCCTTAACGGATTGGGTATCGAATATTGTTCCTGTGACTAAAAAAAAAGGAACAATAAGAGTATGTATCGATTATAGGGATATTAATCGAGCGTGTCCAAAAGATAATTATCCAACTCCCTATATCGATCAAATAATCGATGATTGTGCTGGCAGTGAATTGTTTTCCTTTATGGATGGCTTTTCTGGCTACAATCAAATAAACATACTCCCTGCAGATCAACCCAAAACGGCTTTTATTTGTCCATGGGGAACGTTTGCTTATTGTAAACTACCTTTTGGACTAAAGAACGCTGGAGCAACTTTTCAACGGGCTATGTCTTATGCATTTCATGACATTAAGCACATTGTTCAGCCATATCTCGATGATTTACCGGCTCATTCATTACGTCGGGCCGATCATCCCACTCATTTACGAGCAATTTTTATGAGATGTAGGCATTATCGGATAAGGCTGAATCCGCATAAATGTGTTTTCTGCGTAGAATCGGGTCGATTACTGGGATTTGTTGTCTCGAAAGCAGGCATTCGCGTTGATCCTTCGAAGGTCGAAGCTATCGTTAAATTGCCTCCTCCTTCGACATTACGCCAACTCCAAAGTTTGCAGGGGAAAGCAAACTTTTTACGTAGATTTATTCCGAACTATGCCGAGCTTGCAAAGGGTTTTACCCGGTTGTTGAAACAGGACATTCCGTTCTTTTGGGACGAGGTCGCTGATCGATCTTTTGATGCACTTAAACATGCGTTGACCCATGCACCGTTATTGCATCCTCCCAACTACAACCAAGATTACATTTTGTATCTCGCTGCTTCTCATTCCACTATTGGGATGGTACTAGTTCAGGAAGATGAATCTCACAATGAACATGTGATTTATTATCTTAGTCGAAATCTGCATCCAACTGAAATCAAATACACACATGTGGAGAAATTGGCCTTGGCAGCTGTTCAAGCTGTCCAACGTTTTAGACATTACATCTTGTTACGTAAAACCACAGTAATTTCTAATTGCAACCCTATGATGTATATTTTGACCAAACAATTGCTAGGGGGCAAATATTCCAAATGGATAGTTATCCTACAGGAATTTGACTTGGAATTTGAGAAATCCAAGGCAAAGAAATCTTTGGTTTTTGCGGAACTGATGTGTGATTTCCCCTCTACTGATATTGAAACAGTGGCAGAAGAGTCCATTGCGGACGAATCTTTGTTTCTTATCAGTACGCTTGATCCATGGTATGGGGATATTATTGTGTATCTCCAAACCCAATCTTTTCGGCCTGAAATTTCACGAACTCAGCGACGGAAAATACGTTTCCAATCCCAACAATATAATATCATAGGTGATACTCTTTATCGACGAGGAGCGGATTCTGTTTTCCGACGTTGTCTAACTCATGAAGAAGCTGAGAAGGTTCTAAATGATTGCCATTCTGGAGCATGTGGCGGTCATATGTCTGGGTATGCCACAGCCCAAAAGATATTGCGTGCAGGTTATTTCTGGCCAACATTATTCAAAGATTGCATTTATGCGGTTCGGAAATGCCACAACTGTCAAATTTTTGATCGGAAAATGCGCGCGCCACCCGCTCCTCTTCACCCTATAATTGTTGTTGGTCCTTTCGCGAAATGGGGTATCGATTTTATCACATGTAACCCTCACTCGGCCGGGGGGCATGCCTATATTATTCTCGCAGTAGATTATTTTACAAAATGGGCCGAGGCGATGCCTACATATTCAGCTGACGGCAAGACTGCTGCAACATTCATATTTAATCATATAATTGCTAGGTTCGGTGTTCCTCAAGCTATTATTACGGATCATGGAAGTCATTTTCGGAACATCATGATGACTGAACTGACAGAACAACTTGGCCTACGCCACGATAGTTCTACTCTGTACTATCCACAAGCAAATGGTCTGGTTGAAGCCATCAACAAAGTTTTAGTCACCATGATTAAACGAATCATTGGTATTCACAAGACGAATTGGCATTCCATGTTATTTTCAGCGCTTTGGGCATATCGAACCTCAGTCAAAACATCAACGAGTTTCACTCCTTTTCAACTGGTTTACGGTTTGGAAGCTGTGTTGCCGATTGAATGCGAAATACCGTCACTAAAATTAGCCGTAGAATTACTTCCAGCTACGTCTGAAGAAGAGAAACGTTTCTTGTACTTAGCCCAATTAGATGAGAATCGACGAAATGCTGCAATAGCAAACGAGGCTCATGTTAAAAGGATAAAAGCTCAGTATGATAGAAATGTGACCCCTCGAAATTTTTCAGAAGGAGACCTAGTTTTACTTTATGATCAAGCTAACGACAAGCTAAGAGCTGGGAAATTCATGCCTATGTGGCGTGGTCCTTATATTGTGAAACGAAAGTTAGCAAAAGGGGCCTATGAGTTAATAGATTTTGACGGTGTCCCTTTGGATAAACCCAGAAATGGGCTTTATCTAAAGCGATATTATGCTTAAACAAGGTGTGGAGATTTTTGTTAGTTTAGATTTCTTTACTGCTGGTGTGTTTTAGATTAGAAAAGTGTGCCTAGTTCAGAAGTGTGTTTTTGTCACTATGACTGCTTATCTGAGTTTTACTCTTGATATTGCAGATGTCGACGTCTCTTCAAACCTACATTGGTTTTGTTGATGGTGCTTGTCGTAGTACACGGAACATTTCTTCCGCAGCTTGGGTTATCTATTCACCTTCTGACGAGTTAGTATCCATGCATGGGGTAAGCCTTGGTCAAACAACAAATAACATTGCCGAGTATAGTGCAGTGATTGAGTTATTATCTGAGTCCATATCATTTGGAATTTGGAGTTTGATTGTAAGGTTAGATTCTGAACTTGTTGTATTACAACTTAACAGGGTTTATACCATTAGAAATCCGGTGTTATTACGGTTATTTTTGAGAGTTCGTCTCTTGGAACGTGAGTTTGATTACATTGAATATCAGCATATTCCAAGACATTTAAATACATTAGCAGATTCAATTGCTTCTAGTATGATAAATAGACATTTGCAATAATTAAAAGCAGTAAAACAAACAACATTCATATATGTACACAGATAGCCGTCAAAATAGTGATATATATCATAGGAGTGTGTTCAAAAAATATACATCGTCTTCGATCATAGGTTGGAAACACCTTATGATCGGCAAAAAATGATAACACAAAAGTACAAAAATGAGTCTACACGATCATCCCATCACTGATGATGATCTCGATAAGAAACAACTGCTCGGGCCACCCTGCATAGGAACCTCCTAAAAGGTCCTGGGACTCCAATCACATATCTCTGTAGCCTGAGAGGAATGTCATCTATACTGGTCTCTGGTATATCTAGAGTCAAGCGCTCTAGATGATGCTCCAAATCAGTCAAAATCTCTACTGATTGGACTGCTGGGGCTGGTGCGGGCGCAACTGGTTGTCTCCTCTCGAAAGGTTGGAGATGAGCTGGTCGATGTGGACCCACGTCTGTATTCAAAAAAATTTTGGTTATTAGTTTTCTAAGACGATAAAAAATTAAAAAAAAAAAAATAGAACTTAGCAAACGTTGAAAAATGTTTTTACCTGAATTATCCCACTATTCCCCTGCAGGGAGAGACATCTCTCCGTCACCACGGAAATCTATCCCAGCATATGGAAAATCCTCTATCATGAAAACTTGGCGATCCAGCCAATGAAAATATGAAGCAGGGAATCGTACAATCTCAGTGCCCTCAATAGCATGACGGGCCATCAGCGCAGACCAGCGAACCATTCTCGGTTCTCGAGGTCGACCGGCATCAACTGCAATATTCTGTGGAGCTAATTGAGGAATCCTCTCCAAAGCAAAAGAAACGACGATGGATCTGTATCCAAAGTTTTTTAGTTTCCCAGTTTTTGCTCTGGTAAGTTGGCCTTTTATATTGACCAACACAGCTTCGCACCAGTTGAAGATGGTGCCGCGAAAACAGTCCACTGCAACACGCATTTGGGAACCAGTAGCTACATGAAGCGCGGCGCTCCCACATAGTTTGCTAACAGTGAATGCTATAACCTTCAGTTTAGGACGGATGATATGTTTTATGTCAATCCGTTTGTCCCGAGGATTTTCCTGATCATTGCAAAATTCGAGTTGAAGACTAGCGACAGTCTGGCCACCTGGCCTAGTCCCAAACAAGGATACATGTTCGCCCCTCTTGGAAAAACCAGTCAAAAAGTATATATCCTCCAGCTCAATTTCGAGCCGGTGGCCACCAATGAAGAAACAATGGTCCTCCACATGCCATCTGTCTACCAACCATGTTAAGAGTTCCACTTGTGCCCTCATGCCAGAGATGGCCCAGAATTTGTATAAGCAGCATGCTTTTAATGCCCTTTGTGTGGGCAAATGGAGCAGGACGGCTTCATCCACTTCCTCATGCTCTCTTTCTCGCCAAATAAGCATCTTGTTAATCCTGCAACACAAGATAAGGCAAGTTAGAATGATTTCATTTGAAAAATTTTGGCAGAAAAATGAGAAAACCGCGCTTAAAAATTGACCGCGCGGGTACCGCACCCGCTCTTTGTAAACAGAGCGTAGCTCCGCACGCGGGCTGTGTGATGGGTGCGGTACCCATGATTTTTTCCCGTTAGGAAAAAATCGGGGTCCGCAGGTAACCTGTGTCCCACCTGCGGACCCCGCGGGCGCATTTCCTAACCATTTTTTGCCTTAAAAAATCAAACTAAAGCCTAAAAATGAATTTCAAACGGATGAAAAACAAGATAAGGAGGTCGTGGATTACCTGGGGCTGACGATTTTCGATTCCAACGGTTGAATTTTCCAGAATCTTCACGGGAACTTTTTATCCAAAAGCTTTTTACTTTTCACTCTGCAACTGAACGGTAAAAATGAAATAGAAAAAGTCCTTTTTATAAGTTTTTTCGAATGAATGAATTTTTAATTTATTTATTTTTCACTTTAAAAGGGGTATTTTTGAAAGCATTTTTACTTATCTTAAACATGTATGTGTAATGTTTTGAGTTTTTGTGCAGAAACAGGATTTTTCAGGTGAAATGATCGTTTTTCAACAAAGAGCATACTTTTATCACTTTTTCGGACTCTTTAAAAAATTTTACGAAAAAGCGAAACCTTGGAGTCCTCTTTTAAGCCCTTTTCAGACTCTCTAAATATGAAAAGATTTCCGAGTACTTGACTATTCGAACTCGTTAAAGTAAATGAACAGTCGTCCTTTCGGTATAAGTTTACCCCTTTTACGGACTGAAATGGACTATTTACGAAAAAGGTATACGTTGACTAAATACGGTCAATAGAGTTCTCTCCCGCATTATTTTATCCTTTTTCGGGCTCGAGAGACTAAATTTACGAAAAAGAACACCCATGGAGTTTTCTTAAGTTTTTCTTCTGACTCCCTAAAACTGAAAAACACCGAGTTTCTCCTATATTGGACTCGTTAAAACTTAACAGTAAAGGACCTGTTTAATTTTCAACAGGAACGAACCACTCCTTCTTAGGGTTCGAATTTTAAACTAAGTTGGACTCATCCGAAGGATGAGCTTATAACCAAGCAAATGTTATCCTCCTCAAGCTTATCAAAAATAAAGAGGTACTTTCCAGAAATGGTGGGGGAAAAGAGAGAAAAATGGGCATGTTTGTTGTATTTTAGAATTATCCGAAAACTCAGTCGACCACTCTTGGACACGACACTTATATTCACCTGGGTTGGGAAATCCTTTGCCTAACAGTTAATCAAACCACATTGAAAAGTTTTCAGCCGGTTTCTGGGTATTAGCTTTGGGTCAATTGTCACCAAGCCATCTGCAGTGTCGTTATGTGTCCAAGAGAACAGTTAAAATAAAACCATTCATCTGCAAAATATCTGTCATCCATCATTGACCATCCCTGAGTCAGTCCTTGCCAACATATTTTCAAAACTTGATCTATGATTTCGTGTTGTGGGCTTGCCTACGACAGATCGCTTTCTATCGACATCGGCACATTATCTAGGAAGTTGATCCAGAAATCGTCAGTACCTTGAAATCTGCATGCCTCAATGGCAGGTTTCTCGCTTTCGACGACAGGTTACATTAATGACCTTGAATGAATATATTTGTTGCGGATCTGTTTCGGCTCATTCATTCATATTTCATGGATTGTCTTGAGTACTTTGAGAGCCATTGACATTATTGGTGGTTTCTCTCACACTTGTTAGCAGTTCACATCATTGACTGGTAATCAAGTGGTTTCTACCATGTTCGACTTCAACACATTTATTCACATGGATAGAATCGTACTAGTTCGAGATGCGGAAATCAAGACCCTGGATCTAGTTTCCACCATCCAGGCTGCGAGGAATTTTGTTGTCATCTATACAATAGACTATTTATAAACAGATGGCTGCGTCCATACTGTGTCTACATATATCTGTACTATGATGTATTCAAAATCATTCCTGTATCAGAACGATTTCAGTTAGTTTATAGTTAGTTTTATCTGAGTATGGGAATGCCTACCTCAGTGATGACATATACATGTATATATTTTGCATTGAATGTTTTTACAGGTTCCGACTGGGGTGTCCACAGGATGATCTTTGAAATGATAAAGTACTGCACTCTTCATATCTGACAGACTACAACTTCATCTATTCCAGAATTTGCACTTTAGGGGGCAATTTGTTACACTGAAAACTGTCACCTTGACATTCTGCTGACTATATGAGTTCATTATTACTCATACTTCATCCTTTTGCAAGTCCAACATACCAGCTCCTCATGTCAAGCTTCAAAATCAGAGAAAAGTCCCTTAAATCCCCTAAGAATTGGTATCGCACTTTCTCTATGCATTCCCTGCGGTCCCGCACCTAAATCTCAGCCTGCCTGCGGAACCATACCGCACGTTCTTTGTGTAATGGGTGCGGACCCCTGTAAAATATAAAAAGGCGAGAAAGTAAAGATAAAAAGTGAGTTTCAGATGAATTCTAGAAGATTCTGGATGGGAATTTTCGGGAATGGATACGCTTTGAGAAGGTTCATGCATCCCTCACTTGATGGAGCTAACCCCTTGATGTAAGGAGCTTATCCCTTTGAAGGAGGATTCTATCCCTTCATATTTGGAACAAAAAACCTCCTCTTTTCCACTATAAAAAGAGGCCTTGGGTAGCCTCAAAGGGAGTTCAAGCTTAAGAGATTTGAAGTTAAATGCTGTTGAGATTCAGTCTCAATTAACTAAGACTTTCTGTGAGGTTAAATCACTCTTTCTGTGAAGTTCAATCACTCATCTCTAGTTGTCTTGGTTTAAAGAGTGCAATGCTTGTCAAACTAGAAGAGATTCCTGCTTCGGACCCCGGGAGGACCTGCACAACATCAAGGCACAGGTTGTAAAGGTTTTCTATCTTTGAAGTTAATACAAATATACTCATTTCTCTCACTAAACTGTCTATTCATGGTTTATTTCATAAATTCCTTGATCATTATGATAAGTATGATTTATAATAATGTCTATACAGGTGCTGCTTAATCTTTTTGCTTGTTTGTGACTGCAGATTCACGAGGAACGTTCTTTCAGTGCACAGGAAGGACTTCAACGAAATCAAGCAAACGTTGGACATAAGGTAGGCCTTACACCTATATAGTGTTTTTATGAATCTTATATGCTTAGAGAGAGATTAGTATAATTGGTTGTTTGTTGCTAGATTTATTATTTTAGAGATGGGGTCTTGTCACTTAAAGACGGATTAATCTACACAACGGCGACCTCCTTTATATAAAAGGTCGCACGTGTGGGCATTTAATGCGGGGTCGCTGGGTCGCAAATCTATTAATTCCAGAGTTTTTCGACCTAGTGACCTTGCGACCTGGCGACCTGGGGTCGCGGGGTCGCAAGGTCGCTGGGTCGCACTTTTCATTAAAATTGGAGATTTGCGACCTTGCGACCTGGCGACCTAGGGTCGCGGGGTCGCAAGGTCGCGGGGTCGCAGTTTTCATCAATAGTTTAACTTTGCGACTAGGCGACTTGGCGACTTGGCCTTAAGGGTTCTTCACTTGGTTTTTCTCTAGTTTCAAGGGGCTCCAAAAATTTGAAGTGGGGGTTTTTTTGGAGGGTGTTGTAGGGGCTACAACAAGGTGGAAACCCAATTCGGGAGAAAACCACCGCTGCTGAAATCTCAGTCTTCAATATTTATTATACAGAAAAATTCTTACAATTTTATGCTGGGGCAAGCTTATACCAGCACGCAGGCACCCACCTGCAGAAGGCTACAACCTTCTTTCGTTTACCAGCCTTTCCTGGAAGGGAGCTACAACCCCCTGCTCTTGTTTCATCAATTTTCACACGACATACCATGCAAACCACCAGATTTATTCAATTTCTTCAGAGGTGCATCCTTAATCCAGCAATTTGTTTCCCATTCCATACATATATACTTCAGAGTGAAGTATTCATTCACAACCCTTATACGTTCTTCATGATTTCTTCAGTTGATTAAACTAGGAATTAATCATCATCTGATTTGATCAATATTTATATTCACAGGTGCGCCATAGATTCAGATATATCAGAGTTTATTTATACAGATATCTCTAAAGAGATTCGTTTATTATCAACCCTTTCACACACCCCCATCCTTCATAATTCTCATCACCTTATATAGTTTTCGCCTTCATTAAAACCTTGGGTCAAAACCATTTAATTGCTAATGGTATTCATGGACGGTATTCCTTTTAGTTTATCCCAAGGGGATCTTTGATTTATTTTTAATTTATTTATCAATTTCAAAGAAATTGACAAATAAATGTATTTACAACTATTGAATTCCCAAGCCTTTTAACTAATGTTTAACCCTTCGGGCTTTATAAAATATCCAACGCTTTTAAACAAGTTAACCTTTGACCCCGGGGCCCAATTTATGGTCAGTCCACTCTCTTTATCATTGATATATATCGCGCTTTTAAATACATCAATAAATATTTAATTTAAACCATCGTGGTTGAGCCCGCAAACATTAAAGTGAAAAGGACCAATTAAAATAATTCAAACTGGGCCCACATATATGATCAGCGACCCAATCACATTTCCGCTCGTACTTTGTTTAATCTTCACGCCTTTTGATGGCTTCCCTCCAGATCAACGGCGCACAACAATATCGCTGGTCGTCCTGGGTCGATCGTTAACGTGCGATGGCGCGCAGTGATGGCAGTTTTGCAGGGACTCGTGCAACACCTCTATGGAATCGCTCCCCATCCAGGAAATACCACCTATCGTCGAAAGGTGGTGCGATGAAACCCAGAAACCACCTTCACTATTCACTCGCAGTTTTTAAACAATGATCAACCATCCAATCAAATTCCTGCTCCGTACTCCAAGTTCTGTTTGCGTATATATATATATGAATTATGCCCTTTATGTGTAATAAATTAACCACGGTTCTGCTTATCTACTCTATTAATCTGCGCCATCTCTAAAGCATATCTTTGTTTTAATTATTCTTCCTCAGGTTATATATATATATATATATAATGTGCCCTGTACATACAGAACCCGTTTGTGTCCTTTCCGTGACCTTAACTAGATATTGTATGTAAGCTACACGAATCTCTCCTTCCACATAATCTAGAATGTTCGAGCAACTTTGTCCTTTCATAATTCAAGGCTGTCTATACGGGCATAATCCCATCTTCCCGGTACCGCAGTTCACAGTATCCCTGGCAGGGGACTCAAAAGTTATGGCGAATATATAAGTCAACTCGTTTAGAACCAATCCCTCATCACCATATACGAATGAATAAGAGTTTCACTCATGCTTCTCAATTTTCCAAGTTTTCTATTCCTCTGTCTCTGGACAACTCTGCTTCAATTCACTGCTTGTCTCTGTTTCTTGACCGATACTTCTCTCTGTAGCTCAAACTGTAGATGCATTCTTTCTCTGTTCTTCTCTGCTACATTTAGATGCCAATTCCTTTGCCACATCCTTTGCCATCAATGAAAATATTTCCAACACTTCATCCGTAAGATTCTGACTCATCTAGGCTTCCCCACCAGTTTCATCAATTGAATCATGTGTTGTATCACCAACGTATCTTTTAGTGTTCTCATCAATGGATACACCTCTCCATTTTTTCATTTGGAACGGGGGCTTCGTTAGGGTTTCCCATTATCTCCTCTCTTATTCCACCTCATTATGGAAGATCTCAGCTACTTAATCTTCGAGGAAAAGATTCAGGGCAGACTACAGGGCATCAATATTGTGGAGGGTTTTATTCTCACACACCTCCTCTTCGTGGATGACATTATTATCCTACTTAATGGATCCATTGGATACTCCTTATCATTATCGATGGATTTGGAATCCTTCGATATTGCCATAGTAATGGTATGCAACACTCACAAATCTACCATATTGGCATCAGGTTGCTCTCAACAGGAGAGGGCCTTGGCTTTGAACAGATTACCATTTACCTTACTTGACATTGAGGATGGCTTAAAGTACCTGGGATTTTGGTTAAAACCTTCTGATTACCGCATTTCTGACTGGTCCTGGCTCATTGCAAAACTCGAAAATCACATATTCATTTGGCACCATAGATGGTTATCCAGGGCTGGGAGACTCACCCTCATCAAATTAGTTTTGGAAGACACCCCAGTATAATAGATTTATTTAGCATGGATACGTCATGGTATCATTGCCAAGATACAATGATTATGTGGAAAATTATTATGGAGGGGAAACAGGGACACCATTGCTTGGATACGATGGGATAGAATCACTCTTCCAAAGAAATGGGGTGGATGGGGCATAAAGAATCTGACCAGTTTTGTTAAGTCACTTACGCCCAAGCTTGGATGGTCGATCATGACTTCTAGAAATATCTGGACATAAGTTGTATATCAGAAATACATACGACCCTTGAACCTCATAGAATGGATCAGATCTCCAACCTAGTGTTGAAAAATACTGAGAGGGGAGGGGTGAATCAGTATTTAGGGTTGATCAATTTTCTTTTCTTTCTCTTACAACCATATGTTACAGTCCAACATCCAACATGTATGTACATATATATTATTACTTAGAGCATTGCATTGGTTAAGCATTAAGCATGAACAGATATAAAAGAACAAACCATCAAACACAAACAACACATATGAACACCAGGATTTAAGGTGGAAACCCAATTTGGGAGAAAACCACCGCTGCTGTAATCTCAGTCTTCAATATTTATTATAGAGAAAACTTCTTACAATATCTTTGGTGAGACTTATACCGGCACGCGGGCACCCACCTCGGGAAGGCAACAACCTTCCTTAACACGGCCTCTCACGGAAGGGGAGCTACTACCCCCTATTCTCGTTTGCAGTACACACAGCTGGCATGATAATTTCATTAAAAGACCACCAGTTTCCATACAACATATCTTGTCGGTCACCAGATTTATGTATTTCCTGTATACTCACACCAGTTCTTCATAAATTTGTCTGTCATTCAAACCAGAGTTCCATCATCGTCAAATTATATTCATGGGTGCATCGTAGTGTTGGATTTATCAGTTAAGAACAGAGCTCACCCATACAGATATTCTTTTGAAAATTCTATTCACCACCCTTTTTTTAATACACCCTCGTTCTCTATCATTCAACTCCTTATATAGTTTTGCCTTTATTAAAACCATGAGTCAAAACCATTCTATTGCTAATGGTATTCCTGGACGGGGTCAAAATAGATAATCTAGCGGGGTCTCCATAACTCTCACTGATCCGTTGATCTTGGTAAGTAAATAATTAATTTAATACTTTAGGACTTATATTTAGGATTAAGATTATCCCTTTGCATTATAATGCTTTCAAACAATATAATAAACCTTTGACCCTGGGCCCACAAATATAGTCAAAACCCAATAAAAAAAGTGCGCAGTACCATAAATAAATTTCGCGCAAGTCCATCGTCCAATCACCGTTAGAATTTCCAGCTTCCATATCAACGGCGTATATGCATATCGCTCGACCTCCGATGCCGAACGTTAACGTGCGATGGCCCGCCGTACCTGTGTTAAACTTCATACATCTTCAACAAATGACAACCGTCCGATGACTCCTTCCCAGATCAACGACGCTCAACGATATCGCTGGGCGTCCTGGGTCGAACTATAACGCGCGATGGTGCATGTTGAAAAGCGGTTTTGTAAAAACGTACAGGGACGCGTGTCACCCGTTCTATGGAGTCGCTCCTCACCTCTTGAATACTGCTTGCCCGACGAGAGCGGTGCGATAAAAACCAGAAACTGCCGTTACTGTTCCTCTCGCAAAGTTCCACTCAAGGATCCACTCCCCCTCCTCGATTATTGTAAATTGACTTATTTGTATCACAATTCTTCATGACAAATTTCGTTAGTTAATGCGGTGAACTGATCGATTAACACTTCAGGGACTTCATTCTGTATCGCTTGTGCTCTTCATCAACAGATTAACCCATCATTTGTTTATTGAGGCTTGACACCAGTTCCATAATATATAACACAAGAAATTTACACTAGATTCCCTTTTGCGACCTTAAACTCGTTCTTGATTCGTGGTTCTGCCTCTTCATGCTCCATTCTGGTTGCACAGTCACCAATTTACAGTTGCCTTACCATGTTTCATTGTTCCAGATCATGCACTATCCCTAAGAATCCGAATCGACTTCCCTTCTTCCTACTCTGTTTCTGCTTGTCTCTACTCCTTGACCGATACTTCCTCTATTCTTCTGATCATAAGCTCTTTTGTAGCCAATGCCTTTGCTTCTTCCATTGCCATCAATGACAATATTTCCAACAATCTCCCCCTTTGGCATTGATGGAAATATTCTTCCTCTGATTTTTTTATAGAAGCCCATTGTTGCTTTTCCTCCCCCTTTGACATCAATTGCAAAGAGTTTGACAATACCATGCTCCCCCTGAGATCATGTTTTATCTTCATAATATAACAAGATGAATTATAAATGCCAACAATGCATCCTTTTCATATGACCAATACTCTCCCCTTTGCTTGAGCATTCAGAGTTGCCCAACAGAACCTCACAACCAATTTAATATTTTGTAATTAAGTAGACCTGATCCTCTGCATGGCAGAGACTACTCCCAGTTTCTGTCTGAGATATTCGAACGCTTCCCTGGGTAGAGGTTTCATGAATATATCAACAACTTGTTCTTTGGAGGAAAAATACTCCAATTTCACCTTTTGTTCAAGTACTTGTTCACGTAAGAAGTGATATTTGATGGGAATGTGCTTGGTCTTGGAATGCATAACAGGATTCTTTGAGATACTAATGGCACTTGTATTGTCACACATAATGGAGATAGGAGGTGAACATTTGATTTGAAAGTCTTGTAGGGTTTGCATCTTCCAGAGGAGTTGAGTGCAACATGATGCTGCAGCCACATATTTTGCTTTTGCTGTAGATAAGGCAATGGAGCTTTGCTTTTTGCTGAACCAAGATACTAACCGGGGCCCCATATAGAATGCACCACCACTAGTGCTTTTCTGATCATCAACACATCCAGCCCAATTTGCATCAGTGTATGCATGAAGAGTAAGATCATCATTCTTTGGATACCATAGTCCAAAGTCTTGAGTTCCTTGTAGAAATTTGAATATTCTTTTCACAGCCTGAAGATGAGACTCTTTTGGATTAGCTTGGAATTGTCCAACAATCCCAACTGCATGCATGATGTCTGGTCTTGTCCCAGTGAGATAGAGTAGAATTCCTATCATAGATCTGTATTCAGGTTGATTCACTGTGGGGGAATCATCATTATAACTGAGATTACATCCAGTTATCATTGGTGTACTTACAGGTTTGCAGTCTTCCATGCCATACTTCTTCAGGATTTGCTTGAGATATTTTGCTTGTGATAAGAATATGCCATTTGTTGCTTGTTGCACTTGCAAGCCAAGAAAGAATGTTAGTTCCCCAAGCAGAGACATTTCAAATTCTTGCTGCATATCGGAAGCAAATTTCTGACTCATAGATTCTTTATTACTTCCAAAAATGATATCATCAACATATACAACCACAATCAATAGTTTGTCATTTTCAGTTTTTGTGTATAAGTTGCTATCAGCAGACCCTTTTGAAAATCCTTGTTGATGAAGATATTTGTCAAGACGATAGTACCATGCCCTTAGAGCTTGTTTGAGACCATATAGAGCCTTTTTAAGTCTACAAACAAGTTTTTCATCATTTCCCAAAATGAATCCTTCTGGTTGTTCTATATAAACTTCTTCTTCTAGATCACCATTGAAAGAAGAAGATTTAACATCCATTTGATAGACTTTGATTTGTTGGAAGCTTGAAAACGCAAGAAACATTCTTATGGCTTCAAGTCTGGCTACAGGAGCAAAGGTTTCTTCAAAGTCTATACCTTCTTGTTGAGCATATCCTTTGCACACAAGTCTAGCTTTATTTCTTATAACATCCCCATTCTCATTTAACTTGTTTTTAAATATCCATTTAGTTCCAATGACATTTTTGTCATGAGGCCTTGGTACTAATTCCCAAGTGTGATTCTTTTCAATTTGATCAAGCTCTTCATTCATGGCTTGAATCCAACATTCATCTTTCCTAGCTTGACTGACACTGTGAGGTTCAATAGTGGATGGAAATGCTAGATTGCTAGAAGATTCCACAAGAGTCCTCCTTGTTTGTACACCTGATCCCTTTTCTCCCAAAATTTGAGATTCTAGATGATTCTTTTGAACATATCTAGATGGAGCCTTTTCAGAAAAATCCTCTTCAGGTTCTTCATTGGGTTCACTGTTTGTATCATTACTGTTTGATGTAGAAGGATATGTGTCATCATCATCTTCATATGTTGTTTGCTTTTCTTCTTTTGGAGCTGCAGGAGACTCATCAATAACAACGTCAATACATTCAAAAATCTTCTGAAGTCTTTTATTGTAACATTTATATGCCATACTCCTAGAGGAGTAGCCAAGAAATATTCCTTCATCTGCTCTGGGTTCAAACTTGCCAAGTTTTTCATCATTATTCTTGATAAAGCATTTGCTCCCAAAAATTCTAAAGTGCTTTATGGTGGGAGGATTACCATACCAGAGTTAATATGGAGTTTTATCACTATTTACACGAAAATGTGCTTTGTTGAGAATGTTTACTGCTGTATGTGCTGCTTCTCCCCAAAATGTGTCAGGTGTTCCAGAATCATCAAGCATCGCTCTAGCCATTTGTTGAACTATTCTGTTCATTCTTTCTGCAATGCCATTCTGTTGAGGAGTGCCAGCTACAGAGAACTGTCTTTTTATGCCATGTTGTTCATAGAATTCAAGGAATTCATTGGATGTATATTCTCCTCCTCGATCAGATCTGAGACACTTGATTTTTAGATCTAATTCATTCTCAAGTAGTGCTTTGAAGATCTGAAATTTCTCAAATGCTTCATCTTTGTGTTTAAGCAGCCCAATCCAACACATTCTAGAGAAATCATCAATGAATAAGATATAGTGTTCCTCACCTCGCGGTGAATTTTTCCTCATAGGTCCACATATGTCAGTATGAATGAGTTCAAGAGGCTTACTTGATGATCCTTCCTTGGCATTAAATTGTACCCAGGTTTGCTTGCCGAATTGGCAAGATTTGCATATGATATTCTCAGGTAGAGTAATATTGGGAAGATCACGAACAACCTTAAGTCTGCTTGATTTGTTGATTTGAGAGAAGCTCAGGTGTCCCAACCTTCTATGCCATAACCAATTTTCTGAAGATTTACTCAAATAACATTGTTCTTTGGGGTTCTTCAATATATACAGGTGGTTTGGAGTTCTTTTTCCTTTTATAATTGCTTTACTTGTATCAATATGATGTACCACACATTCTTTTGAACTAAAGACAACTTCAGTTCCTTGATCACACATCTGACTTACACTTAACAAGTTATGTTTTAATCCATCCACATACATGACTTCATTAGCTTTCACCTTTTCTTTTAGAAAAACAGACCCTTTTCCTTTAATGACCACAGGAGTATCATTTCCAAATGTAACATTTTTTTCTTTTGCTAGAGCACTATATGCAAGCAGTTTGTCTTTATCACCTGTCATGTGTCTTGAGCATCCACTATCAATGTACCATTGGTTTTCTTCATCTTCTGCAAATAACGCTATGCCACAATTTTCAACTTGTAATTCCTTCTTTTTCCATACTTTGGAGCTTGAAGGAACATGTTCTTTTGGCTGAACTTTGCTCCTGCATTCAGATTCTTCATGGCCAAAGTTATTGCAATAAGCACATTCAACTTCATTTTGAAGAGGAGAAAAGTTGTTATAATTATTCTTCTTTGTTTCAATATCAGTCCTTTTCTTTCTTGCTTCTCTTGTCATGATGGTTTTATATGCAACACATTGAACAACTTTATGACCAAAATTGTGACATGAGAAACATTGTCCATTGAAGAAGAAATTTCTGCGATCATAAAATCTTTTATATGAATTCACTTGTTGATTGGTGTTTCTTTGAAATACATTCCTGTTAGTGTTCTTTGAATTGAGATGATCACGCTTTATCTGTAAAGACTCTTTATTCCCTTGCTGAGTGGCATCATGTTGTACACCAGCTGTAACTGCTTTTAGATAATTTGGTGCTGAAGCTTGAGAAGATTCTCCAATATATCCAAGACCTGTCTTATTAGAGGAGAACGTTGTACCTTGATAATTTCATCTAATGTTTCAGATCCTTTGGCAAATCTAAGATTCAGAGTTTTTATGTTCTCAAGTTCTTTTCTTAGACTTACTATTTCACATTCTAATTTCTCATTGTGTTTCTCCTTTTCTTCAAGCTGATTTTTCAGGGTTTCTATGATTATTTTACTTTCTTCTAAGCAAATTTTGAGTTTATTGTTTTCATCAAGAAAATCACTGTCTTCTAAAGCATCCACAAAAGTATCTTTTTCTTCTCTAGATTCTTTTTCAAATGCCATGAGAAGTCTAAGATCTTGTTCACATTCTTCCTCACTATCAGATAACCCATCACTATCTTCATGAGTATAGTAACTCTTTCTAGTGCTAAAACAATTATTATTTCTTTTTGCTACTTCCTTCCCCTTTTTATGTGTTTCTTTATAAGGAAACTTAGGAGCATAATGACCAACTCTTCCACAATCAAAGCATTTGAAAGGAAGCTTACCTTTGAACCGTCCTGTGCCAAGTTGAAGTTTCTTTACAAAGTTTATCTCGTCTTCTTCTGAGATATATCCTGATCCTTCTGTTTTTTGTACTTCCTTCCCTTTTGTAGAAGTTCTAAAGACTGCTTCTTTGAATTCAGAAGGTCCTCCTCTTCTCATTTCATATGCAGTTAGTATGCCATGAAGTTGCACCACAGTGAGGTTTTTAAGATCCTGCTTTTCTTCAAGGGCAGAAACTTTTGACTCAAATTTTGTCGTTAGGGATCTTAAGACTTTCTCAACCAAGGTAGATTCGGTTATTTTTTCTCCCAGATTTCTCATACGATTTACAATATCATCAAGACGTAAAAAGAAATTGGAAATGCTCTCCTCATTCTCCATTTTTAGATTCTCATATTGAATTCTGAGAGTTTGGAGTTTAGAACTTTTTACCTTTGCATCACCTTCATAACTTAGAATGATTTTGTCCCAAATTTCCTTTGCAGTATTTAGCTGCATGACTTTGAAAAATTATGATTCAGTTAGACTTCCCAATAGAGCATTGACCGCCTTTTCATTTGTTTCATAGTTCTTTCTTTCCGTCAAATCCATTGGCACTGTAGCTGGATATTGATATCCTTGTTCAACAATTGCCCATACATCTGCTCCCAGAGACTGAAGATAGGATCTCATCCTTGTTTTCCAGAAGATTAAATTATTTCCGTTAAAGAGCGGAGGCCTGATAGATGTTGTTCCATCTTGGTTACTCATCTTTCTTGATCTTCCTTCTAGCGGCTAAGATTTTTCAGAAGGACCCGCTCTGATACCAATTGTTGAAAAATAC
Organism: Pinus albicaulis; assembly: GCA_034641835.2. Lineage (NCBI taxonomy): Eukaryota > Viridiplantae > Streptophyta > Pinopsida > Pinales > Pinaceae > Pinus > Pinus albicaulis. The sequence goes on along the minus strand of CM076569.1, from coordinate 991,197,055 downwards.
TGAGAGGGGAGGGGTGAATTAGTATTTAGGGCTGATCAATTTTCTTTTCTTTCTCTTACAACCATATGTTACAGTACAACATCCAACATGTATGTACAAATATATTATTACTTAGAGCATTGCATTGGTTAAGCATTAAGCATGAACAGATATAACAGAACAAACCATCAAACACAAACAACACATATGAACACCAGGATTTAAGGTGGAAACCCAATTTGGGAGAAAACCACCGCTGTTGTAATCTCATTCTTCAATATTTATTATAGAGAAAACTTCTTACAATATATGCTGGTGCAGACTTATACCAGCACGCAGGCACCCACCTGCAGAAGGCAACAACCTTCTCTCATTTACCAGCCTCTCCTGGAAGGGAGCTACTACCCCCTGTTCTCATTTACCAGCTACCACTGGAAGGGAGCTACAACCCCCTCTCTGAAGGCTTCGACCCTCAGCACCACTGCAGACCATGCTTCATCAATTTCATACTGGAACCACCAGTTTCCATACAACATACCTTGTCGGTTACCAGATTTATGTATTTCTTGTATACTCACACCAGTTCTTCATAAATTTGTCCGTCATTCAAACCAGAGATCCATCAACGTCAAATTATATTCATGGGTGCATCATAGTGTCAGATTTATCAGTTAAGAACAGAGCTCGCCCATACAGATATTCTTTTTGAAAATTCTATTCACCACCTTTTCAATGCACACCCTCGTTCTCTATCATTCAGCTCCTTATATAGTTTTTCCTTTATTAAAACCATGAGTCAAAACCATTCTATTGCTAATGGTATTCCTGGACGGGGTCAAAATAGATAATCCAGCGGGGTCTCCATAACTCTCACTGATCCGTTGATCTTGGTAAGTACATAATTAATTTAATAATTTAGGACTTAACTTTAGGATTAAGATTATCCCTTCGCATTATAATTCTTTCAAACAATATAATAAACCTTTGACCTCGGGCCCACAAATATAGCCAAAACCCAATCAAATATGTGCACGGTACCATAAGTAAATTTCGTGGAAGTCCATCGTCCGATCACCGTTAGATTTGCCAGCTTCCAGATCAACGACGTATATGCATATCGCTCGACCTCCGATGCCAAACGTTAACGTGCGATGGCCCGCCGTACCTGTGTTAAACTTCGCGCATCCTCAACAAATGAAAATCGTTCGATGACTCCTTCCTAGATCAACGGCGCTCAACGATATCGCTGGGCGTCCTGGGTCGAACTATAACGTGCGATGGCGCATGTTGAAAAGTGGTTTTCTAAAAACGTACAGGGACGCGTGTCACCCATTCTATGGAGTCGCTCCTCACCTCTTGAATACCGCTTGCCCGACAAGAGCGGTGCGATAAAAATCGGAAACCGCCGTTACTGTTCCTCTCGCAAAGTTCCGCTCAAGGATCCACTCCCCCTGCTCGATTATTGTAAATTGACTTATTTGTATCACAATTCTTCATGACGACTTCTGTTAGTTAATGCGGTGAACTGATCGATTCACACTGCAGGGGCTTCATTCCATATTGCTTGCGCTCTTCATCAACAGATTAACCCATAATTTGTTTATTGAGGCTTGACACCAGTACCATAATATATAACACAAGAAATTTACACTAGATTCCCTTTTGCGACCTTAAAATCGTTCTTGATTCTTGGTTCCGCCTCTTCATGCTCCATTCTGGTTCCACAGTCACCAATGTTTCATTGTTCCAGATCATGCACTAACCCTAAGAATCCGAATCGACTTCCCTTTTTCCTACTCTGTCTCTGCTTGTCTCTACTCCTTGACCGATACTTCCTCTGTTCTTCTGATCAGATGCTCCTTTGTAGTCAATGCCTTTGCTACTTCCATTGCCATCAATGACAACATTTCCAACACCTAGAACTATAGGAACATATCCACCATATGGAAGGCAGTCCTATCCTCTTTGCCTTATTTTTGGAATGGCCTCACTTGGCACATCAGATCGGGGAACCAAGTCAGGATTAGAATTGACCCATGGTCAGGGAGTGGGAATTCATTTCTACTCCCTCAGGATCTTATTACTCACTTATTAGCTAGTGGCATCAACTTCATATCTCAAATCGCGGATCCTCTGCCCACGATTCTCTACCTGCAAGAATGGAAAAATGCAGATCAACTTGGCATACCTGCTCCACTGCAACAAGCATGGTAAGCCTACACAACTTCTCTATCAGAATCACACATTTTAATTGTTCCCCGTGACGATGAATTGATTTGGTTTTATCCAAAACATGGAAAATACTCTCCTAAAGAAGGCTATACATTCATCTTCTCGGATCACTGTCCATAACAGATTATTTAGTGGTGGAGAAGTATATGGAAACTTAAAGCCCCACCTCAAACAAGGTTATTCAAGTGGTGTATCCTCAACAATATTGCATCCTTCTAGGGCCCATCATGGTGTACTCTCTGCCACTCAGACTCTGAATCTTGTAAACATTTGTTCCTTCATTGCAACTCTTCCATTGCTTTGTGGACTATGATTATACCTATTTTTCACATCAATGCATAGTGGACAGGTCCGAAACTCTTGTCTACTTGGTAGAGCTGGTGGCACTTAGCCACTCCACAAAAATCTCGTAACCTTCCTCTTCTCATCATATGGGGGATTTGGCTTCTTAGGAACGGTTCTATATTTTAGAACAAACCTCCCCATTGGAAATTTTTCGCCTCTCTTATCATTGCCACTTACAACAGCTTACTTGATGATGACCCTTCGCATCCTCCTCGGTCCATCATCCCTGAAGTCATCGATTTTAATATCCCATGGGAATTTTTCAACAGATCGGCTCAGCCAAATGGCTATGGGGCGGTGCTATCCTTCGTATCAATCAACACCACTTTTTCAAAATCAAGATGGGTTTGGGTCCTGGGAAAAATAATTATGGTGAACTCTCCACTCTCCTCCACCTTCTTCTATTTGCATTAGAGCATGATTGTCATCACCTTAAGATTTTTGGAGACACTAAAATCATCATAAATTGGTTCAATTGGTCTGTTATATGTCACATGCACACACTGCGGAGTATATTGGAGGATATCTGGCTTCTGAAATCTCGATTTACATTTATTTCTTGTCATCATATTTACAGGTAGAACAACCACATTTCCGATGGTTTATCCAGGGAGGTAGCGGTCCAGCATCGGGGGCTATGGCATATAGAGGAACATAATGCACATCAACATTACAACTATTATCATCATCCATTCATGGACCCTCATGCAGCAGGACAACGACAACCTGGTCTTATGACCGAATATATATGGACCAACATGACAATTTTTATTTTGTATTTATCTTGTATATGTATATATTTAGACTATGACAAGGTTATAACTGTACATGCACTGGGTGATTTTTGATGAACTTATTCTTTGGAGTGACCTTGGTCACAAAGACAGAATATGCACAGGCATATAAAACATGTAATTTTCAATATTTAATGAAAATTATGATTTTTCCTTGGGGAAAAACTTAAGGATAAGGAAATTAATCTTGAGACATAGAATGTTCTTATTTCAAAGCAGGCCTACAGGTGGTTAAAGGAAAAAAAAACATTGGCAATACAAGTATGACAAAAAAAAGGTAAAGACAGGAATATATAAGAAGGGGGAAGGAGAAGAAGAAGGGATAGAGTTTCTTCTATGGTCATCCCAGGTAGAGGAAACAATATCAACATCTGGGGAAAGAAGGAGATCCAAGAGGATCAATCAAGCATGAGTTTATGTTTGATGCATAACAAGGGGGAGTGTTGGCCTCCAATTTTTTCTTCTTTTTACCGTATAAATTTCATAATTTACCACATTTTCTCATTAATTTATCATCATATTCACCTCTTTTTTCCTCTTTCATGCACATCAGGGTATTAAAACTGTGTATTTTAATTATTTTAGTGTTTTTTTAGTGAAATTTGAGCATTAAAATTAAATTTTGACAAAACTAGAAAAGCTTGTAATGGCTTGTTTAAAGTCATGGTTTTAGGACACCTGGGCTAGAACCAAATGAATATATGGAAACTATAGGAACCAAGGATGGATGAAAAATTATTTGTTTGCATCAAATCATCTAGAATAGGGTTGGTCAACGTTGGTCAAACCTGACCAGTCATTAAGGAAATCCCATGAAATAGGGGAAGTTTTATTATTTTGTAGGATTCATCCTTATTTTGTGTAACAAATAGATAATTTCGATCTTATTAGGTGGATTAGTATTATTGTTAGCTGTTACAGACTTTTTATCTTTTATTGTTATGATTTTAGCTTATTTAAGCAAGGAATTCATAGTTAGAAAGAACCTGGAGATTTTGAGACTATTATTTTCTGAAGATAATTGAGGAAAAATAATTGCTTTATCATTTTCTTGTGCATAATGTATGATTTGAATAGAGTGTTGTATTTTATTGTTTTAACAATGTAACAGGCAAAGGTGGAGGGCCCCCATACTAAGCTAAGTACACTTTGTTGTGGAGTAATGTTCATAGTTGTGAATATGCTAGTTTTAATTTTGTATGTTCATCTTATTTCTTTGTCGTAAACACCTGTAGATATTTTCAGTATGAATTCATATTATGGCCATGTTTTTTTGAGTGAATATTGATATTTTACTAATTAGTTTGGATGTGGAAGGACAACCAAGAATCTTAGAAAAGAGCCTCTTCTCTGTGACCTAGGACTAGACTGATTCAATATTCACTTTCTTATATGCTTTCCTAGACTAAATTTATATTCTTTCATAGTTACATTTTATCATGCTAGCTTCGATGTTTAGCAATGTTATTATAGAAGGAATGTGGAAGCACAACCAGGAATGTTAGAGAAGAGCCTCTTATCCGTTTTTCAAAATAGACTAATCTCATTGACCAATCATTTATATGCTTTCATAGAGTAAATCTGAATGGTTTATTTACTTTATTTTAGGAATATTTGTCTTGTTATTTTTAATATTCCAACATGTATTCAACTTTTAAGTATCTAAACAATGGCTTCCTAAGTTAATTAGATCTAAGTTCCATATATTTTGGCTTGTTTCTAAGTCCACTAATCTGGATTGATATTGAAATATATGTTCTAATTTATTGCCATAAATTAGACTTACAATGATGAAGCATCGTGAAAGATGATTAAAAATCACGAAATATCATGAAAGACCATGAAAGATCACGAAACATCATGAAATACTAAAAAACATCCTAAAATTTGACGAAAGATGAAAAAAATCATGAAACAGAACAAAATATGATGAAAGATGATGAAAAATCATGAAATATCACCGAAAACCCCAAAATATGAAGAAAGATCATAGAACACTACAAAAGATCACAAAATACTGCGAAAGACCATGAAAGATCATGAAATATGACAAAAGAAGATAAAAGAACATGAAAGACCGTAAAAGAAAATAAAATATTGTGAAAGATAATGAAATATCAAGAAATACCGTGAGAAATACTAAAATATCACAAAAGATGAAAAAATATTGCGAAAGATGATGAAACATGATGAAAGATCACAAACGATGATGAATGATCATGAAAGATCGTGAAAGATGATGAAAGATCGTGAAGACCGCAAAAAATCCTAAAATATTACGAATGATGATGAAATATCATGAAACATGAAAAAAAGTCATGAAAGACCGCAAAACATCCTAAAAGATGACGAAAGATGACAAAAAATCACGAAAGATCGTGAAAGGCACTAAACCATACTAAAAGATCACGAAATATGACAAACATCCATCAAAGATCACAAATGATGATGAAAAAATTAAGAAATATCACGAAATTTCGCGATAAATCCTAAAATATTGAAAAATATGAAAATAGATTGCAAAAGGTGATGAAACATGATGAATCGTCTTGAAAAATGATGAAATATCACGAAATATTACGAAATATCATGAAATATGATGAAAGGTCACATAAAATATTAAAATATCATGAAAGATGAGTGAAATACCGCGAAATATCCTAAAATATCGCGAAATACGATGAAATATTGTGAAAGACAATGAAAGATTGCAAAATTCTACAAACATCCTAAAACATCATGAAATATCACAAAAGATCGCAAAACATGACGAAAAATCGCAAAAAATCCTTAAATATCATGAAATATTATGTGATGTGAACTTAAACAGGAACACAACGTAATACAAATATAACCAAAAATAAAGAGCTGGAGCAAAAATAACACTTCATTTCATTAATATGAAAGAACTAAAATATGCTTACATACAGAATGGAAATAAACTAGGTCGGGTAATGGTAACTTTTCTCTAAGAAGAGATGTGGTGGCTACATGCCTCTAAAATTTGTTACAATGAGGCTCAGAGGCCTTTTTATCATTGAGAAACAATGAGAAACCCTAAACATCCAAAAAACTAACCCTAGGAGATGAAGCGCCAAAAAATTGTGGGCCCTATTGGGGTAAGTTGGAATGTCAACTTCCTGGGGTTGTAACTTTGGCATACGATCTTTGTTTGGCTATCATAATACCTCGTTTTGAAGATTTCGAAGGGGAGGCCCAAAGCATTTACTAAATTGGTTTGGGACTTTTAGGTCTTTCTTTTTTCCGTAAAAATGTATTTAAATCCCTCAAAATGGCTTTGCAACTTTAGGACCCGAAAAAATGCCAAAAAAGGTAAGTTGTGTTACAATTAAGGAAACTGAAAAGAAACAACGGTGGGGACCCAAGTGGAATAGGCGTGTGGCCACCAATGTCCACCTAGATCATGATGAAATGTTGAGAAATATGATTAAAGATCGCAAAAGATCGCAAAATTTAAGAAAGGTGACGAAAGATTGAGAAAAATTATGAAACATTAAGAAAGTCCATGAAAAATCATAAAATATGAAAAAATATCACAAAATATCATGAAATATTGCGAAATATCGGAAAAACTAAAACATCCTAAAAGATGACGAAATATCTCAAAAAAATGATGAAATGTCATGAAAGATAACGAAAAATCATGAAGGATCACGAAATACAATGAAAGCTTGTGAAAGATCATGAAAGATTGCAAAAAATTCTAAAATATGATGAAATATAATGAAAAACGATTGAAAATCACAAAAGATGATGAAAAATCATAAAAGACTGCAAAAAATCATGAAAGATGAAGAAATATCACAAAGAATTGCAAAATATCATGAAATATCATGAAATATGATGAAACAATAACAAAGATCGCAAACATCCTAAAATATAACAAAATACTGTGAAATATAAGAAAAGGCCACAAAACATCCTAAAATATCATGAAAAATGACGAAACAATGCGAAATATGATGAAAAATCACAAAATATCACGAAAGATCATAAAAAATGATGAAAGGTGATGAAAGATTGAGAAATATGATGAAACATAAAGAAATTCAGCGAAACATCCTAAAAGGATGATGAAATATCTTTAAAGATGATGAAACATTGAGAAAGATGATGAAAATCATGAAAGATGGCAAACATCCTAAAAGATGACTAAAGATGATATAAAATCATGAAAGATATCAAAATATGATGAAAGATGATCAAAAATCATGAAATATCACCAAAAACCTAAAAATATGAAGAAATATCACAAAACATTGCGAAAACCCGTGAAAAATCACAAAAGACTGTGAAATACTGCAAAATATCATGAAAGATGAAAGAATATGAAAGATTGTAAAAGATAGCGAAAGATCGTGAAAGATGATGAAATATCAAGAAATACCATGATAAATACTAAAAGATCACAAAAGATGAAAAAATATTGCAAAATATGACGAAACATGATGAAATATCGCAAAAGATGATGAAAGATCATGAAAGATTTCGAAAGATGATGAAATATCATGAAGACCGCAAATCATGGATGATGATGAAATATCATGAAAGATGAAATATATCACGAAAGATGAAAAAATTTCATGAAAGACAGCAAAACCACTTGAAAGATGACGAAAGATGACAAAAAATCACGAATGCTTGTGAAAGACACCAAACTATCCCAAAAGATCACGAAAGATGATGAAAAATCCTGAAAGATGACGAAAGTTTGAAAAATTCTTTGAAACATCCTAAAAGATAACGAAAGATGATGAAAAATGATAAATGTTCACAAAAGATTGAAAACATCCTAAAAGATGATGAAATATCATGACAGATAGCAAAACATCATAAAATATGATGAAAATAACGAAAGATCACAAAAGATGTCGAAAGATGATGAAAACTCATAAACGATCACAAAATATCACAAAAGATCATAAAAGATGAAAAAATATCACAATAGATTATAAGGACCATGAAAGATCACGAAAGATGATAAAAGAAAATGGAAAAACTTGAAAAAATGAAAAATATGACGAAAGATTGCAAAAGATGAAAAAAAATTGCGAAAAATGATGAAAGATCGCGGAAGATGACGAAAGATCACTTAAGATGACGAAATATCGCAAAACATCCTAAAATATCATGAAATATGAAATAATGTCACAAAATAGTGCAAAACACCCTAAAAGATGATGAAATATCAAAAAAGATAACGAAAGATGATGAAAAATTGTGAAAGATCGCAAAACACCCTAAAAGATTGTGAAAGATGATGAAAGATCGCGAAAGATGATGAAAGATCGCGAAAGATGATTAAATATTGCAAAATATTGTGAAATTTTGTGAAACGTCCTCAAAGATCACAAAATATTGCAAAAAAACTGTGAAAGATGATGAAAGACCAAAAAACATCCTAAAATATTGTGAAAGATGACGAAAAATAACGAAAGCTCGTGAAAGGTCACGAAAGGTGCAAAACTTCCTAAAATTGACCAAATATGATGAAAGATCATGAAACATTATGAAAATTGAATAAACACCGCGAAAAATCCTAAAATATCAAGAAAGATGAAAAAAGATTGTGAAAGATAATGAAATATAGTGAAAGATGATGAAATATTGCGAAAAACCGCAAATTTTGTGCAATATGACGAAACTTCGTGCAAGATGACGAAACTTCACGCAAAGTGACGAAAAATCACAAAAGATGACAAAAGATGAGGAAAATTGACTAGAGATCACAGAAGCCCGCAATAGATCACGAAAGATGAAGAAATATAAAAAAATATCGCGAAGGACCGTAAAAGATCATCAAAGATCATGGAAGATTGCAAAGGATGACAAAAGATGATACACGATCACGAAGGATGAAAAAATATCAAGAAAGACTGCGAAAAATACTAAAAGATTGCAAAATATGAAAAATTGTCGTGAAATATGACGAAAGATTTCAAAATATGATGAAATACAGTAAAACATCCTAAAATATAACTAAAGATGACAAAAGATCCTGAAAGATGACAAAAGGTCATGAAAGATGACAAAATGTTACAAAACACCGCAAAACATCCTAAAATATCATGAAATATTACAAAAGATCCTGAAAGATGACAAAATATCATGAGAGATGAAAAAAGGTCATGAAAGACCGACAAACATCCTAAAATATGATGAAAGATAAGGAAAGACGATGAAAAATCACAAATTATTGTGAAATACCGCGAAACATCCTAAAAGATTGCGAAAGATGACGAAAGATTTCAAAATTCCATGAAACGCCCTAAAATATCACGAAAGATCATAAACGACCATGAAAGATGATGAAAGACCACAAAACATCATAAAATATCATGAAGGATGATGAAACATTACGAAAGATGATGAAAAATAATGAAATATCATGAAATATCACAAATATCATGGAATATCACAAAGATCACAGAATATGATGAAAGATCGCGAAATATCACAAAACATCCTAAAAGACAACGAAATATGACGAAAATTATGAAAGATCACAAAAGTTGATGAAAATTCACGAAAGATCATGGAAGACCACAAAAGATCATGAAAGATGAAGAAAGCTCACAAAAGATCGCAAAATATTGTGAAAGGTCATGAAAGATCACAAAAGATAACAAAATATTATGAAATAACATGAAAGATGTTGAAAGATCAAGAAATATTACGAGAAATCATAAAATATTGCAAAGATGAAAAATGATCATGAATGATGATGAAACATGATGAATGATTGTGAAAGATGAAGAAAGATCACAAAATATGAAAAAAGATAGCAAAACATCCTAAAATATCACGAAAGATGACAAAATGTCACAGAAGACCACAAAACATCTTAAAATATGACAAAATATGGCGAAAAATCACGAAATATCGTGACACATCTTAAAGATCGCGAAATATGATGAAATATCGAGAAAGATGATTAAAGGTTTCAAAAGTCTGCGAAACCTCCTAAAAGATCACAAAAGACTGTGAAATAGAACGAAAGACTGCAAAACCTCCTTAAATATCACAAAAGATGACGAAAAAATGTGAAATATGATGCAAAATCACAAAAGATTGAGAAAGATCGTAAAAAATGATGAAAGATGATGAAAGATTGTGAAAGATGATGAAACATCAAGAAAGTTAGCAAAACATCCTAAAAGATGATGAAATATCTTGAAAGATGATGAAATGTCGCAAAAGATGATGAAAAATCACGAAATATCATGAAAGACCACGAAAGATTGCGAAAAATCACACAATATCGCAATACATCCTAAAAGATGACGAAAGATGACGGAAAATCATGAAATATCTCAAAAGATGATGAAAAAAAGATGAAGAAATATCACAAAATACCGCAAAAGATCACGAAAGACTACCAAAGATTGCGAAAGATCATGAAAGATGAAAAAAATCATGAAATATTGTGAAAGACACCGAACCATCCTAAAATATCGTGAAAGATGATCAAAGATTCAAAAGTTCACGAAACAACCTAAAAGATAACGAAAGAGGGTGAAAGATGACAAATGTTCACGAAATATTACAAAACATACTAAAATATGATGAAATATCATGAAAGATCACAAAAAATCATAAAAGGTGACAGAAAATCATGAAAGCTCACAAAAGACCACGAAAGATGATGAAAAATCACGAAAGATCACGGAAGACCAAAAAATATCACGATAGATGAAAAAATACCACAAAAGATCGTGAAGGACCATGAAATATAACGAAAGAGGAAAAAATATTATGAAAGTACTTGAAAAACTAAAAAATATGACGAAAGATCGCAAAATATGAAAAAAGATCGCAAAAGATGACGAAATATCACTTATGATGATTAAATATCACAGAACATCCCAAAATATCATAAAATATCATGAAAGATGACAAAAGGTCACAAAACAGTGCAAAACATGCTAAAAGATGATGAAATATCACAAAAGATAACGAAAGATGACGAAAAATTGCGAAAGATCGCAAAACACCCTAAAAGATTGTGAAATATGATGAAAGTTCATGAAAGATGATTAAATATTGCAAAAGATCATGAAATTTTGTGAAACATCCTCAAAGATCACAAAAGATTGCAAAAGACTGTGAAAGATGATGAAATACCACAAAACATCCTAAAATATCACGAAAGATGATGAAAAATCACAAAAGGTCGCAAAAGATCACTAAAGATGCAAAACATCCGAAAAAAATGATGAAATACCACGAAAGATTATGAAACATCAAGAAATTCCGCAAAAAATTCTAAAAGAACGCGAAAGATGAAAAAATATTGTGAAAGGTGATGAAAGATCATGAAAGATCGTGAAAAAACGCAAAACATATTAAAAGATGATGAAATATCTTGAAAGATGATGAAATATCGCATAAGATGATAGAAAATCACAAAAGATCACAAAAGATGACGAAAGACGATGAAAATTTACCAGAGATCACATATGATCGCAATGGATCACAAAAGATGAAGAAAGATCACAAAATTGCAGAGAATGATGATAGATCATCACAGATCATGGAATATGGAAAAAGATGACAAAATATCACGAAATATGATGAAAGATCAAGAAGGATCACAAAAAATACTAAGATATTGCAAAATATGAAAAAATGTCATGAAAGATGACAAAACATCGCAAAATATGATGAAATACCGCAAAAGATCCTAAAATATCACGAAAGATGATGAAGTATCCCAAAACATGACAAAAGATCATGAAAGATGTCAAAAGGTTACGAAATACCACAAAACATCCTAAAATATCACAAAAGATGACAAAAGATCTTGAAAGATGACATAAGATCACAAGAGATGACAGAAGGTCACGAAAGACCACAAAACATACTAAAAGATGATGAAAGATAAGGAAAGATGAAGAAAAATCACAAAAGATCGCGAAATACGGTGAAACAACCTCAAAGATTGTGAAAGATGATGAAAGATTGCAAAATTCCATGAAATGACCTAAAATATCACGAAAGATCATAAAACACCATGAAATTTGATGAAAGATGACAAAAAATCCTAAAATATCATGAAAGGTGATGAAACATTGCAAATGATAACGAAAAGTCATGAACAATCGCAAAAATTTCTAAAAATTGATGAAAGATCATGATAGACAATGAAACATCAAGAAAGTCTATGAAAATTCTCAAAAAAGCATAAAATATGGAAAATATCATGAAATATGATGAAAGAAGATGAAATATCGCAAAATACCGCCAAACATCCTAAAAGATGATGAAAGATCTTGAAAGATGAAGAAACATTGCAAAAGATGATGAAAAATCATGCAAGATCATGAAAGATGATGAAAAATCATGAATGATCACAAAACATCCTAAAAGATGACGAAAGATGAAGGAAATCACGAAATATCACAAAAGATGACTAAAGATGACGAAAAATTGTGAAAGATCGCAAAACACCCTAAAAGATTGTGAAAGATGATGAAAGATTGTGAAAGATGATTAAATATTACAAAAGATTTTGAAATTTTGTGAAACGTCCTCAAAGATCACAAAATATTGCAAAAAAACTGCGAAAAATAATGAAAGACCACAAAACATCCTAAAATATTGTGAAAGATGATGAAAAATAAAGAAAGCTCGTGAAAGGTCACGAAAGATGCAAAACATCCTAAAAGTGACTAAATATGATGAAAGATCAGGAAAGGTTATGAAAATTCAAGAAACTCTGCGAAAAATCCTAAAATATCAAGAAAGTTGAAAAAACATTGGGAAAGATGATGAAATATAGTGAAAGATGATGAAAGATTGTGAAAAACCGCAAACTTCGTGCAAGATGACGAAACTTCGTGCAAGATTACGACAAATCAAAAAACATCACAAAAGATAACAAAAGATGAGGAAAATTGCCCAGAGATCACAGAAGACCGCAATAGATCACGAAATATGAAGAAAGATAAAAAAATATCGCGAAGTACCATAAAAGGTCATCAAAGATCATGGAAGATTACAAAAGATGACAAAATATAACGAAAGATGATGAAAGATCAAGAAAGACTGCGAAAATACTAAAATATCGCAAAAGAAGAAAAAATGTCATGAAATATGACGAAAGATGGCGAAATATGATGAAATACCGCAAAAAATCCTAAAATATAACTAAAGATGATGAAAGATCCTGAAAGATGACAAAAGATCATGAAAGATGACAAAATGTTACGAAAGACTGCAAAACATCCTAAAATATCACGAAAGATGACAAAAGAACCTGAAAGATGACAAAATATTATGAGAGATGAAAAAAGGTCACGAAAGACCACAAAACATCTTAAAATATGATGAAAGATAAGGAAAGATGATGAAAAATCACAAAATATCATGAAATGCCGCAAAACATCCTAAAAGATCGTGAAAGATGATGAAAGATTTCAAAATTCCATGAAACGCTCTAAAAGATCACGAAAGATCATAAACGACCATGAAAGATGATGGAATACTACAAAACATCATAAAATATAATGAAGGATGATGAAACATTACGAAAGATGATGTAAAATAACGAAATATCACAAAATATCACAAATATCATGGAATATCACAAAGATCACAAAGATCACAAAATACGATGAAAGATCACGAAATATCACAAAACATCCTAAAAGATGACGAAAGATGACGGAAATTACGAAAGATCACAAAATTTGATGAAAATTCACAAAAGATAATGGAAAACCACAAAATATCATGAAAGATGAAGAAATATCACAAAAGATCATGAAATATTGTGAAATGTCATGAAAGATCACAAAAGATAACAAAATGTTACGAAATAACATGAAGGATGTTGAAAGATCAAGAAAGATTATGAGAAATCCTAAAAGATCACAAAAGATGAAAAACGATCATGAATGATGATGAAACATTATGAATGATTGTGAAAGATGATGAAAGATCACAAAATATGAAAAAAGATAGCAAAACATCCTAAAATATCACGGAAGATGACAAAATGTCACAGAAGACCGCAAAACATCTTAAAATATGATGAAAGATGGCGAAAAATCATGAAATCTCATGACACATCCTAAAGATTGTGAAAGATGATGAAAGATCGTGAAAGATGATTAAGGGTTGCAAAAGTCTGCAAAACCTCCTAAAAGATCGCAAAATACTGCGAATTAGAACGAAAGACTGCAAAACCTCCTTAAATATCACAAAAGATGACGAAACGGTGTGAAATATGACGAAAAATCACAAAATATTGAGAAAGATTGTAAAAAATGATGAAAGATGATGAAAGATTGTGAAAGATGATGAAACATCAAGAAATTTAGCGAAACATCCTAAAAGATGATGAAATATCTTGAAAGATGACGAAATGTCGCAAAAGATGATGAAAAATCACGAAAGATCATGAAAGACCACGAAAGATTGTGAAAAATAACACAACATCGCAATACATCCTAAAAGATGACGAAAGATGACGAAAAATCATGAAATATCTCAAAAGATGATGAAAAATCAAGAAATATCACCAAAAACCCCAAAAGATGAAGAAATATCACAAAATACCGCAAAAGATCATAAAAGACTACGAAAGACTGCGAAAGATCATGAAAGATGAAAAAAATCATGAAAGATTGTGAAAGACATTGAACCATCCTAAAATATCGTGAAAGATTATGAAATATTTCAAAAGTTCCCGAAACATCCTAAAAGATAACAAAAGATGACGAAAGATGACAAATGTTCACGAAATACTATAAAACATACTAAAAGATGATGGAATATCATGAAAGATCGCAAAACATCATAAAAGGTGACGAAAAATCATGAAAGTTAACAAATGACCATGAAATATGATGAAAAATCATGAAAGATCACGGAAGACCAAAAATTATCATGAAAGATGAAAAAACACCACAAAAGATCGTGAAGGACCATGAAATATCACGAAAGATGAAAAAATATTATGAAAGTACTTGAAAAACTACAAAATATGATGAAAGATCATAAAATATGAAAAAAGGTCACGAAAGATGATGAAATATTACGAAAGATGATGAAATATCACTTATGATGACTAAATACTGTAGAACATCCCAAAATATCATGAAAGATCATGAAATATGACAAAGGTCACGAAACAATGCAAAACATGCTAAAATATGATGAAATATCACAAAAGATAACGAAAGTGTTGGGTGTGGAGCGTGATTATCTTGTTTATTTTGTATCACAACGTTGGACCCCTGTACCTTAACGGGGCGGCAATGCCGCCCGTAATTAAACGCTACCTGGGGGGTCCAGGGGGGGCGACTGCGACTTTATGGAGCCCCCCCCTGGGAGGGGGTTTCGGGGGCAGCGCCCCCGAAGCTAAAAACAAATGTAAATTTGCCTTGTAAAAGTATAGTAATTTCCAGTCAATCTGGGCCATTCATTAGGCGGATGATCTGATGGTAGAAGTTATGTTTAGTTTAGGGTTTTTTTCCCTAGAAGGCAACCCCTCGCATGTATGAGGGTATTGTATTGTGGTTGTGTATTGTATGTGTATTCTCAGAGTGAGAAACAGATAGGGAGACTGTGAGAGAGAACATAAGGTATTACAACGAGTTTGTTGTAGGTTGTGTCTCTTAATTTTGCTGGATAATAGAAAGGAAGGACTGGCTGTTCAGGGTGGACGTAGCCCAAACTGGGTGAACCACGTATATTTGTGTCTCTCTGGTTTTATGTGTTTTGTGTGCTTGTATTTTCCGCATATTTTATGTGTTGTATTTCTATGTAATATATAATTTTCTAACAACTGGTATTGGAGCCGAAGGTCTATTTGGCTGATAAACTCACAGGAAAGAAGGGTTCTTGGTTCGAGTGGGAGAAATAGTGGAAGATGGTAAGTTTAGGGTCAAGAAATTTAACGGCCAAAACTTCCCACTATGGAAGATGCAAATGGAAGATTATCTGTATCAGAAAGATCTGTACCTACCATTGAGCGGAAAAGAAAAGAAGCCGACGGCTATGACAGATGCAGTGTTATCACTATAAAAAAATTTCTAAACTTGGTCAGTTTATACTTGCTCCTAATATATGGTATTAGATAGGGTTTGATTCATTTTTATGTTTTAGAGGGTCTAAGTCATAGTTTTAGAGTCTCATTTCATCATCAAACCAAGTTCATAAACTTTGTTTTACACTTTGGTAGTCTCATGCTATGTTTGAAACCCATATTTTAAGTTTTTTTTTTCAAAAAGTTTCGAATAAGCCACGAAACCACATTTTCATAGCGTGCTTAGTGTAAAAAACTGATTTTGCACTATGAAAACATTGGTCTTTTCGTAGTGCAAAAGCCCGAAATAACACTACCAGCGCTACGAAATCGGGGTTTCAGAATTTTTGGTTTAGCTGTCACATCAATCGACCTGGGGTTAAATTTTCATGATTATAGTGTCAATCCACGATCATGGTGTCAGTCCACGAATCATCCTTCACACATGCAACCATCCAAAGTAGTTATGAAATCATTATTAGATTCATAAGTGGTCAGTTGTCAATGGTCCTTCGCAAATTTGAAAAAGGGAATTGGTTATCATTGTTTTATCTCATGAAAAGAATGCACTGCATGCATATCTATTGCTGAAAGAGAAAGCTCATGATAAGATATCAGAGCTCTCATTTAAGTTATCAAGCGAGGCAGACTTTTTAATCAAGCGAGGCAAAATTCAATTGGTAAATATGTCAGTAGTTTCAATTGCAAATTCAATAAGTGTGAAAACATTTGCTGACTAAAACAAGGTTTTCCATCAAGTGAGGCTGAACCAAATTCTCAAGCAAGCCAGTTTCTCCAACAAGAAGTCTATTACAATTTCGCTGAAGACACAAGGTTTCGAACAATGAATCAATCAGCAGTCAAGATCAATTTTTCATATGGACTGTCCCTGCCATTAAGGAAGCAAAATTCATAAGAATGGTTAACACCAAATTGAGGGCTAGTAATAGAAGGCTTAAAAGGCAAGTTGAAGACCTCCAAATATAGCTAGCAAAGCCTGAAGATCAACAACAACAAAAATCTATGTAAATAGTAAGTGACATCTCTTAAACATTTTAGGAGTTTTGTGGAAGGTTTCATTTTTTAAAACAGTTCAAAGTTGATTATTGAAGGCTTATATATAACTTCAAGGATGTTAGTAAAGATGAGAAACTAAATTTTTTGGAAACAAGCTGTGAAAAGAAAATACACAGCAGTTTCGTAGTGCGCTATGAAACTGCTGTAGGTGTCATGCACAACAGTTTCGTAGCGCGCTACGAAACTACTGTAGGATTCAGTTTTACAAATTTTGAAAACTTTCAAGGGGGGAAATGGTATGTTTATCAAATCATGATTTCGCTGGAGGATGTATAAATACTACAAGTGAAGATCCAATGGCTAAAGATAGAAATTTGAAGGTTTCAAATGGAGTTTTTAAAGGTGAAGTTCTGCGCTACAAAAATAGCAGACAATTTCGTAGCGCAGTAATGTTAACATTTTTGGGAATTTCCTCAAAGGTTTGGTTTGGACACAGCTGGAAGGACGAGGTCACAAGAGCTTAATAAGACTTTGACATATGTTTTGAGCACAATTTGGCCAACAGAGGTTGTGAAGAAACATAAATGAAGGTTACAGCTATATTGCAAGAAACATGTTCCTAGTTTTCAGGACAGATAAGGGACATGATCAGCAGGTTTTACAAAAAGGTTAGAGACATCATGAAGGTTGAAGACATGGATTTTCAGCTTTCATTGGAAGCATTAAAGGTATGGAAATGATTGGTGGACATGACACATGAAAATGATCTATCCATGATCATAGTGTTCAACAAGATGCAAGGGCTTAATGATGAGCTGGAGAAGACATGTTCCTACATTTTTTCTTAAAATATCAGTTGTTATGAAGTGTTAACATATCCAAGGTACTAATTTTCAATAAATTTTCAACAAATGAGCCTGCACAGCAGTTTCGTAGCGCGCTACGAAACTGCTGAAGCAACGTTTCACCATGAAGAGAAAAATTCGGTTTTCTGGCTTTAGTAGTAAATTCTAAAAGAGGTTTCCGGGAAACAGAAAAACTAATTTTTGAAAATTGAAAGAGGTTTTTCTTCATAACATCCCTAAATACAAAAAAATATCTCATTTTCTTTAAATTAATTATGAAGTGGGAGATACAAGGATTTCTTTGAAGCCATATTTTCAGAAAACAGAGTTATCCTGTTTTACACATGTTTTTCAAAGACAAATTCTGGACAGCAGGAGAAGTATTTCCAAAAACCAAGAGAGTTTTTTATTCCAGAAAGAATTAAATATTAATACCTCCTTTAGTTTCTCAAAATACATCATGGATGAGAAGATAAAGGCTCTGTCCCAAGACCTAATTTTTAGGGAAGAAACATGAATAATTTGCTGAAGCAGTCTTTTCATCATTTTTTTATAACAAATTTTGAAGGAATATTTGTGAGTTTGGTTTTGAAACTTCTTGTGGAAGTGTTTAAAGTAAATATAAAGGCTATCATGAAAGAAAATATTGAAATATGTTGAAGAAAGGAGTGAAAAAACTGCACTACGAAAAGTGCTACGAAATTGTCTTGTTTTCGTAGCACAGTCTATTTTCAGCTCATTTGAATAGTTGGATGTTATGGACAGCTGGAGCCTAGGGAGGAGTTTTGGCATGTGTTACTTCAACTTCAAAAGGCAAAGGGCTGCGAAATGAAGAGTGCATGATGGTCAGAATGTTCAATGAATGCAAAAGACCATATGCCTAAAAACAGGGAAACATGTTTCCTAATTTCTAGGGCAGTTTTATCATCAGCAGTAGGGTGACTTTAAGTGAATGGTCAACATCCAAATTCGACCTCATGGAGGAGCAGCTGTAGGATAGAATTTTTTAATGATTAGATAAGGTTGTTAAAGGTTTTTAAGATATAATAAATAGTGTTTTAGTACTAGTTGTATTAGGACTACAAGATAGACAGTTTAACTGTCAGTTTGTAAATGAAGTTTGTTTAGAAGTTGATAGGTGTCAAATTCAAATTTCTTCTCAAATGTTTGGAAGGAATCCAAGGATGTAATGACCACTCTATAAGAGGGAAGAAATCGAATTTCATAGGTAGGGTTGGAAATTTTCATAAGCAAGCATACTGTTGTTGTAGCAGAGGACTGTGTTTTTATGTTAATACTAAGATATTGGTTTCATCACTCAGGATTCAGAAAGGGTTATGGTTGTGCGACATTCTCATAGTTTTCCTCTTTCAATTACTTGCAGTGGCATGAATGTATGTTACTTAGAGTTCCCTGAAGGTGCTCTAACTTCCTTCATATGTTCATGAACTGTGTTGTTTTCTGTCCTACTGTTCTTTTGATGCATCTAAACCCTGAAATGCCCAGACTTCCAATTGAATCTAATACTCATGTTTTGTGAAAATACACTTGACTCCATAAGCCCAATATATGTTTGTTGATTAGTAGTACAACCAATTATCCATTTTATCCATTTTACTCATAGAGTGAGCCAGCTAATCCTTATTTGAAAATCATAAACTTATTGAGAGAGCCCTCTTAGGTTGAGGAGGCTAAGCCTCAACTAAAAGTCTGGTTTGAAATAGATACTCAAGGTCTTCTTGATCAACATCCTATCAGGGTCTGATTTTGAGATAACATGCAGAATGGGAGATTCTCGATAGAAAGGCACTCGAAACAATACAGTTGTGCCTCGCAGCATTGGTATCCTTCAATATTTCAAAGGAAACAACAACAGAGGGTTTGATTAAGGCATTGGAGAAACTGTATGAAAAACCCTCGGCCTCAAACAAGGTATTTCTTATGAAACGTTTATTTAATATGAAGATGTCAGAAGGTGGATATGTTGCAGACCATTTAAATTATTTTAATACAGTTACCAGTCAGTTATGTTATGTAGGGTTAAACTTTTATGATGTATTTAGGGCTCTTTTATTTTTGTGTTCATTGCCAGAAAGCTGGAATGGTTTAGTTATGGCCATTAGTAACTCTATCTTTGGATCTAGTACTTTGATGATATTTTAGGTGCTATCCTTAGCGAGGAAATGTGACGAAAAAGCTCCGGTGAGACATCGGGTAATGCTTTGAGTGCAGAGTCTAGGGGAAGAAAAATGGAAAGAGGAAAGAGCTCGGGATATCGCAGTAAATAAAGGAAAGGCAGATCCAAGTCTAGATCGGGGATAGTGTGCTGGAAATGCGGAAAGAAAGGACACCTGAAGAAATATTTTAGGTCTCGGAAGGGAAAATAAGGAGACGCATAACAAGAAAACAATCATGAAGCAAATGTGACAGGTGATGTGTTACAATATGCTTTGATTCTTTCTTTCGAAAATGTTACTGATTCCTGGGTAGTAGATTCAGGGGCCTCATTCAATGCCACACCTAATAAGAAATATTTTCATGACTATGTTCAAGGAGATTTTGGAGAAGTTTGTTTGAGTGATGATAAACCCTGTAAAATTGTTTGAATGGGTAGAGTTCTTGTAAAACAACAGAATGGAAACCAATGGCTATTAAAGGAGGTAAAGCATATTCCAGATTTGAAGAAAAAACTGATTTCAACAGGGCAGTTAGATGGTGAAGGTTGTGTGACAACTTTCACAGATAAAACTTGGAAGGTCACCAAAGGAACCCTGGTAATAGAAAAAGGCAAAAAGGTTGGTACATTGTATTTATGCAATGGTATTTCTAACTCTGTTAATGCTTTAACTTCCAAAGGAGCAGATGCAACATTATGGCATCATAGGCTTGGACACATGAGTGAGAAGGGGATGAAGATTCTTCACTCAAGAAATTTGTTGCCGTGTTTGAAGAATGTTGATTTAGATTTCTATGAGAATTTTATTTATGGAAAACATAAGAGAGTCAAATTTCTCAGAGTTGGGAAAGAAAAGAAGAGCAAAAAATTAGAGCTTGTGCATATATATGTATGGGGACTTGCTCAGGTATCATCTCTCAGTGGCTCTTGTTATTACGTTACTTTTATTGATGATGCAACTAGAAAAACTTACATTTATTATATTCAGAATAAATTTGATGTATTTGATATTTTGAAGAAAGGGAAAGCTTTTGTTTAGATTGAGACAGGAAAGAAGTTGAAGTGTCTCAGAGTAGACAATGGAGGTGAATATTACAGAAAAGGGTTTGATAGGTAATGTTCAGAGCATGGAATTCGCAGAGAGAAGACAGTTCCAAGAACACCACAAGAAAATGGTGTGTCAAAAAGGATGAACAGAACAATCATGGAGCGTGCAAGGTGCATGAGATTGCATGCAGGATTGCCTTTACAATTTTGGGCAGATGTTGTAGATACTGTTGTTTATCTAATAAACAGAGGGCCTTCAAGTTCCTTGGATGGTGGTATTCCAAAGGAAGCATGGACAGGTAAAAAGGTAAACTACTCTTTTTAAAGCCTTTTGGCTGTGAGGTCTTTGTTCATATTAATAAAGAAAATAGAACAAAGCTTGAGGCAAAATCAAAGAAATGTACCTTTATTGGATATGGTGTTAATGATTTTGGTTATCGCTTATATGATTATGAAAATCACAAAATCATTAGGAGCAGAGATGTAATATTCAATGAAAAGGTATTGTATAAGAATTAGTTGTAGGAAAAGAAACAGGAAAAAGAAAACAAAGAATACACAGTTCTCGATGAGATCACAAAAAAATTAAAGGTGCCTGAAAATAATAATAATCAACAACCACCACAACAACAACAGGCACCTCAAACACCTGAAAGTGGTGTCAGAAGATCTACCAGGATAATTAGACCCCTTGAACGATATTCTCCTTCATTATATTATTTATTGTTGACTGATTCTAGTTAAACACGAATGTTATGAAGAAGAAATATAGGTTGAAACCAGGAAGAAGTGGGAGCTATCCATGGAAGAAGAGATGGACTCCTTAATATATAACCAGACTTGGGACTTAGTCAGGTTGCCTGTAGGTAAAAATACATTGCAGAATAAATGGGTTTACAGGCTGAAGGAAGAAGATGGAGGAAAACAGAGGTACAAAGCTAGAATTTTGGTGAAGGGGTTTGCACAAAAGAAAGGTATTGATTTTGATGAAATATTTTCTCCTGTTGTTAAGATGACTTCAATCAGAACTATTTTAAGTCTTGTAATAGTGGTATATTTACATCTTGAACAGTTATATGTAAAGACAAATTTTCTCCATGGAGATTTGGAGGAAGAGATCTATATGGAGCAACCAGAAGGATATCAGGTCAAAGGGAAAGAAAAATTAGTGTGCAGGTTAAATAATAGCTTGTATGGCTTAAAACAAGCTCCAAGGTAGTGGTATCTAAAATTTGATAGGTTTATGTCTGAACAAGGCTATACTAGATGTCACTCTGATCATTGTGTTTATCTGAAAAATAAAAATGATGGAAGCTATATTATATTGTTATTGTATGTAGACGAAATTCTTGTTGCAGGGTCGAACATGCAGGAAATAAATGTGCTCAAAAGAAAATTGGCACATTCATTTGCAATGAAGGATTTGGGAGCTGCAAAATAAATCCTTGGTATGAGAATAAAAAGAGACAGTAAAATCGCAAATTAACACTGTCTCAAAATGAGTACATATAAAAGGTATTGAAAATATTTAATATGTAGAATGCAAAACCAGTTAGTACACCTTTTGCTAGCCATTTAAAACTTAGTAAGGAGATGTGCCCCAAGACCCAAGAAGAAATGGTCTATATGTCTAAAGTTCCATATGCATCAACAGTTGGAAGCTTAATGTATGCAATGGTCTACACAAGGCTTGATATTGCACATGCAGTGGGAGTTCTAAGCAGGTACATGAAAAATCTAGGAAAAGAACATTGGATGGTAGTGAAATGGATTCTCAGATATTTGAGAGGTACCACAAATCAAGCATTATGCTTTGGTGGTTCAAACATTGCTCTACAGGGATATCTCGTAGGTGACAGAGATAACAAGAGGATAACTACGGGATATGTATTTACTGTAGGTGGAACAATTATTAGTTGGGTTTCAAAAATCCAAAGCGTTGTTTCACTTTCAACAACATAAGCAGAGTATGTTGCTGCTACAAAGGCTAGTAAAGAAATGATTTGGTTATAAAGGTTTATGGATGAATTGGGTAAGAAGCATGATATGGGCACATTATAAACTGATAGCCAAAGTGCCATTCATCTTACAAAGAACTCAAAATTTCATTCCAGGACTAAACACATACAACTCAAGTACCATTTCATACGGTTAGTATTGGAAGATGGATAGTTGAAGCTGGAAATGATACACACTAGACAGAATCCTGCAGATATGCTAATAAAAGTTTTAACCATGGAGAAACTGAGATTATGCTCAGTTTAAATTGGTCTTCAAGGATGACGACGAAGATGAGAAACATCCAGGTCCAAAGAGGAGTCATTTTCTAGAAAATTAAGCAGCGGTGGAGTTGCTACAATCAGTCTCCAAGTGGGAGATTGTTGGGTATGGAGCCTGATGATCTTTTTTATTTTGTATCACAACGTTGGACCCCTATACCTTAATGGGGCGGCAACGCCGCCCGTAATTAAATGCTGCCTGGGGGTCCAGGGGGGGCGACTGCGACTTTATGGAGCCCCCCCGAGCGGGGGGTTTCGGGGGCAGTGCCCCCGAAGCTAAAAACAGATGTAAAATTCCTTGTAAAAGTATAGTAATTTCTAGTCAATTTGGGCCATTCATTAGGCAGATGATATGATGGTAGAAGTTATGTTTAGTTTAGGGTTTTTTGCCCTAGAAGGAAATCCCTCGCATGTATGAGGGTATTGTATTGCGGCTGTGTATTGTATGTGTATTCTCAGAGTGAGAAACATATAGGGAGATTGTGAGAGAGAACAGAAGATATTACAATGAATTTGTTGTAGGTTATGTCTCTTCATTTTTCTAGATAATAGAAAGGAAGGACTGACTGTTCGGGGTGGACGTAGCCCAAACTGGGTGAACCACGTATATCTGTGTCTCTCTGGTTTTATGTGTTTTGTGTGCTTGTATTTTCTGCATATTTTATGTGTTGTATTGCTCTGTAATATATAATTTTCTAAAAGAAAGATGATGAAAAATTGTGAAAGATCGCAAAACACCCTAAAAGATTGCGAAATATGATGAAATATCATGAAAGATGATTAAATATTGCAAAATATCGTGAAATTTTTTAAACATCCTCGAAGATCACAAAAGATTACAAAAGACTGTGAAAGATGATGAAATACCACAAAGCATCTTAAAATATCACGAAAGATGACGAAAAATCACGAAAGGTCGTGAAAGATCACTAAAGATGAAAAACATCCGAAAAAATGATGAAATACCACAAAATATTATGAAACATCAAGAAATTCCGTGAAAAATCCTAAAGATCGTGAAAGATGAAAAAATATTGTGAAAGGTGATGAAATATTATGAAAGATCGTGAAAGGCCACAAAACATCTTAAAATATGATGAAATATCGCGTAAGATGATAAAAAATCACAAAAGATCCCAAAAGATGACGAAAGATGATGAAAATTTACCAGAGATCACATAAGATCACAATGGATCATGAAAGATGAAGAAATATCCTAAATATTGCAGAGAACGATAATAGATAATCAAAGATAATGGAATATGACAAAAGATGACAAAATATCACGAAATATGATGAAAGATCAAGAAAGATGGAAAAAAATACTAAAATATTGCAAAAGATGAAAAAATGTCGTGAAAGATGACAAAACATCGCAAAATATGACAAAATACCAAAAAAGATCCTAAAATATCACGAAAGATGATGAAGTATCCCGAAATATGACAAAAGATCATGAAAGATGTCAAAAGGTTATGAAATACCACAAAACATCATAAAATATCACAAAAGATGACAAAAGATCCCGAAAGATGACAAAAGATCGCAAGAGATAACAAAAGGTCACGAAAGACCGCAAAACATACGAAAATATGATGAAAGACGAAGAAAAATCACAAAAGACTGTGAAATACCGTGAAACAACCTAAAAGATTGTGAAAGATGATGAAAGACTGCAAAATTCCACGAAACGATCTAAAATATCACAAAAGATCGTAAAATACCATGAAAGTTGACGAAAGACAAAAAAACATCCTAAAATATCATGAAAGGTGATGAAACATCGTGAAAGATGACGAATAATCACGAAAAATCGCAAAAAATCCTAAAAATTGATGAAAGGTCATGAAAGATAATGAAACATCAAGGAAGTCTCTGAAAATGCTCAAAATAGCATAAAAGATCGAAAATATCATGAAATATGATGAAAGAGGATGAAAGATCGCGAAATAATGCCAAACATCCTAAAAGATGATGAAAGATCTTGAAAGATGAAGAAACATTGCGAAAGATGATGAAAAATCATAAAAGATCACGAAAGATCACAAAACATCCTAAAAGATGATGAAAGATGAAGGAAATCACGAAAGCTCACAAAATATGACTAAAGATGATGAAAAATCATGAAATATCATATAAGGCCACAAAAGATCATGAAAGATGAAGAAATATCACAAAAGATAAAATATTTTGAAAGGTCATGAAGCATCACAAAAGATAACAAAAGATGACGAAAGAACACGAAAGTTGTTGAAAGATCTAGAAGTATTGCAAGAAATTATAAGAGATCACAAAAGATGAAAAATGATTATGAATGATGATGAAACATGATGAATGATCGTGAAAGATGACGAAAGATTAGAAAACATGACAAAATATCACAAAACATCCTAAAATATCATGAAAGATGACAAAAGGTCATAGAAAACCGCAAAAAATCTTAAAATATGACGAAAGATGGCGAAAAATCACGAAATATCATGACACATCCTAAAGATCGAGAAAGATGATGAAAGATGATGAGAGATTGCAAAATTCTGTGAAACATTCTAAAAGATCGCAAAAGATCGTGAAATATAACAAAAGACTGCAAAACATCCTAAAATATCACGAAAGATAACGAAACAATTTGAAATATGATGAAAAATCACAAAAGATCATGAAAGCTAGAGAAAGATCATAAACAATGATGAAAGATGATGAAAGATCGAGAAAGGTGATGAAACATCAAGAAAGACATTGAAACATCCTAAAATATGATGACATATCTTGAAAGATGAAGAAACGTCATGAAAGATGATGAAAAATCACTAAATATCATGAAATACCACGAAAGATCGCGAAAAATCATGAAATGTTCCAAAACATCCTAAAAGATGAAGAAAAAAGATAGAAAATCAAGAAAGATCACAAAATCACGAAAAATCACCAATCCTAAAACATGATGAAAAATCACGAAATATCACCGAAAACCCCAAAAGATGAAGAAAGTTCACAAAACACCACGAAAAATCACAAAAGACTGCGAAAGACAGTGAAAGATGACGAAAGATTATGAAAGAACATGAAATACTGTAAAAGATATTGAAAGATCGTGAAAAATGATGAAATATCAAGAAATATCATGAGAAATCCTAAAATATCGCAAAAGATGAAAAAATATTGAGAAAGGTGATGAAAGATGATGAAATATTTTGAAAGATAATGAAAGATCGTGAAAGATGGTGAAAGATGATGAAAGATCACGAAGACCAAAAAAAATCCTAAAATATCACGAATGATGATGAAATACCACGAAAGATGAAAAAAAAGTGATGAAAGATCGCAAACATCCTAAAATATGACGAAAGATTAAAAAAATCATGAAATATCGTGAAAGACGCCAAACCATCCTAAATTTCATGAAAGATGAAAAAAATCCATGAAAGATCGCAAATGATGACGAAAAAATTAGGAAAGTTCACGAAAGAGCATGAGAAATCCTAGAAGATTGAAAAATATGAAAATAGATGGCGAAAGGTGATGAAACATGATGAATCATTGTGAAAAATGATGAAAGATCGCGAAAGATTACGAAATATCACAAAATATGACAAAAGGTCACATAAAATATTAAAATATCACTAAATATGAAAAAAAATTATGAAAGATTTCGAAAGATGATAAAAGATTGTGAAACATGATGAAAGATTGCAAAAGTCTAAAAACATCCTAAAACGTCATGAAATATCGCAAAAGACCGTGAAATATGATAATAGATCGCAAAAAATCCTTAAATATCATGGAATATGATGTGATCTGAACTTAAATAGGAAAGAAATATAATACATATATAACCATAAATATAGAGATGGAGAAAAAATAACACTTCATTTCATTAATATCAAAGAACTGAAATATGCTTACAAACAAAATGGAAATAAACTAGCTCAGGCGATGGTAAATTTTCTCTGAGAAGAGATGTGGCAGCTACATGGCTTTGAAATTTGTTAAATGAGGCTCAATGGAATTTTTATCATTGAGAAACAATGAGAAAACCTAAACATCCAAAAACCTAATCATGGGAGATGAAGTGCCAAAATCTTGTGGGGCTCGTTAGGGTAAGTTGGAACGTTGATTTCCCGGGGTCGTAACTTTGGCATACGATCTTTGTTTTGCTATCATAATACCTCATTTCGAATATCTTGAAGAGGAGGCCAAAAAAAAATAAGTAAGATAGTTTGGGACTTTTCCGGTCACTCTATTTTCCCTAAAAAATTCTTTTAGTCCCTCAAAACAACTCCTGAGGTTTACGACCCAAAAAACTGCCAAAAATAGTAAGATGAGCTATAAATAAGGAAAATGAAAAGAAACAATGGTGGGTGTCCAAGTGGAATAGGCAAGTTTCCACCAATATCCACTTGCATCGTGATGAAACATTGAGAAAGATGACGAAATATCACGAAAGATTGCAAAAAATGATGAAAGATGACGAAAGATTGAGAAAGATGATGAAACATTAAGAAAGTCCATGACAAATCATAAAATACGAAAAAATATGAAAAAATATCATGAAATATGATAAAATATGATGAGATATCACGAAAAATGACGCAAAAGATCATGAAAGACCAGAAAACAACCTAAAAGATGATGAAAGATCTTGAGAAATGATGAAATGTCACAAAAGATAAGGAAAAATCACAAAGAATCATGAAATATAATGAAAGATCGCAAAATATCATGAAAGATCACATAACATCCTAAAATTTGATGAAATATGATGAAAGATGATTTAAAATCACGAAAGATGATGAAAAATCATAAAGGACTGCAAAAAATCATGAAAGATGAAGAAATATCACAAAAAATTGCATAAGATCACGAAAGATCATGAAAGATGACGAAACAAGAACAGAGACCGCAAAACATCATAAAATATAGCAAAATACCACGAAATATAACAAAAGGCCGTGAAACATCATAAAATATCACGAAAGATAGAGAAAGATCGTAAAAAATGATGAAATATGACGAAATAATGCGAAATATGATGAAACATCAAGAAATTAAGTGAAACATCCTAAAAATATGATGAAATATCTTGAAAGATGATGAAATGTCGATAAAGATGATGAAAAATCATGAAAGATCGCAAAACATCCTAAAAGATGACAAAAGATGACAGAAAATCATGAAAGATGTCAAAGATGATGAAAGACGATTAAAAATCACGAAATATCACTGAAAACCCAAAAAGATGAAAAATTTCACAAAGCACCACGAAAAACCATGAAAGATCACAAAACAATGTGAAATACCATGTAATTGTTGAGAAATTAGGGCTTTTATTACAATTTATCTTCTTGATAATTACTTGTGATTTACTTTATGATTATTTCTCTTAGATCTTGCCTTAGTTATATTATTATGTTCTTCATCAAGTCAATTATCAAATACACAAGAGACACAATATTTAGGGTAGTAAGCGAGGGCCAAAACCTCTCACTCTTTGAGAGGAAAACCCGATCAAAATTCTTCTTATATACCTTTAATTGATGAGTACCAAGACCACAACAAAGACCCATGACACATTTGTTCCTCCAATAGCCTTGTCACTATCCTTCATTTCTCTTCTTGGCTCCTTATTTCAATCCTCATTTTCTTCACTGTACTGCAGTGCACCTTAGAGAAACTCGGTCTCTATTCCAACGGCCCTAGACAAGATGCTTTGTCTAAACTTCCCTCGATCTGGCCTCGACCTCTTAGAGTCTTCTTCTTCAACCTTCTTCCAAAACCTTCCTATATCTTCTTCAACCCAAGACTGAACTGTTTATATGTTGTAGTAGCCCTCGGTCTTACTGAGATATGCGAGGTATAGGTGCAGACCTAAGACTAAAACAAGATGACCCTAACACTTTGTAGACTTGTCCTTTTCCTCACACACCTTGTAGCTTCTTCTCTTTGTTGTATTACCCTTTCCTTTACACATCGAAATTCACACTTTAGATTGTAGACTTGACAAAATTTATTATTTCCACAATGAGGTCGAGTCAATCTTATATAGTGACTATCTTTCTATCTTGTAGGCCAACATGAAGTTTGGAGGGTGAGTTGACTTCTTCAAGGAGGATTTCCATCATACTTTAAGCCAACTTTAAGAGGCCTAGTGACAAGGTCTTGGAGTGCAAATTTTACATAGGCAATGCGTCCTTTTACAAGTGTAACATGACTTCATTTACATGACTCTAATTATCTTTATGACAAGATGAAAAAATCCTAAATACATCAAGAAGAAGTCTTTGACCTATAATAAAATATTCTTTCTCGTGAAACCCATGATGCAAGCAACATAATAAATACATTTTATTTTCTTTGTCTATTCATTACATAATATCATAATTGCATTTCATTATGAAGACTAAATATAGTTACACTTTTTCAACACTCCCTATTAACTAGTAAGGTATTCATGATGGTACTTGATCATTCTCAATCTGAAGAATCTCATAAGAAGAATCTGATTGGTAACTCATTTGTATAACATCATATCAACCAACATTTTCACACAGTAAGGCCTTGAATAAAATATCCATCTCTCCATGATATCTTGAGCCCCAATGCTGGCAATACCAATGATTAATATAAGCCTTCATCATTGTCTTTCTTGGAACATACCCCACTCGGGTTCACTCAGAGTATGTCTAGGAATATTCTTATCTTGGATTCCCAGTCCTCAAAGAATATTGGTCCTTCCATGACTACTATTATCTTGGATGCCCTAATACATCCTCAAAGAGTATCAGATTCCAAATTATTACCCAATACTCCAATATGTCTTCTTCATTACATAAATTCATAATTACTAGTCATAATGAAGACCGAAACTAGTTACACTTTCCAACACTCCCTCTTAACTAGGAAGGTATTCATAATGGTACATGGTCACTTTCAATATGAAGAATCTCATAAGAATAATTTCACTAGTAATCCATCTATTATAGCATCATATTAGCTAACATTGTTAAAGTGCAATACCTTTACTAACAACTCCATCTCTCCACGAGACCAAGAGCTACAATGCTAGTGAGATCAATGATTATAGACACCTTCATCAATGTATCCAAGGTACATACTCCACCTAGGTGTTCACTGAGTATGACCTTAAAGGACTATTCTTACCGAGATAGATAATCCTCAAAGAATACCCATCCTTTCACGAAATACTCTTTCCATAGATGTCCTAATACATCTCAAAAAAGTATCGGAAGCCAGATGATTACCCAATCCCGCATTTTGTCTTGTAGGTCAAGACTAGAATGATGTGTCTATTTCTCCCTCTTAACTAGGGAGAACATATTCCTAAGCTTCTCTCTTAGCTTAGGAATTACCGAGTTTCTTCCAAGTAAGAAACTTATTAACTAGGATCCCTCTTATCCAATGAATTGTCTAGGTTCCTAGGGAGTTTATTCCAAGCTCCCTCTTAGCCAAGGACTTGTCTAGGATCCTAGGGTCTATCTTTCAAGTTTTTATCAAGTAATAAGCTTATTACCAGTCTCCTTCTTAATCAGGGCCTAAAACAACAATGATGAAAACATCTAGCTACTCATGAAGGACTCCTTCCGTTGATTTCATGAATTGAGGATCCTTCAAATTTGGGATCTCTTCATAGGGCATGGATCATCCATCACTTTTATCCATGAGTCATGTCTTCGGAAAGTGTTCCATAAATCTTCTCATCTAGTATATCTTGTTTCCATGCTACTCTTATTTAGACCATATTTATTTCAAGGGTCTTTCATCCTGCCATATGGTTATTAATTTTGGAAGACATAGTCTTCCCTTTGTTAGCCTTTCGTAAGCTCATTAGATATTGATTAATTATAAATATGAACTTTCAAATCAAAAGTTACCTTAGTCATGATATTTCACCATGAAATATTCTTCTATGAATCATCATCCTTTGTATATGTTGACACATATCCAAAATATATGTCACTTACCAAGGGTCTTCATCTTTCTCAAACTTCTTATCAAAGTCTACATATTTCCCAGGAGATTTTCTAGTAAAGTCTTCTTGGCTTCCTTAGATGTTGACTGCCTCTAACTATCAATCTCTTCTTTTTCATTTCTTAACACAATATTACTACATTCCTAGGAACTTCCAATCTATAATTCCTTGATAAGGTATTGTCACCTCATATTCCATGTAAGGACATCTCATGTTGATTTCATCTAGTGTGGAACATGTATATTGATAACCTATGCATCATAAGAGTTTCTAATTTCTTTGATCATACTTCTTCTATATGAAACCATGCGACCTGTCTATATAGCATCCAGTGTTAGCATAAATATATATTTACCTTATTTCATTTCTTTTAGTAATCTTGCAACAAATTTCCTTGGAGTGAAGAGATTCATTCCCTTGACCTGCTTCGTCAATATGTCATCAATTCTAATCCCATAATTCTACAAGTTAGAATTATCAAGGAAACATATTTATTTCTTTATAACTAGTAAGTCCAAAGAGGATTCCATTAGAAAATGTCAACACTTGTTTGCTTATTTATTATTGAATTATGACCTTTGATCTTGATGATCGCCTTCTATAAATTTTGTTTTCAATGAGGTTCCCAAGAACCACTTATAGCATAGATGTCACATATGTGTTACAGACACCCTCCTAGAATGTGTGCTCCTCCTTCAATTCTTCCATCATGATGCCAATCCTGGAGTTATGCATTTTTCATGCTTCCTAACATACTATTTTACAACCTGACAAATAAATCTTTAAGAGGAAGATTATCTCAATCATAATAGAGAGCTTTTACTTCTTATTTCTTAGGCTTCTTTGAAGGTGGTTCTTCCATTTTTTCAATGATATAGGCTTCTTCCATTTTCCTCTTGTCCTCATTATATTTGGGAAAATATTTCATTACATCCATAACATCGTATCTTATCCATGTTTATCCTTTTCTTCCAAGTACCAAAATTACCGAATCTTCCCTTTCTCCTTGACATGGAAACATTGGCTTGATTCTCTTCATTTGATCCTATATTCATTTTAAATTTTAACGTTATCTCTTCTATATTTCAAAGAGACAATAGATCTTGGATTGGTGTTGCTTCTTTATTCCCAAAGATACTTGAAGTGAAGTTTTTCCAATTCCTCCGGTAGAAAATTCAGTACCGCCGTAGTCATTTCTCTATCAGACATTACTTCCAATTCCGATAATAGCTCCACCAATTTGTCATATATATTTTAATATTCTAGTTTTGATACATAGGAGATAAGAGAGCCCTTTATGGACTCTATAAGAATCCTCTGGGATCTTATATCTCCTTCATGTATTTAGCATGAATTCATTCTCAATAAAATTTAGATCTGTCCTTTTTTGAATAGATTCTTCTCTTCTTCTACCAGCTTCCTTGTTGATGGTGATATAGATAGCAGTGTTAGATTCTTCTTAGATTGGCTTCTTTAGATAACCTTTAATCCTTGATGATGATGATGATGATGATCAAGGATGGATTGATTATGTCTTTAGAAAAACTATTATTTGGCTTCAATCACGAGATAGCTTTAGATTCCCTGAAAATATTACCTCGTTGATCTATCTTTTCCTCTTGTGTGAGTTATTTGAGTAAGGTCTTTGATCCCTTTGAGGGATTCTCCAATTTCTGAAAACTACTCCTTCTTGAATGAGTGAAGATCTTCCTCGATCTGAAGATTTATTCTTCAATGTAGATTCCTAATTTTTTCTATGATGATTTCTAGAAAAACCGATCTTTGATCATGTGTGTCTTCTTGTCAAATAGCCCTTTCTTTTCCTGAGCACCTTAGCTCTGAAACCATGTTGACGATTTGGTAGGGCATAGTTTAATTCAATACTATTACTTGATAATTATTTCTGTTATACTTGTTATTCTTCTATTATTTAGATATTATCTTTATTAGCTTATTATTTTCTTCCATCAAGTCAATTATAAAAAAAAAAGAGACACGTATTTTTTTCTCTTTAAGCCAGGGCCAAAACCTCCCCCTCTTGGAGAGGAAAAACCAAAATTATTTATTCTTCTATATATTCAATTGACCGAAACCATGACCATGAAACAGACCCTTGACACTAGTATACCTCCAATACCTTGTCACTACTCCTTCTTGGATCCTTATGTTGATCTTATTTTTCTGCATCGTACTACACCATACTGCACCAACACTAGGGAAACTCGATCCCTATTTTAGTAGCCCTACCTGATGTGATTCTCTTTGATTCTTTTTTAGTTTGAGCTCAGCCTCCAACAAAATATTCCTTGGTATTATTATTATACCCAAGATACCCTAGATCGAGAGCACTTGCACACCTTGTAAGCTTTCTTATCCTTGCTAGCTAGGCTTCATTCTACGAACTAGATTACAGTCCTGAAAAGACCTTCGAACTACCTCATATGATCGAGGTAGATATTAACCCAAAACATATATGTATTAACCTTTAATTGTGTTGGAATAAGTCTTCATTTCTTCACTGGAAGGCCACTTTTCTGTGGTATGTTACTCGCATTTCAATCTGCACTTTGTTATAGTCTTCAAACCAAAACCAATAGACCTTATTTTTGCGTTGTGCTTCCCTTGTCCTTCACTAAAGTATCTCCTCTTTTACACACCAATAGACCTTATATTCATCGCATATATTCATTCTGAAATACCACAGATCCAAAAAATTTCTTGCCCGAAATCTCAGAGATATCCAAACTTTCATGTTTGTCATTTGAGTGAAGTCCACATGGGTAGATATAGTGTTTTTCCAATGTAAATGATCTGACATTTCCTATGAATAGTTATGTCCGTTCTTTGAGCCAAATTGAGTGTGCATTCTATACTTTGAGGCTGACTTCAACAAGGAGAATATACATCATTTTTAAGCCGACTTGTGGAGCATATTTGACAAGGTATTGAAGGCATACATTTACATCAGTAATTTTTTTACAAGTGTAACACTTATTCATATGCATGACTCTTTAATTATATATATTTATGACAAGATGAAAAAACCCTAAAATACATCAAGAAAAATTATTTGACCTATAATAAAAACTTCTTGCTCATGAAACCCATGAGTTAAGATTTTAAAAAGTACATTTTATTATCTTTTTATTATTCATTACATAAATTCATAACTACTAGTCATTATGAAGACCGAACCTAGTTACAATTTCCAACACTCCCTCTTAACTAGGGAGGTATTCATAATGGTACATGGTCACTTTCAATATGAATAATCTCATAAGAATAATTTGATTGGTAATCAAATTGTTATAACATCATATTAGCCAATATTTTTACAGTGCAAGGCCTTGACTAACAACTCCATCTCTCCACGAGACCAAGAGCTACAATGCTGGTGATACCAATGATTATAGACACCTTCATCATTGTCTCCAAAGTACATACTCCACCCAGGTTCACTAAGTATGACCTTAAAGGAGTATTCTTATTGGGATAGCTAATCCTCAAAGTATATCCATCCTTTCACGACTACTCTTTCCATATATGTCCTAATACATCTCAAAAGAGTATCATATGTCAAATGATTACCCAATCCTGCATTTTGTCTTCTAGGTGAAGATTAGAATGATATGTCTATTTCTCCCTCTTATCCAGGGAGAATATATTCCTCAGCTTCCCTCTTGGCTTAGGAATTACCGAGTTTCTTCCAAGTAAGAAAGTTATTAACTAGGCTCCCTCTTATCTAATGACTTATCCAGGCTCCCAAGAACTTGCTTCCAAGATCCCTCTTAGCCAAGGAATTTTCTAAGATCCAAGTGACTTGATTTCAAGTTTTTATTAAGTAAGAATCTTATTATCAGGCTCCTTCTTAATCAAGGACCTGCATCATCAATTATGAAAACATCCAGCTACTCATTAAAGACTTCTTCTGTTTATGTCATGAATTGAGGAGCCTTCAACTTGGGATCTCTTCATAGGGAACAAATCATCCATCACGTTCATACATGAGTCATCTCTTTAGAAATTTATCCATCAATCTTCTCATCTATTCTAGCTTCATGTCATGTTTCTCTTCTTTGGACCATATTTATTTCAAGGGTCTTTATCCTGCCATATAGTTATTAATTATGGAAGAAATATGCTTCCCTTTCGCAGCCCTGCATAAGCTCGTCATATATTGATTAATTATAAATATGAACTTTTAAATCAAAAGTTACCTTTATGATGATCTTCACCATGACATCCTCTTGTAGGCACCAACACCCTTCATATATGTTGACACGTATCCAAAATATATGTATTTCCAAGGGTATTCATATTTTTTGGACTTCTAATCAGAGTCTACATATCTTCCTAGGATATTTTCTAGTAAAGTCTTCTTGGCTTCCTTGGATGTTGACTGCCTATGACTATCGATCTCTTCTTTTTTCCTTTCTCCACACCATCTTATTGAATTCCTAGGAACTTCCAATGTATATTTCCTTGATAATATATCATCACCTCATATTCCATATAAGGGAATATTATGTTGATTTAATCTAGTGTAGAACATGTCTATTGACAACATGTGCATCAAAAGAGTTTCTTCTTTCTTTGATCATACTTCTTCTATCTACAACCATATGACCTGTTTATATAGCATCCAGTGTCAGCATAAATATATGTGTACCTTATTTCCTTTCTTTTAGTCATCTTGCAATAGATTTCCTTGGAGTGAAGAGTTTCATTCCCTTGACCTGCTTCATCAATATGTCATCATTTCTAATCCCAGAATTCTGCAAGTTATAATTTTCAAGGAAACCTATTGCTTTCTTTCTAACTAGCGATTCCAAAGAGGATTCCATTAGAAAATGTCAACACCTATTTCCTTATTGATTATTGAATGATGACCTTTGATCTTGATGAGTGCCTTCTATAAATGTTGTTTTTAGTGAGGTTCCCAAGAGAGACTTATAGCATAGATGTCACATATGTGCTACATACATCCTCCTACAATGAGTGGTCCTCCTTCAATGCTTCCATCATGATGTTAATCCTGGAGTTATGCATTTATCATGATTCCTAGCATACTATTTTACAAACTGACAAATACCTCTTAAAGAAGAACATGATCTCAATCATAATAGAGATATTTTACTTCTTTCTTAGGCTTCTTTGAATCTATTTCTTCCATTTTCCGATGATATAGGCTTCTTCCTTTTTACTCTTTTCCTAATTATATTTGGGACAATACTTCATTACATCCATAACATCACATCTTATCCATGTTTCTCCTTTTCTTATGAGTACCAAGCTTACCGAATATTCCCTTTCTCCTTGACATGGAAGTATAAGATTGATTCTCTTCATTTGATCCTATATTCATTTTATATTTTAACCTTGTCTCTTCTATCTTACAAAGAGACAATATATCCTGGATTGGTGTTGATTCTTTCTTCCCGTAGATACTTGAAGTGATTTTTTCCCCATTCCTTCGGTATAACATTAAATACCACTATAGTCATTTATCTATCAGAAATTACTTCTCCCAATTATGAGAATAGCTCCACCAATTTGTCATATATTTTTGAAGCTTCTAGTTTTGATACATAGGATATGAGAGAGTCCTTTATGGATTATACAAGAATCCCCTAGGCTCTTATGTATCCTTCATGTATTTAGCATGACTTCATTCTCAATAATATTCAAATATGTCCTTTTTTTAATAGATGCTTCTCTTCTTCTACCAAATTCCTTGTTGATGATGATGTAGACAACAACAAGAGATTCTTCTTATATTTTCTCCTTTATATCACCTTTAATCCTTGATGATGATGATGATCAAGGATGGATTGATGATGTATTTAGAAAAATGATTATTTGGCTTCAATCAAGAGATAGCTTTAGATTCCTTGAAAATATTACCTCCTTGATCTTTCTTTTCCTCTTGATCCTTCTTGAATGAGTGAAGATATTCCTAGATATGAATATTGATTCTTCAATGTAGATTCCTGATTTTTGCTTTGATGCTTTCTAGAAAAACTGATCTTTGATTTTGTGTGTTTTCTTGTCAAATATCCCTTTCTAGTCTTGAGCACCTTAGCTTTGAAACCATGTTGAGAATTTGGTAGGGCATAGTTTAATTCAAAACTCTTACCTGATAATTGCTCGTGGTATACTTTTTATGCTTCTATTAATTAGATATTATCTTTATTAGCTTATTATGTTCTTCCATTAAGTCACTTATCAAAACACAAGAGACACAAATTTTTGGCTCTTCAATCCATGGCCAAAACCTATCCTTCTTGGAGAGGAAAACCTGAAAGTAATTCTTCTTCTAGATCTTCAATTGAATAGTACCATGACCATGACACAGACCCTTGACACTAGTATGCCTCCAATACCTTGTCATTGATACTTCTTGGCTCCTTACACTGATCTTTTTCTGCATCGTACTGCACCATACTTCACCAACGCTAGGGAAACTCAGTCCCTATTTTAGAGGCTAGAACTGATGTGATTATCTTTGATTCTTTTGTAGTATGAGCTTGGCCTCCAAAAAACTCTTCCTTGTTAT
Organism: Pinus albicaulis; assembly: GCA_034641835.2. NCBI lineage: Eukaryota > Viridiplantae > Streptophyta > Pinopsida > Pinales > Pinaceae > Pinus > Pinus albicaulis. The sequence continues at coordinate 991,158,741 of CM076569.1, read as the reverse complement.
TATTATTGTACGCAAGATACCCTATACCAAGAGAACTTGCACACCTTCCAAGCCTTCTTATCCTTGCTAGCTACGCTTCCTTCTATGCACTAGATTACAGTCTTGAAGAGACCTTCATACTACCTCATATGAGAGAGGTAGATACTCACCCAAAAAATATTTGTATTACCCTTTTCTTATGTTGGAATGCCTCTTCATTTATTCTTTGGAAGGTCACCTTTCTATGGTATATAACTCACATTGCAATACACACTTTGTTACAGTCTTCAGCCCAAAGAAAATAGACCATATTTCTGCATTGTGCTTCCCTTGACCTTCGCTAGAGTATATCCACTTTTACACACCAATATACCTTATCTTACTCACATAGATGTCTTCTGAAATACCACAGATTCGAAGTGTTTCTTGTCCGAAATCTCAGAGATATTTGAACTGTTCTTTCTGTCGTTTGAGTGAAGTCCAGATGGGTATATAAAGAGGTTTTCCACTGGAAATGAGCTGAAGTGTAATATGAATAGTTGTGTCTGTTTTTTGAGCTGACTTGAGTGTGCATTATCTGTTTTGAGGCCGAATTCAACAAGGAGAATATACATAATCTTTAAGTCGACTTGTGAAGCATATTTGACAAGGTCTTGAAGGCATACATTTATATCATTAAATTTATTTACAAAATATTGCAAAAACCTCCTAAAAAATCATGAAATATCATGAAACATCAAGAAAGTCCGTGAAAATTCTCAAAATATCACAAAATATGAAAAAATGATCGTGAAATATGATGAAAGATGACAAAAGATCTTGAAAGACCGCAAAACATCCTAAAAGATGACGAAAGATCTTGAAAGATGATGAAACGTTGCAATAGATGATGCAAAATCATGAATGATCACAAAGGACGATGAAAGATCGTGAAAGATTAAAAAAAAAAAATCCTAAAAGATGACGAAAATCACAATAGATCACAAAAGACGACGAAAGATGATGAAAAATCACGAAAGATAATGGAGGGCCACAAAAGATCATGAAAGATGAAGAAATATTAGAAAATATCGTGGAAGATTTTGAAAGGTCATGAAAGATCACAAAGATAACAAAAGATTATGAAAGAACACGAAAGTTGTTGAAAGATTAAGAAAGACTGTGATAAATCCTAAGAGATCACAAAAGATGAAAAATGATAATGAATGGTAATGAATGATGATGAATTATTGTGAAAGATGACGAAATATCACAAAATATGACAAAAGATCGCAAAACATCCTAAAATATCATGAAAGATGAAAAAAGGTCATAGAAGACTGCAAAACATCTTAAAAGATGGAAAAAATCATGAAATATCATGACACGTCCTAAAGATCACGAAAGATGATGAAAGATGATGAAAGGTTGCGAAAGTCCGTGAAACATCCTAAAAGATTGCAAAACAACGCGAAATATAATGAAAAACCACAAAACATCCTAAAATGTCATGAAAGATAACGAAACAATGTGAAATATGAAGAAAAATCACACAAGATCACGAAATATCATGAAAGATCGTAGAAAATGATGAAAGATGAAAAAATATTGCGAAAGATGATAAAACATCAAGAAATTCAGCGAAACATCCTAAAATATGATGACATATCTTGAAAGATGATGAAACATCGTGAAAGATGATGAAAAATTAGGGAATATTATGAAAGACCACGTAAGATCGCGAAACATCATAAAATATTGCAAAACATCCTAAAATATGACGAAAGATGACAAAAAATCACGAAAGATCACAAAAGATGATGAAAAATGATGAAAAATCACAAAATATCACTGAAAACACCAAACACTATGAAAGATCATAGAAGACTTCGAAATACTGTAAGAACATGAAAGAACATGAAAGACTGTAAAATATAGAGAAATATTATGAAAGATGATGAAATATCAAGAAAGACCATGACAAATCCTAAAATATCTCAAAAGATGAAAAAATATTGCTTAAGATGATGAAACATGATGAAAGATCACAAAATATCGTGAAATATGATGAAAGATCACGAAGACTGCAAAAAATCCTAAAATATCACGAATGATGATGAAATATCATGAAAGATGAAAAAAATTCATAAAAGACCGCAAAAATCCTAAAATATGATGAAAGATGACAAAAAATCACGAATGTTTGTGAAAGACGCCAAAACAACCTAAAAGATCATGAAAGATGACAAAAAGCCATGAACGATCGCAAATGATGACGAAAAAAATAAGAAAGATCACGAAAGAGCACGAGAAATCCTGAAATATTGGAAAAGATGAAAATATATCGCGAAAGGTGATGAAACATGATGAATCATTGTGAAAAATGAAGAAAGATCACAAAATATTACAAAATATCACGAAATTTGGCGAAAGGTCACATAAAATCTAAAAATTTCACGAAAGATGACAAAAGATGATGAAAGATCGCGAAAGACCGTGAAACATCCTAAAATATCGCAAAAGATGATGAAAGATTGCAAAAGTCTACAAACCTCCTAAAACATCATGAAATATCGCAAAAGACCGCGTAAGATGATGAAAGATCGCAAAACATCCTTAAATATCATGAAATATGATGTGATTCGAACTTAAATATGAATGCAACATAATACAGATATAACCAAAAATACATAGATGAAGCAGAAATAAAACTTCATTTAATAAATATCGAAGAACTAAAATATGCTTACATACAGAATGGAAATAAATTAGCTTGGGCGATGGTAGATTTTCTCTTAGAAGAAATGTGGCATCTACATGCCTCTAAATATTTTATAATGAGGCTTGGTGGCCTTTTTATCATTGAGAAATAATGAGAAACCCTAAACATCCAAAAACATAACCCTAAGAGAAGAAGTGCCAAAATCTTGTGGGCCTCATTGGGGTAAGTTGGAACGTCAACTTCATGGGGTCGTGACTTTGGAATATGATCTATGTTTGGCTATCATAATACCTCGTTTTCAATATCTTGAAGAGGAGCCCGAAATTTTTTTTTGGTCTCTCTGTTTTCCCTAAAAATGTCTATTAGTCCCTCAAAATGGATTTGGAAGTTTAGGACCTGAAAAACTACCAAAAATAGTAATTTGTGCTATAATTAAGGAAAATGAAAAGAAACAACAATGGGGGTCCAAGTGGAATAGGTGGGTGGCCACCAATATCCACCTAGATCATGATGAAACATTGAGAAAGATGACGAAAGATCAGAAAAGATCACAAAAAATGATGAAATATGACGAAAGATTGAGAAAGATGATGAAACATTATGGAAGTCCATGAAAAATCATAAAATATGAAAAAAGAGGAAAAAACATAAGAAAATATGATGAAATATGACGAAAGATCACGAAAGATCACGAAATATTGAAAAATATCGTGAAATACCACAAAACATCCTAAAAGATAATGAAAGATATTGAAAAATGATGAAATGTCACAAAAGATAACGAAAAATCACGAAGGATCATGAAATACTAAGACAAATCATGAAAGATAATGAAAGATGGCAAAACATCCTAAAATATGATGAAATATGATGAAGGATGATGGAAAATCACGAAAGATGATGAAAAATCATAAAACACCGTAATAAAACATGAAAGATGAAGAAATATCGCAAAAAAATACGAAAGATCATGAAATATCATGAAAGATGAAGAAACAATAACAAAGACCACAAAACATCCTAAAATATAGCAAAAGACTGCGAAATATAACAAAAGGCCGCAAAACATCTTAAAATATCACGAAAGTTGACAAACCAATGCGAAATATGACAAAAACTCACAAAAGATCACGAAATATTGAGAAAGATCGTAAAAAATTATGAAAGATGATGCAAGATTGCGAAAGATGATGAAAAATGAAGAAAATCAATGAAACATCCTAAAAAGAGGATGAACTATCTTGAAATATGACGAAATGTCGAGAAAGATGATGAAAAATCACAAAAGATCGCGAAAGATCCTAAAAGATGACGAAAGATGATAGAAAAATCATGAAAGATCTCAAAAGATGATGAAAGATGATGAAAAACAACGAATATCACTGAAAAGCCCAAAATATGAAGAAAGATCACAAAACACCACGAAAAATTGTTAAAGATCACAAAATACTACGAAATACTGCGTAATATCACGAAAGATGACAAAATATGATGAAAGAATATGAAAGATTGTAAAATATAGGGAAAGATCGTGAAAGATGATGAAATATCAAGAAAGACCATGATAACTCCTAAAAGATTGCAAAAGATGATGAAACATGACGAATTAACACGAAATATGACGAAAGATCATGAAAAATCGTGAAAGATGATGAAATATTGTGAAGACCACGAAAATCCTAAATTATCACGGATGATGATGAAACATCACGAAAGATGAAAAAATATCACGAAATATGAAAAAAGGTCATGAAAGACCGCAAAACCTCCTGAAAGATGACAAAAAATCATGAAAGATTGTGAAAGACACCAAACTATCCTAAAAGATCACGAAAGATAATGAAAAATCATGATAGATGATGAAATATTGAAAAAGTTCGTGAAACATCTTAAAAGATAATGAAATATGACGACGAATTACAAATGTTCACGAAAGACTACAAAACATCCTAAAAGATTATGAAAGATCACCGAAGATCGCAAAACATCATAAAAGATGACCAAAAATCATGAAAGATCGCAAAAGACAATGAAAGATGATGAAAAATCATGAAAGATCTTAAAAGACTAAAAAATATCACAAAATATTGTGAAGGACCATGAAATATCATGAAAGATAACAAAATATGATGAAAAAACTTGAAAATTTGCAAAATATGATGAAATATCGCAAAAGATGAAAAAATATCGGAAAAGATGATGAAAGATTGCAAAATATCACAAAAGATCACTTAATATGACGAATCACAAAATATCCTAAAATATCATGAAAGATGACAAAAGGTCACGAAACAGTGCAAAAAATCCTAAAATATGATGAAATATCACAAAAGATAACGAAAGATGATGAAAATTTGTGAAAAATCACAAAACACCCTAAAATATTGTGAAAGATGATGAAATATCACGAAATATGATTAAATATTGCAAAATATTGTGAAATTTTGTGAAACATCATCAAAGATCACAAAATATTGCAAAAAACTGTGAAAGTTGATGAAAGACCACAAAACATCCTAAAATATTGTGAAAGATTACAAAAATCATGAAAGGTCGTGGAAGATCACGAAAGATGGAAAACATCTTAAAAAATTCTGCGAAAATCCTAAAATATCGCGAAAGATGAAAAAATATTTCCAAAGATGAAAAAATATTCTGAAATATGATGAAATATAGCGAAAGATGATGAAAGATCACGAAAGACCACAAAAAATCTTAAAAGATGATGAAAATTATTGAAATATGAAAAACATCGCGCAAGATGAAGGAAAATCACAAAAGATGACAAAATATGATGAAAGATGATGAAAATTGACTAGAGATCGCAAAAAACTGCAATAGATCACGAAAGATGAAAAGAGATCACAAAATATTGCGAAGGACCATGAAAGATCATCAAAGATCATGGAAGATGACAAAAGATGACAAAATATCACGAAAGATTATGAAAGATCAAGAAAGACTGTGAAAAATACTAAAAGATCGCAAAATATGAAAAAATGTCATGAAAGATGACGAAAGATCGCGAAATATGACGAAATACCATAAAATTTCCTAAAATATCACTAAAGATGATGAAAGATCCTGAAATATGACAAAAGATCATGAAAGATGACCAAAGATCATTAAAGATGACAAAATGTTATGAAAGACCACAAAACATCCTAAAATATCATAGAAGTTGACAAAAGATCCTGAAAGATGACAAAAGATCACAAGAGATGAAAAGGCACAAAAAGACCGCAAAACATCCTAAAATATGAAAAAAGATAAGGAAAGACGATGAAAATTCACAAAAGATCTCAAAATATCGCGAAACATCTTAAAAGATCGCGAAAGATGATGAAAGATTTCAAAATTCCATGAAACACCCAAAAGGATCATGAAAGATCGTAAACAACCATGAAATATAATGAAAGACCAAAAAACATCCTAAATATCATGAAAGATGATGAAACATTGCGAAAGATGACGAAAAATCACGAAATATCACGAAAGATCACAAATATCACAAAGATCACGAAGGCCAAAAAATACGATGAAAGATCGTGAAATATCACAAAACATCCTAAAAGATGACGAAAGATGACAGAAATCATGAAAGATCATGAAATATGATAAAACATCAAGAAATATCATGGAAGACCACAAAAGATCATGAAAGATGAAGAAATATCACAAAATATCGGGAGATATTTTGAAAGGTCATGAAAGATGACAAAAGATAACAAAAGATGATGAGAGAACATGAAAGTTGTTGAAAGATCAAGATATATTGCGATAAATCCTAAGATATCGCAAATGATGAAACGATCATGAATGATTATGAAACATGATGAATGCTCGTGAAATATGATGAAAGATCATGAAAGATGATGAAATGTTGTGAAAGTCTGTGAAACATACTAAAATATCGCAAAAGAACGCGAATTATAACGAAAGACCACAAAACATCCTAAAATATCACAAAAGATAATGAAATAATGTGAATTATGACGAAAAATCACAAAAGATCATGAAAGATCGTAAAAAATGATGAAATATGACGAAAGATCACGAAAGGTGATGACACATCAATAAAGTCAACGAAACATCCTAAATATGATGACATATCTTGAAAGATGACAAAATGTTGTGAAAGATGATGAAAAATCACGAAATATCATGAAAGACCATGAAAGATCGTGAAACGTCATGAAAGATTGCAAAACATCCTAAAAGATTATGAAAGATGATAGAAAATCATGAAATATCACAAAAGATGATGAAAGATGATGAAAAATAATGAAATATCACCGAAAACCCCAAAAAATGATTAAAGATCACAAAACGCCATGAAATATCACAAATTCTTCGAAAGGCTATGAAAGATCACGAAAGATAACAAAAGATGATGAAAGAACATGAAACAACTTAAAAGGTAGCGAAGCATTGTGAAACATGATGAAATATCAAGAAATACCATGAGAAAACCTAAAATATCACAAAATATTAAAAAATATTGCGAAAGATGATGAAAGATGATGAAAGATGATGAAAAATTGCGAAATATGGAAAGATCAAGAAGACCGCAAAAAATCCTAAAATATAAGAATGATGATGAAATATCACCAAAGATGAAACAAAGTCATGAAAGACCGCAAAACATCCTAAAAGATGACAAAAGATGACAAAAAATCACGAAAGATCGTGAAAGACGCCGAACCATCCTAAAAGATCACGAAAGATGACAAAAAGCCATGAAAGATAGAAAATGATGATGAAAAAATTAAAAAAGATCACAAAAGAGCGCATGAAATCCTAAAAGATTGAAAAAGATGAAAATATATTGCGAAAGTTGATGAAACATGATGGAACATCTTGAAAAATGATGAAAAATCGCGAAAGATTATGAAATATCACAAAATATGATGAAATGTCACATAAAATCTTAAAATATCATGAAAGATGATAAAAATGATGAAAGATAGTGAAATACCACGAAACATCCTAAAAGGTTGCGAAAGATGATGAAAATTTGCAAAAGTATACAAACATCCTAAAATATCATGAAATATCGCAAAAGACTGCGAAAGATGAGGAAAGATTGCAAGACATCCTTAAATATCACAAAATATGATGTGATCTGAACTTAAACAAGAACACAATGTAATAAAGATATAGCCATAAATATAGAGATGGAGCAGAAATAACACTTCATTTGATTAATATCAAAGAACTAAAATATGCGTACATACAGAATGGAAGTAAACTACCTCAAGCGATTGTAGCTTTTCTCTAAGAAGAGACGTGGCGGAAACACGCCTCTGAAAATTGTTACAATGAGGATTGATGGAATTTTGATCATTTAGAAACAATGAGAATCCCTAAATATCTAAAAACCTAACCCTAGGAGATGAAGCACCAAAAGCTTGTGGGCCCCTTTGGGGTAAGTTGGAATGTCAACTTCCCGGTTCGTAACTTTAGCATACGATCTCCGTTTGGCTATCATAATACCTCATTTCAAAGATCTCAAAGAAGGGGCTGAAGAAAAAAAAAATTGTTCTAGTGTAGGACTTTTCCGATCTCTCAGTTTTCTGTAAAAATGTATTTTAGTCCCTTAAAATAGCTCCAAAGGTTTAGGACCCGAAAAAATGCCAAAAATAGTAAGTTGTGCTAAATTAAGGAAACTAAAAAGAAACAATGGTGGGGATCCTAGTGGAATAGGCGGGTGGCCACCAATATCCACCTGGATAATGATGAAACATTGAGAAAGATGAGGAAATATCGTAAAAGATTTAAAAAAAGATGAAAGATGACGAAAGATTGAGAAAAATGATTAAACAGTAAGAAATTCTATGAAAAATCATAAAATATGAAAAAGGAAGAAAAAAGATCACGAAAGATGATGAAATATGATGAAAGATCATGAAAGATGACGAAATATTGCAAACGATCATGAAATACCACAAAACATCCTAAAAGTTGATGAAAGATATTGAAAAATGATGAATTGTCATGAAAGATAACGAAAAAATAGGAAGGATCATAAAATACATGAAATATCGAGAAAGATAATGAAATATCGCAAAACATCCTAAAATATGATGAAATATGATGGAAAATCACTATTAGAGAACTTTTGAGGTCTAAAATGGGCCTCCTAAGAAAAATGTACAACCAAAATAAACTTTATAAGAACTAGTAGGATTCAATGTGATGATGTCAACCATGGGGGATGATTCACCATTTTTGGGGTAAAGAAGTAAAAATATTATACAATAATAAAATAATAAAACTACTTTTTCAACTTATCTCCCTAAGGTTTTACTCAAATTTTGAGTGAGAGTACTTGTTGGATGCAAATTTTAATTTCTCATCTAAGGAGTACCCATGTTGTATACTTTCGATGGACCTTGCTACACGAAAAATGAGAAATAAATGCAAAAATGTGATTGCAATCACATATTTCATGTATTTTTCATTTTTCGTGTAGCAAGGTCCCTTAAAAGTATGCAACATGGGTACTCCTTGGATGAGGAATCAAATTCTGCATCCAACGAGTGTTCCCGCTCAAAATTTGAGAAAACCCATAGGGAGATAAGTTGAAAATACGAGTTGAAAAAGTAGTTTTTTTCTTTTTTTCCCTCTCAAATTTGATGATGTAATCTAATCTTATTTTAATATTTCCACTATTATTCTATAATTTCCTTAGGAGGCCCATTTTAGACCTCACAATTCCCCTAATGGAAAGATGATGAAAGATGATGAAAAATCATAAAAGATTGCAAAAAATCATGAAATATGAAGAAAGATCACAAAAAATGTGAAAGATTACGAAAGATCATGAAAGATGACGAAAAAATAATAAATATCGCAGAACATCCTAAAATATAACAAAATACCGCGATATATAACAAAAGGCCGCAAAACATCCTAAAATGTCACAAAAGATGACGAAACAATGCGAAATATGATGAAAAATCACAAAAAAACATGAAAGATCAAGAATGATCATAAAAAATAATGAAATATGACAAACATTTGTGAAAAGTGATGAAACATCAAGAAAGTTAGTGAATCATCCTAAAAATATGATGAAATACCTTTAAAGATGATGAAACATCAAGAAAGATGATGAAAAATCATGAAATATCACAAAACATCCTAAAAGATGATGAAATATTACATAAAATAATGAAATATCTCAAAAGATGATGAAAGATGATGAAAAATCATGAAATATCAATGAAAACCCAAAAGTATGAAGAAATGTCACAAAACACCACGAAAAATCATGAAAGATCACAAAAGACTGCGAAAGATCGTGTAATATCACGAAAGATGATAAAAGATGATGAAAGAATATGAAAGATTGTAAAATATAGCGAAATATCGTGAAATATCAAGAAAGACCATGGTAAATCCTAAAATATTGCAAAAGATGAACAAATATTTCGAAAGATGATGAAACATGATGAAATATCGTGAAATATGACGAAATATCATGAAAGATCGTGAAAGATGATGAAATATCACGAAGACTGCAAAATATCCTAAAATATCACGGATGATGATCATGAAAGATGTAAAAATATCACAAAATATGACAAAATGTCATGAAAGACAGCAAAACCTCCTAAAAGATGATGAAAGATTACAAAAAATCATGAAATATTGTGAAAGACACCGAACTATCCCAAAAGATCACAAAAGATGATGAAAAATCATGAAAGATGATGAAAGATTGAAAAAGTATGCAAAACATCCTAAAAGATAATGAAATATGAAAAAAAATGACAAATGTTCACGAAATACTGCAAAACATCCTAAAATATTATGAAAGAACATGAAAGATCACAAAACATCATAAAAGATGACGAGAAATCACAAAATATCGCAAAAGACGACGAAAGATGATGAAAAATCATGAAAGATCACAGAAGACCATAAAAGATCACGAAAGATGAAAAAAATCACAAAATATCATGAAGGACCATGAAAGATCATGAAAGATGACAAAAGATGATGAAAAAACTTGAAAAAATGCAAAAGACGAAGAAATTTCACAAAAGATGAAAAAATATCGTGAAAGATGATGAACGATTGCGAAAGAAGATGAATGATCACTTAAGATGACAAAATAACACAAAACATCCTAAAATATCATGAACGATCATGAAAAATCATGAAAAATGACAAAAGGTCATGAAACAGTGCAAAACATCCTAAAAGATGATGAAATATCACAAAAGATAACGAAAGATGACGAAAAATTGTGAAAGATCGCAAAAAACCCTAAAATATTGTGAAAGATGATGAAAGATCACAAAATATGATCAAATATTGCAAAAGATTGTGAAACTTTGTGAAATATTGTCAAAGATCACAAAATATTACTAAAAACTACGAAAGATGATGAAATACCACAAAAAATCCTAAAATATTGTGAAAGATGACGAAAAATCACAAAAGGTAATGAAAGATAACAAAAGATGCAAAACATTCTAAAAAATGACGAAATATGATGAAATATCATGAAAGATTATGAAACTTCAATAAATTTTGCGAAAAATCCTAAAAGATCATGAAAGATGAAAATAGATTGCAAGAAAGGATGAAATATAGAGAAAGATGATGGAAGATCGCGAAATACCGCAAAACATCTTAAACGATGATGAAATATGACGAAATATGACGAAACATTGCGCAAGATGATGAAAAATCACAAAAGATGACAAAAGATGATGAAAATTTACCAGAGATCACATAAAACTGCAATAGTTCATGAAAGATGAAGAAAGATCACAAAAGATCATGAAGGACTATGAAAGATCATCAAAGATCATGGAAGATGAAAACATATGACAAAATATCATGAAAGATGATGGAAGATCAAGAAAGACCATGAAAAATACTAAAATATTGCAAAAGATGAAAAAAGGTTGTGAAAGATGATGAAAGTTCGTAAAACATGATGAAACACTGTAAAACATCCTAAAATATCACTAAAGATGATGAAATATCCTGGAAGATCACAAAAGATCATGAAATATGAAAAAAATGTTATGAAAGACTGTAAAATATTCTAAAATATCATGAAATATGAAAAAAGATCCGAAAAGATGAAAAATATCACAAGACCGCCAAACATCCTAAAAGATGATGAAAGATGGGGAAATATGATGAAAAATCACAAAAGATAGAGAAATATCGCAAAACATCCTAAAAGATTGTGAAAGATGATGAAAGATTTCAAAATTCCATAAAATGCCATAAAAGATCATGAAAGATCGTAAATGACAACAAAATATGAAGAAAGACCACAAAACATCCTAAAATATCATGAAAGATGATGAAACATTGCGAAAGGTGACAAAAAATCACGAATGATCACTAAATATCACGAAATATCACAAAGATCACAAAGATCACAAAATATGATGAAAGATCGCGAAATATCACAAGACATCCTAAAAGATTACGAAAGATGATCGAAATCACGAAAGATCATGAAAGATGATGAAAAATCACGAAAGATCATGGAAGACCACAAAAGATCGTGAAAGATGAAGAAAGAGCGCAAAAGATCGCGAAATATTGTGAAAGTTCATGAAAGATGACAAAATATAACAAAATATTACGAAAGAACATGAAAGATGTTGAAAGATCAAGAAAGATTGCTAGAAATCCTAAAACATCGCAAAAGATGAAAAACAACCATGAAAGATGATGAAACATGATGAATGATTGTGAAAGATGATGAAAGATGACAAAAGATGAAAAAAGATCACAAAACATCCTAAAATATCACAAAAGATGAGAAAAGGTCACATAAGACCATTAAAAATCTTAAAAGATGACGAAAGATGGCGAAAATCATGAAATATCGTGACACATCCTAAAGATCGCAAAAGATGATGAAAGATCGTGAGAGATGATTAAAGGTTGCGAAAGTTTGCGAAACATCCTAAAAGATCACAAAAGACTGTGAAATATAATGAAATGCTGCAAAAATCCTTAAATATCACAAAAGATGATGAAACAATGCAAAATATGACGAAAAATCACAAAATATCGATAAAGATTGCAAAAATGATGAAAGATTGCGAAAAATGATGAAACATCAAATAAGGTTAACAATATTTGGAGTTAAAGCATCTACCACTTAGGTAAATAGGAAATTGGGTTTACCCTTAAAACATTTAGACTTCTGTAGAAAAATAATTGTTGCCTTAAATATGTATGCTTCCAAAAACAATAACATACTCATGTTTTTGTTTTGTTGCAAGTGATCGTTGTGAGTTTTACAAATATTAAAACTCAAAATATAGGATGATTGGAAGAAAAACATGCATTACAACCACCTGGTTTGGACAAAGAAGATGGCTTATGACAGAGAGCCATGAAAACCAAAATAACAACAACAAACTGCAAGTGAACCAAAAGATGCATAAAATTTCAATCATTTCTAGGTCGAAGAAGAAAAATCCCACAATTTTTTCCTATTCATTGGTTTCTAATTAAATATTTTGGCTTCAACTCTTTATTAAATTTTCCAAATTCAAAGCTTAGGCCTAAATTATAAAATTACTCTAATTTGTTCTATTTCTTTCAAGGAGTACAAATACAAAGAGATATTTAAAAATTTTAAAACAAACAAATCACTTATACAAATTATCCTAAGATCATTCTTTTCAATATTGTAAAAAAAAAAAATCTTTAAAAAAAAAGCTTCAACACCATGAATTTTACTGGGAATTTAACCAAAGTTACCTATTTCATTTTTATTCTCTAATCCTTCCTTGAATCAATTATTTCTTTACTTTGGGGTGGCAGGAGGGGGATGGATTCTCATAAATCTCGAAGGAAACATTGAATATATTTATGCTTGGGGTCTAGGAAGGAGAATAAACAATCAAGTAGAGGCCTATGGGTTACTCCTAGGGATGAATTTGGCCCTCAACAAAGAAATTTAGGAGATCCAAATCCTTGGATACTGCATGCTAATAATAAAACATATGAGGAATAATACCCCAGCTTAGAATGCTATCCTAAATGAAGTCATCAAGAGAGCCCAAGGAATGTCCCCTCTCTTTCATAAAGTTACATTCTATCATATTCTCAGAGGAAACAACAAGGAAGCAGACACACAAGCCAACCTGGCTTGCAGGATTAAAGAAGAAGAAACATTGGTGAATTTCATTGAAGGCAACCTATGTATACCATAAGCATGATTATAAAACCTAAATCTGAGTTATTCCTTGATCAAGGAGATTAGAATAAGACTAATAACATAGAATTTATTGGGAAGGAGGGATGCATATTTCTCCCTTACCCACCTCACTCATCTAACTCCCCCCCCCCCCGCCACCCTTAGCTTTCCCCCTCCCTTGGTGGCTTGGTATATTCCCCCTTCCCCTCAACCCTCACTTCATTCCCCCCCCTCCCCCCCCCACCTGTCTTCCCCCTTCCCCTTCCCTCGCTTCCTTAGCTACCCCCCTGATTCCCCTCCCCCTCTATCCTCCCTTATCCCCTCCCTCCCCTAATCCCTCTCATTAGATTTTTCTTTCACTTCTTCTCGACGTTTGCTATGCGACCATGTCTGATCCAGCCACTTGATATATTAATCATCCTTTGTCTAATCGATTTTAACTTCCCTATGATTGCCCTAACTGCTTGTGGCAAGTCATATTTAGCGATCATGTTGCAGCGTGGCAGAATACACCATGATTTCCCTCCACCTGGTACTCGATGCTTCTCAGACATGTGTACTTTGATACTTTTCCTCAACTTCAATTGTAGATGCCAACAAATTTTTAATCGACTCATGGGAATGGTGAATTCGTGGGGTATTCATTTTCCCAGGCTCCATAAATTGCAGATTGAGCATGGGAAGGAACTTAAGATGGATTTACGAGATGTTGAGAAGGGGTAGGGGAATAATGAAACAACATTGGGATACAACCAAGTATGGTATTGTGACATCGATATGCATAGTATGGTGTATAAAGGATGTTTATATAAGGAATAACGGTCTTCTCGGAAGCATGAAGCCCCTTGATGGCATGGCTAAGGATTTCTTGGCTTTGCTCCTTTGGTCGTGGTCTATTTTTAATCACTGTGGCAAAAATCTATATGTACGGGTTGTTGGGGTGGGGGGGGGGGGGGGTTTGTTCTGCTCAGAGTGCTCTGGTGGGTCACGGTTTTTCTTGGTGGGATTTTTGGAAAGTCGGTTGGGACGAAGAATTGGGGAATTGGCCTTGAAGGTTCTGGGAAATTGTCTATTTTCTCGGGTTTTTGCTACCTAGGAGGGTCTGGGTATTGGCCTATGTATTTGTTTGGATTGTTGTTGGTCTTGTGAGACTGTTCGACATCTTGGGATTTTCTGTCACCTTGTGTATGTTCAATTACCGAGGAAAGAGTGTGTGTCTATCAGCATGAGCGGGAAAGGTAGCTCGGTCATGGAGAGCACTGGCTCAGGTTTCTGGAGCCTTCGTAGACCCAAGATGGAGAGTGAAAGTTAAAATTAGGCTCGTCAGAGTGGTAAAAGTAAAAAAAATTGTGAATTATGTGCTCAGGAACATGGAGAATTCAAGAATGAGATTTCTATTCTCCAGATTTGTGTGCATCAACATGATAAAGATGCAATTGGCATGGAAGAGTGATAGTTGGAAAAATAATAATGAATACAAAGGCTTGAAGATGAGGTAGTTGTAATAAGGCTGGAGATAGAAGGGATAAATCTCAATTTGGATGAAAGTAGCAAGAACGAGGAAGAGGAGCTCAAATCCATGGATCTCAATAATCCGGCCTTGATGGAGGAATAGGAACCATCTCAGTTTATGCCAATTTTTGTTTTTATGTTGAAACATACACGTATATACTTATTAATTTAGTTTTGTAATGTATTTATTAGTAGGAAAATAGTGGTAAATTTTTACTGTGGAATGGTAGGAAAAACAACTCAAAAACGAGTTGGAATCAATGTATCATCTGTAGCCAGGGAAAGACATAGAATTTTGTTGTAAAATCCCGCATTGCACGCGAGCAGACACATTTTAGTATATAAAAAATATGCTCTTTAATAATGGTTTAAAGAATATATATTTCTTCACTTTTCCTTTTATGCATAGGAGATATTATGAAAGGTTTATTGAACATAGGTTACAACTTCAATAGGAATAGCGTGAAAACAAATGAAATCCCGAGCATAGAAATAAAATGCAAATCAAAACTGCCAGTGATAAAATGTAAATTCAAACAATACGATGTATATCCGCTATAAGATAAGGAGGTGTGCATGTGGTGAGGACCAATTGTGAGTTGAGAAGGTGGATAGGTGGTGAGGAGTCACTTATCCAAACAATGAAGTGGTGAAGCAGTGAGCCTCACACTTCAAGTACACCATTATTCACCTTGGCTGCAACATTGTTCATTGTTCAAAGCATAATATCTAGTGTCAAAGGTAGGCATTCAAATATTTCATTGTTTAAGGCATCAAAACTAGTGTAAGCTTTAGAGTCTATCTAAGTAAACACATAATCGAAATCAAGTAGAATATAGTAGTTATGAAATTATCTCAGGTCACATTTGGAGATGTGTTTGTAAAGCTGGAAATCTTAGTGAAGATTAAGAAATAAAAATGGATGTTCCCATAGATGGTCATAGTTGGCTCCTGCCACCTCTTCTTCCAAATTATCTTGGAAATGCTTTTTTTATTGCTTCTTCTATGGATCTTGTTGGGGACCTAATTTTATATCTTATATATTATGTTGCAAGCATCATTAAGGTTTGGTTAGGATGGATGATGAATAATTGAGGTATACTTTAGAGTATTTGTAATCACGCCCTCATTTGAATGCTTTAGTTCAAGGATGTCATACATATAATTCTCCTAATATTTGTATCATAATTTGGGGTTGAATTCCTATTCACGATGTGTATTTTGGTTGGGTAAAACCAATATATATAGGTCTTTCCATCATTGGTTTAGAAAATCAATTTTCATTTTTTCTAGTCTAGTTAATGATGGAAGTTTGACAGTTGCAATAAAATTATAGAAAGATCATATGGATAGTTTTAAAAATTGTTCTATGGACTCAATGAATTATAAATAAGTTGAATGAGTTCATTAAAATTATTATACAAATTCAGGGAAGGTCAATATTCATTAGACCTCTGATTAATTCTCACGACAAAGCTTCAATCCATCCCTCACCAAAATCTTGATTAACGTATGTAGATTCTACAAACATAAAACAAAATTTCCCACTTGTAGAAATTCAGTGATAGCTTTCATCTCAACCACCACTTAGTTCATGATTTACTAAAAATTTACTATTATGGGCATAATTGGGAAGGTGACAATCACTAAAATGATAAAATCCATTGATGAACCCTAATAAAAGAATAATCTACAATTTGTAACAAGAAAATATGGCACTAAAAGACTTATAATACAATAATATGGATGTAGCTCTTGTAACATTTGGAAATTATTAGAAATACAAGCTAAACAAATCTCATAAATATTAGGGTAACTAAATTAGTTTAATTTTGTACATTGCTTCGTTCCTACTTTAGAATGCTCTTAAACAAAATACAAAGGATGAAAATATGGTAGCAACCAATATTTTGTGTTATGAATCTCTTAGTTGTGGATGGATTATTTAAAATGAAAATATATTTAGATGGGTTTCTTATATCATAGAAGCCTTATTATTTAAGTTCCAGTAATGTATATTACAAATGAATCCCAACTAGAAATAGATAATACAAAGGTGTTGTAGAAAGGTATAGACTTCAAGAACAACATGGGATGTTCCTTCAGAACTTAAATACAACCCTAGATACATGGTTTCCTCACAAATTAAAAATTAAACTCTATTTTAATCCAACCATTAGATACACAAATTATAATAATAGAAGGTAGAAATATATATAATAGTGAAACTATAATTTTAGAGCTTTTACACTTTTCCAAACAAAAAATATTACAACTCCCATAAATGAAGAAAACAATTGAGGGAAAGGATGCACAAATGTTTGAAATGTAGAACAAATACACAACATATTGAGAGGAGTTACCAGTACCACTGCATGCTGAGTCTTGACTTTGAAATTCAAATTTATAGCTTTCGCAAACAAGCCTCTTGCATTAGATATGATCGTTGACTAACTAGACACAAACTCTGAAAAATGGTAACAAGACTTTTGAATCTTTAAATAGAGATGACAAGAAGACTCTTGAATCTTTAATTAGAGAAAACATTCTTTTGTGACCATTTGTTCCAAAAAACGGGGCCTATTTTCTCCAAATTTATTCCAATACCATGAAATAGGGGTGAATGAAAGCAATAAGCTCATTTTACACCAAATGGGGAGGGAAAAATAGCTATTGTAAATCCCAATTCTTGCAAATTGGGGAAAATGGAAGGTTGTAGATCCTAATTTTAGGGGCTAAATTTATATCTCTCCCTATCCCTTGAAATAAGTTTGGGTTAATCTCCATACCTATATTTTTTATAAAATAAATTTGGGGTGATTAATAATAATGCACTATGATACATAATTTTTTCCCAATCAAAATTTGAAAACCCTTAACTTTTTCCAATAGAGAAATTATTCCCCTAAAATTTTCCATGTATAAGAGATTAGATTCAAGGCTTATGACAACCATACAAAAATAAATCAATAATCAAACATGCATTACAAGATCACATACAAACTTAGTAGGAAAACAACCATAACATTAAAGATATCAAAGACATAACCATTCCTCAAATTCCATACACTGTGATTATCAATGTATAAGGGAACATAGCTATAAGTATACATATATGAACACTTTCAATTCAAAAGGTAGTCATATGAAAACTATAGAACTAGAAATATCATTCCATTTCGTTTAATTTACATTACAAATTAAAATTCAACAAAGTACTTATCTGAAAGTGGTCGCTTGCAACTAATGAATGGTGAGCCTTTTGCTACCCATCCATAGGCTCAATTGTCCACTCTGTTCTTTGTAGCTTCCCACCCTCAATCTAGACCATGAATTCATGAGAGAAGTTCACTCGCTCAGTCATGATGGGGTGAAATAATGAAGGTCGCTCTCCTACATCAACATAAATTCACCAAGTTCTCTTTCAATCCCATTAGACCCAAAGAATACACATTTCTATGGGTGGTTTCTTATCAAAATTTTCACAACACAAGGGACCCCTTTATTACTTAAAGTGTCCCTTGAATGCCTCCCCTCTCGGTGCTTTAGTTCCTTTCCTAGGAAGCACCTAGAACACAACTCTCTATCAGGAGGAAATTCATGAAATGATGAAGGTCACTCTCCTTCATCCATAGAAATCAAGAAACTTACCTTTAAACCACTTTGAGCTAATATCCTACACAAATGATGGATGGATTCTATGCTACCTTGCATAGTGTAAAGGATTCCATACACTACTTCATTAGTCCTTTAATATCATATCCTCTCAGTGCTCAATACCTTGCTCAACAATCACCCATGACATATATATGCACAACAACTTGGGTTTGGGACACTTACACTCAAATTTATTAGTCTATAATTGTATCTATTAGATCCATCATCGTGTTTCAATGTCTAGAGATCCTCCTCTGTTATCCATCCATGAATCTCTCCCTTCACATCCACACCAACTCATGGTTAGATTCAAAGCTTCTTCCCCTTATCATAAACTTCTATTGGTACTTTCCCACCCCTTGGTTGAGATAGTTGGGTAGAAATCTCAACCATCATAATTATGGGAGTTTAGCTCAACTACCCACTCTCCCATTAATTTCTTTCTTGTGGGAAGAGTATTTCTAAGTCATGTTTTCAAATATTTCGCTCAAATAATAATTTATTGGCATGGGTTAATTCAATAGAATAGTATTTCCACCATATACCCATTTCCAACTCCCTCTCATGGCTCATGGTCCGAATCAGTGCTCCACCCATTTCATTAATTGTTTGGAATTTTAATTAAATACAATACAATTATTATAAGTTTTAACCCATTCAAATTTACATGGCCATGTAGGAATCATTAACATAACTAATTAGATCATTATAGGGGAAATAAAATAGGAGTGTTACAATAATGTAACTTAAAATATTTTAAATTACTCACATTAGGTTTAAGTAATCGCTAACTACATGTAAAGTTGCATGGAGTTGTTTGTTCCATCTATCGTCAATGCTTTTCTATTGAGTAAGATATTTTTTTCTTTATCACCATACATTGTCTTTATTTACTCTTTGGCTTGATCAATGGTCCCATAAATAAGACCCATGGTGGGTTTATCACCATCAAATATTCACAACACGTTCACAAGATGCTCACTAAATTGTAATATATCATCTTCCTTTTCCTAAAATATTTTTCAAAATTTTGTCAACTAGGTCTTTCCCTTTCATATTTTTTCTCATCCAAGATGGATTCCACTCATCACAAGAAAACATATTTCACAAGTTTACTTTTTTCTAGATCATGTATTTCAATGATGTAATAAAGTTAATTGAAAATGATGTAGTAGCTAATTGAACAAGGTATTTTCATCTGATGTTTTTCCTCATGAGGTACAAAACCCATGTTAGGTTGTACATGTACTAGGCTATTCATTTTGATTTTTATGCACAATTATTTACTTGCTCAATTTTTCCAATACCCTTAAACATGAGGTCCCAACAATGGGTTGCACATGGAGTTCATTTAATGGTGGGTGTCTTTCTTCCAATATCCTTCCAATTGTAACATAGTTGGAGGCATGGTTTGTGATGACTAGTACATAATTTTCCTCCTTGACATCCTCAAATACTTCATTAAAAAGATGAAGTAATAATTTTGCTTCATTCATTTAATCAAATGTTTCCACATATTCAAAAAATACGGCTCATTTAAGTCATGCAATTATAAAATAAAAAATGATGTGGGATCTTCCATCAATCCATCTACTATACATGATTTCACACCCTATTTTAGTCCATGGTTCCTTGATATAGGATTCGTATTGAGTAGTTATATTGTTTTTAATATATTATATGCTTTCAGGGTGGAAAAATTAGATAAATGAACTTACATGAGCAATTTTAATGGTGGGACCTAGTTTGGAGAATCAGGGTAAAAATAATTCATAACTAGTTAGAGGCCTTAAATGATGTTTTTTGGGGGTTAAAATTTATTTTCTTAATTTTATCAACCCCTAATTTTATTTCATAAATATATACCTTTCTATCAGTACAAGAATCATGTTAATCAGAGTTTGGATGCAAAAGTTATGCTTCATGGAAGTTGACGTATTGTGATAGACCACCATAATTCAAGAGGATGCCATGTAAACCCTTGTAGATAATCTAAAATGGGATATCCACATGGGAAATATGAATAAAACTCTAGAAGGGTCGAGTTGTAACTCATATATAGTGTTGAATGGGTTAAATTTAACCCATATTTGGCTATCAGGTTGTGTTATAGCTAGGCCACTAGCAATAAAAGGGATTCCATTCGATTCGAATGCATTTTGTTCCATAACAAAGTAGAGTAGTTGAGAGTGGATAGAGAGATGGTATAATATAGAGGTTTTGTGTTTTTTAGGATCCCATGAGACACATGCATCACTCCTTTGCATTTCTATCACTTCCATTTAGAGAAAGAGAGAGCATATTAATCTCACCTTCCAATTGGGTTTTTCCATGAAAAGGTTTCCCAGGTCATATTTGGTGTTCATTGTGATTGGTGTTTTTTTTCATTGTTCTATATTTTACACATTATATTTATTACATGCATAAGTAGAGAAAAAAATAAATTAATAAATCCATAAAATAAGGAAAATTAAGCATCATAATATAGATTTCATATTTCAAACTATTTTTCATCATATCCATTATGACAAACTATACCATGGAATATCCATGGAAGTTTATGAATAATATTGGTGTCAAAGTAGGTTTCTTTGGGTATTTTAAGGGAATTTATAGGGGATACAAATCAATTTAAGAAGAAATTCATAAAACCCTAGCCATGACCGACAAATCTATTTTTAATAATCCTTGATATCTAGTAGAGGAGAGTTTTGTGAGGCTGGAATTGAAAAAGATGGAGGATCCAACTCAGAGGTTAGATAAGTGGAAAAATCAAGGGATAAGGAAGAAATGGAGAATGATTCTAAGAAAGAACCCGAAAAATAACAACCCACTGCGAGCACTAGGAACCATTCACAGTGCACATTTAAGATGGAAGTGAAGCTTGACATCAAGTTGTATCAATTTGATATTGAAACTTTGAAATTAAATCATTGGTTGCAAAAATTAGAGTTTTATTTTTAGTTTTCACCACGTATAGGGGGAAAAATAATTTTCTCATTCAAAACCACAAGGTCATGTTTTGACCTGGTGGGAAATCCATACAAAACCCAGAGGATTGAAGGGGATTCTCTAGTGATTAAGTTGGAGGATTTAAAAAAACTCATAAATTCATAATTCTACCTTATTAGTATGTATAGGACCAATGGATCTGGTGGAATTACTTTAAGTAGAAACACAAGTAGAGTATACATGAATACACAAAAAAATTAAGGAAGATGGAAATAATGCCATGTATATTTCTCAATAACCTATATGTACTCCTCAATTATCCGGGGGGGTCTACATAGCCATCTATGGAAGCAAGTGATGCTATTCAAACCTAGAAAAATGAATGGGGCTTACATACAATAACAATACCTAGAGAATATAGGCTAGAAGAAAGGGTTTTCAAGTGGTTGAAAGAAAAAGGAACACTAGGAAGCTTCCAAAGAAGGGAAGAAGAAATGGAAAAGGGAAAGGACAAAAAGACAATAACCACATCAAAATAGTGCAAATATCTTAGCAACCATTGCAACAATTGTAACATTTATGGTCACACTTAGGAGAAGTGTCGGAAACTGCATATAGAACCCAACCTAAAGAATTAGAAGAAGGATGGGAAGAAGAAAAATATCATGGACACATATTTGATAATCAAGTGGAAATAAGCCTAGATGTGGATGAGAAAAATTTATTTACATTAGTGCAGAAGGGGGTGAATCTAAGGAACCCTTGAGAAGGAAATGACCAAAATCTTCCATATCAATATGCACGTCAAGAAGAAAAGAATTGATTCTTTCTTTGACTTAGTATCATATGAAAATATCATTGCATTAGAGCTAGTCGACTAACTAAATTGGAGGTTTAAGGTCATCCTAGTCTATATCTATTGGGATGAGTAAATAAAATGCAGAAATAAATGTAAAATATAATTTGCTATCAACGCTTATTTTATTAATGAAATAGAATTAAATGTGATTTCACTTGATGTATGTGGAGTGGTGTTTGAAATTCATTATATGTACATGAAAGATACAATATTTATGTGGAAATACAACCAATGATTCCTCGTCAAGGACAAAAAGTCCTTCCCTATTAATGCGCACAAGGGAAAGTATATATTTTTGCTGGTAAGTTCCAACAAAGCCAAGAAAATGTTTCGTTCTAATAAGAAGTATGTTTTTTCTATTTAAAAGAGAAACTCAATTTGTATAAGATTTAGTGAGAGCAAAGGAATATCTGGTGGAGTGTACTAAGGAATAAATATAACAATTGGAAGAGTTACTATAGACATGCAAGGGAGTGTTTCAAGACCCTGAAGGGCCACCACCCAAGGGGAAAGTGGAGCACGCACGCTAATTGTTACTGGAAACTCAATTTCCAAATATCAAGCTATACAAGTAGTCAATAATAGAATCAAACAAGGAGAGGATGTAGTGGCAATAACTATTGGAGCAAGATGTTATTAGATCAAGTAACTCACCATGTGGGTCACCCATCATAATTGTGCCTAATAAGGATGGGAATTTGTGAATATGCATGGATTAAAAGGCATTTAACAAAATTATGCCCAAAAAAAAGTCCCCCCTACCCAGGATAAAAAATCTATTGAACCATTTTCAACGAACAAAATACCTCACCAAGTTGGACTTAAATTCAAGATATCACTAGGCTTGAGTCAAAGAAGAAGATTCTTAGAAATCTACTTTTAAAACCAGACAAGGTTTGTATGGGTGGTTAGTCATACCATTTGGTTTATGAAATGCACCAACTATGTTCATGATATTATCTAATGATATACTAGGCCCATATTTAGATTCATGTGTTATTATGTATTTGGATGATATAATAGTATACATTGCTACTTAGGAGGATCACATCTCACATTTGATGCAGGTGCTAAAAACATTGAAGAAGCATTGAATACTAAAAAGTATTAAGAAATATGAGTGTTCACAACATTCGTTGGTGTATTTAGGATATGTTATTTTTGGAGGAGAGTTGAATATAGATCCTTCTTGTTACACAACATTTTGTCACTGTCCCTGCAAACCCTCATCTCGTACATTGGAGGACTATTCCCGTGACCTGTGAACAGTAAAATGTCCTGAAAACACCTTCATGGCATCCTTTTGCATAAGGACAAACATTCTCCTGAAGAACATTTCCTCTGAAAAACCCTAAAAATAGATGTTTTAGCCTTGGCGCGACTAGCCGGTTCATCCCTCGTGCCAATGGGGGAAATCCACACTAGAGGGTGGGCCAACTGGTGCTCTTTCCCTGTGTTTCACTCGTGCCAAGATTATTAAGGGATGTTTTAAAAAAAATAAATGACGGAAGTTTGATTCTAACAAACTCCAGAATGAATCATCAAAAGGAGTTGAGTGGTTTGGCTCTGGATCTCTATGTATAGGAAGTGGTTTTCCACCTATCATGGAACCTTCCTAAGAGATAGGGCCTATCCCATGATTATAGGGATCCCAACTTCATTTCCTCCATCTATAAAAGCTTGTCCTCTCTATTAGCAAGCTAGCTGAACTTGTAGGAAGGAAACTATAGCTGGGCAACGATTGAGAGCTAAGACAAAGAGAATCTTGTAAGAGAGAGAGATTCGTCCAGATTCCCCACAGGCTTTGTTGAGACATGTTCCACTGCAAGCCCAACCGAAGGAAGATCATAGCATCAGAGCATTTGGTTGTAATCTCCCTTTTGTCATTTATATTATAAGCGACTTTGATTTTGGTTCCATTCATGTGTTCATTTCTTTATGTAATGCAATTAATTATATCCCCTTCGACTGATATATAGTTGCATGCTTTAGATGTTACGTTGCATGTCGTCATTTCCCTGCATGTGTACAGGTGTCCAGACATGTTGAACAGAAGGATTGTGATCTGCCAAGCGAGGGACGGGAAGCATCATATTTTCTCTGACGGCAACTGTGTGGGATTTGAGGTAGGCTACTCATCGCGATCTTTGTCTTTTTATAACTAGGAACCAATGTCATTGCATGACGTGATTGTTGCTAGACCTGATCTGGGCTAGTGGGATCGCCTGTTTCCGTAGAGGGGATTTACCTCCTCAACACTTCTAAGATGGAGGCCATCATGAAGTTGCTAGTTCCTACCATTGTCTTTGAGGTCAAGAGTTTCATTGGGGAAGGACAGTACCTAAATAAATTCATAGCCTCATTTTCACCAGTAGCAACACCACTCCAAGACATAATAGTGAGTGGTAATAGTTTTAAATGGGGAAAGGGTTAGTAGAAGAACTTTGAGTACTTAAAGAAGAAAACTAGTCAAACATTGGTTCTTGCATTAGTGAACTTATAACATCCCTTAGAAGTGGAGAAAAATGTGACTGGGTATCATATGAGAGTGGTACTAATAGAGAGAGGAAGGGCCATATGTTACCATTCTAAAGTAATTCATGGGGTAGTTATCAACTACCCTACCTAAAACAAGGATACATATGCCCTGGTATAAGCTTTCAAAAAGTGGAAACACTATTTGATGGGAAAGGACATTATAATGCACACAAATCACCAACCAATTCAGTATCTGCAGGCTCAAATTTAGTTACAAGAGAACATACATTACAAGTGGATGGGGTTTTTATGGAAATTTAATTTAGTGATCAAATATAATAAGGGTGGCACAAACAAGTTGGTTGACATGTTTGAAATTCCACCCACATCAATGATCACAACTTTTGGAAATCTGATGCACATGGATCCTTTCACCCATGATGCATACACAGAGGCATATACAGGGGATGAGGAAATAAAGGAGGTGTTTTAACAACTGTTGAGCCAAATTCGTGTGCATGACATGGAAAAAAAGTTGACTATTATCTCTAAAATGGGTTACTCTACAGGTTGGACAAGTTATATGTTCCTAAAGGTGAGTGACTGCAAATAATTAGAGAATCTCACACCTCTAAGGTTACAGGGAATTTTGGTGTAGGGAAAAAAATCGCCAACTTACAGAGGTATGTGTATTGACCCAAGATGTAGTTAGGTGTAACACCCCCTTTCCACATCTACCCATGTAACCGACCAACCAGGGTAAACATGTGACGAGAGGATACTATAATGAGAAACACATCAACATATCTTAAGGAAGTGGAACTATTGGAAACACAACATACATACCTTGTACAACAAAAAAAACACCCTCGGAAGGTAACCCAACCTTTCATGCCTCTTACACCTGGGTCACACTGAAATTTTGACCTCTTTGAGCCATATCCGCAGGAATAAAATTGCATGCCAAGGGTCAGGAGGATATATCCCAAGGCATAACACTGCATGCCAGTGACCAGGGCCCCAAAAACTCAGTTTTGTGTCTGCAACTTTGGGTTTTGAGCCACCTTTTCAACCCTAGATCCCAGTGCTTTACCTAGAACTTCATGGAAATTTTAGAGATGATAAATAGAAATAGGAAAATGATAAGGAAGCAATAACATAACTAAGAACTCATCTGGACCCCTCCAAGTCATGACAGGATTTTTTTTCAAACATGTCACAAACATTGAAACTACAGCTGTAAACAATAGATCTGAGCATAGGGGTCTCATACTTATCTGAGAATCACTAAGAAGAATTGTTCCCTTACATAATTAGCTGCAATACAATCTATTTGACCATATATAGAATGTGCATTAATTTACAATTAAATACATGGATAGAGACATACATCGTCATTGATAAAATACATGCTTATAACTAACATAATAATAATATAAATACCATGGATACAACAAAAATAGAATCCACATATTAACTATTACATTTATTCATCAAATATCAAAGGAATGAGTTCTTCATTAATGAATGTAGAAACCAACTGGAGATGGGACTTCCATGTTCCACCTGACCATAGATTGGCTGAGCCAAGTCTCACTTCATCCAATTACCCCCATGCCATATTCCAAGCATGAATGTGAGATCTCATCAAAAACACCAATTACAATCAATCCAGGGCTTCCAAAGGCTAAACCACATCAACCCTTAACCAGTGAATCCACCTCAAGGTCGGACATCACAACCATCACAGATTGGTCTCTATCCAAGTTTTTCTAGGACTCCAGAGTGTTTGTTCCAAATAGGTCTTCCAGGACTAGTTACTAAACCCCAAATGTTACAGGGATTCCAGAGAGTTTTTTCAACTAGAGCGTTTTTCCAACCAGAGCTTTTAGGAATAGTAACTCAACCCACCTATGGCTTCCAGAGTATTTGTCCAACCAAGGATTCCATGAATAGTAACTCAACCCACAATTGTTTGTCGGGCTTCCAGAGCATTTGTCCAACCAAGGCTTCCAGGAACTAATAACTCAACCCACAACTAAGCAATCATGAGAACCAACCAAAAAAAAATCATTG
The DNA here is from genome assembly GCA_034641835.2 of Pinus albicaulis. Classification (NCBI taxonomy): domain Eukaryota; kingdom Viridiplantae; phylum Streptophyta; class Pinopsida; order Pinales; family Pinaceae; genus Pinus; species Pinus albicaulis. Next base: position 991,131,333 of record CM076569.1, on the reverse strand, counting down.
GAAATAAGCCCACAACACCATGGCTATATAAGAAATGGCAAGACTAGGAAAATCCACATGCATACACCATGCATGCCAAAACTAGTGAGGAAAACATGCATGCAACTTGGTAACTACAATCAAAACCCATTGTAAATGCTAATTCCGGCATCCACTTGCACTTTCATGCTATTCCTTTTCCTTCTTGCTCCAAACCACCAAGTATCCACACTCTCCAAGAATGCTCCAAGAAAACTCTAAGTATCCAAGAGTATGAGAGAGAGAGAGCTCCAAATATGCACTAACAAAATTTTTGAGAAAAAATCTTTCCCATTGATTCTCAAAAGCCTTTTTATCAATGAGGCCTCTAATTTCTTCATTTTCCTTTAATTTTCTCCTAATTTCCATTATTTTCATAAATAAAATGGCAATTAATGCCTCGTGGATTTCCAAAGACTTTTCCATTGCCTTTTCCAATTTCCTTTATCCATAATAAACTGAATGAACACCTGCTTGGATGTCTTTTCCAAACATTTAGCTTGTAATACGTGTCCCATCAACAATGGTCTGATATTTTTTACATTGATTTTTAACAAGGTATATTATAGAACCCTCCCCCTCGGGGAAACACCATCCTTAGTGTTCATTGACACCTACAAACTAGAAAATTAATAAAGATAAAACATACTACCTATGGTGATTTATAACACAACTGTTGTGGTATTTACAATGAATAACCTACTCAAAATAAAAAATCATCAAGGAAAACATACCATGTACTGGAGCTTTATAACACAACTCATTACGGTATTTACAATAATATACACATATATACATTTTATCAACGAACAACTAAAAGGATACAATGCCTATATCAACAATAAAGGAACCCAGAGGCTCACACCTCCACCCTCAAAGTAATACTAGGATTCACCTCCTTCCCAGGAAGTCCATAATCCACTACCAAGTCCAAGTTTGCATCCAGTGTCCACCGCTGCAATCTTGTGCTACTTGTCCTCTAAGTGAACGATTACTAGCTCATTGTTCTAGGGCACACTCCCAATGTGCATTTTATTCCATCTAGAAATTCTAATGAAAAAAAACATCCATCCTCGACCTTCCCTTCTCTGCTATACAGTCCCTCGGGAAATCTGGTCACCCCCTTCCATGTAGTCACACATCTTCCAAGTTCCGTTGGCACCCTCATCCTAGGAAATCCAAAAGCCAAGGCATATCCCTGCCTCAAAACCATCATACCAATCATAAAATGCTCATGGAAATCAAAGGACATTATTGGGTACCAGTGTCCCACAATGGCCCTTCTCCTGAAGTGCTTTATCAACATACTGCCACATGTTCCAATTCATTTTGTTGTTGTTGCTAATTATTGCAGTCAGTTTCAACCATCCAAAATTTTCCATTACATGTGTTGGGAAAAATACTGAGAGGGGGGTGTGAATCAGTATTTAAAGCTTGATAATTTTAACTTTTTCTTTATTGAATTCCATACGTGGCTTTAATGAACCCAACTCGCGTATACACGCGCATATACCAATAGAAACTTGCGTATACTGATATAATTTTAATGTTAGAAAGAATTTTCAGAAACAATATTTAACTCAACTTATCAGTTATGCATATGTTAGTTTAGCAGTAAATATGTGTAGTAATAGCAAAATAAATCATCACACAAGAGCAACACACATGAACACCAATATTTAAGGTGGAAACCCAATTGGGGAGAAAACCACCGTTTCTGTTGTATCTGTCTTCAATATTTATTATATGGAAAACTTCTTACAATATTGTACTAATGCAGACTCATATCAATATGCAGCCATCTACCTGCAGAAGGTTGCAACCTTCACTTGTTTTCCAGCTGTAAATGGAAGGGAGATACAACCCCCTGATCTTGTTTACCAACCACTACTGGAAGGGAGCTTCAACCCCCTGATCAGAACACCAGCTTCTACTGGCAGGAAGCTTCTACTTCCACACTGAAGGCTACAACCCTCAGAATCACTGCAGACCACATTTCATCAATTTTCATATTGGATCACACAACTTCAACACAACCCTTCTGAAATATCAACATCAATAAACTTCACCCAATACATCAAACCGAACAGTGAGATCACTATAATCAGAACACTGTAATAACTAGATTTCAAGACCAGTATGAAAAATCAAATTCAACCCTGAACATTCATTATCTCAAACGACATATGATACTTTGCTTCACTGAACCCGTGAGTATACGCGCATTGCTTAACACCAACTTACGTATAAATATGTGAATACTGTTTTTCAGAATATGGTCAGTCTCAGATCTAGATTTGAGGCTTTCATTCAGACATCTTTCCAGTACTGCAGAACCTTGATCAGTCAGTCATCATAAAACATATTTACTCACTCATTTATCAGATTTGTACATAATCAACTTAGAAACATATACAACATTCAAGCAACCCAGATCTACATGAAGACTTCATTTACAAACAACAGAAAAATAGCAGCAATAAATAGAAAGCCTCTGCAATAAGGTTCAGAAAACCCTGACTTCCATACGTGCCTTTTCTAAAACAAATCCGCGTATATATGTGCTTTTATTGAGACAAAATAGCATATAGATCTGTAAATATTAATTCTGCAAAATGTTTCAGATCTAGAACTTACCTATATTTCTTCACTCCACTTTAGAAAACATGCGCCAGGTCTTAGATCTAATCATCTCTTCAATAGATCATGCAAGAACATAGTCATTTTAGGTCTAGAGATCCCGATCCATTAATCTATCCAAGGGTGCATCATAGATTCATATTTATCAATAAAACAGAGTTCATCCTATGTAGATATACTTTAGAGAGAAGTATTTAGTGATAGCCCTTACACATACACACTTTTTCACTATGATCTTCTTCTCCTTATAATATAGATTTAGCCTTTACCAATACCATGAGTCAAAACCACACAACTACCGATGGTATTCTTGGACGAAATCAAATAGATGACACAACGCTCAATACTATGGGCTAATACCATGGTAAAGCCTCCTGATATCTTATTTTTAGAGAAAAAAAGGCATACGCGACTTGGATCATTCTTATCCGCATGTATACATGAATTGGCCTGAACAAACCCGCGTATAGAACCTTCAATATGAATATTACCAAATCTTCTGCTCGACATTACACATTTCTTTTGATAGACTCCTGAGCTTCTACTGAAGACATATACTCCATCTTTTACTAGAGAGTTTCCATCAAGGACAACATATTAATACATCAGAATCATATTGCAAACAATCTCCCCCTTTGGACTTGATGGCAACCATGATGGTGTTTGATCACCACAACATATAGATACATTAAACATAACCAAAATTCAAACACCCAAAATCTTCCCCCCCTTTGACATCAAGGGCAAAGGGCACTATTTTGACCATGCTCCCCCTAAGGTCATGCTGAATCTCCAGATAGATTTTTCAGACTCTATAACTCAACCGAGTATGATCACCAAGGACTGATACTTACATCAAAGATCCAACCAAGTGGAATTACATAATTGCCTCAACTACCCAACCAAGTGGGTTTACAAAGTAGAACAAGCCCTTACATGACTGAGTATAACAATTTACATCATGAGTGTCAATGGTCCATTTTCATTAAATTACAGAAATGAATTTTCATAAATAGGACCAAAAGATCTCAAGAGAGAGATCATATATCAGAAACCAGTCAGAATGCAAACAATGCATCCTTTTTAGCAAGATAGGTGATCCCCCTAAGCTGATGCATCCTGAACACCTTCAACAACCAATTCATCAAAGCATCTTCATTAGAGAACAATACATAAATATGAATACTGGAACAACAAAATATATTACCCATAGCACCACAACTATTATGAGCACTGACCCATAGAATTTTCGTCAGCAAAACACATACGTGGTTTTATGCACAAAAACTCGCATATATACGTGATTAGTCTGTAAGAAACCAGTGTATCAAATTTAAACTTCTGAAATTAAGAAGATTTGATTGGAGAGGCAAAGACAACTCCCATATTTTGTCTGAGATATTCGAATGCTTCCCGGGGAAGAGGTTTAGTAAATATATCAGCAACTTGTTCTTTGGAGGGAACATACTCCAATTTAACCTTTTTTTCAAGCACTTGTTCACGTAGGAAGTGATACTTGATAGGAATGTGCTTGGTCTTGGAATGCATAATAGGATTCTTTGAGATACTAATAGAACTTGTATTATCACATAAAATGGAGATGGGAGGTGAACATTTGATTTGAATGTCTTGTATAGTCTGTATCATCCAAAGGAGTTGTGTGCAACATGATGCATCAATCACATATTCTGCTTCTGTTGTAGATAAGGCAATAGAACTTTGTTTCTTGCTAAACCAAGATACTAATCAGGGCCCCATATAGAATGCACCTCCACTAGTGCTTTTTTTATCATCAACATTTCCAGCCCAATCTGCATCTGTGTAAGCATGAAGAGTGAGATCATCATTCTTTGGATGCCATAGACCAAAATCTTTTGGCTCTTGTAGATATTTGAATATTATTTTTACAGCCTGAAGATGAGACTCTTTTGGATTAGCTTGGAATCTTCCAACAATCCCAACTGCATGCATGATGTCTGGTCTTGTCCCGGTTAGATAAATCAGACTTCTGTTAGCCACCAATAAAATTTGTCATATCAAATGGTGGCTAAAACATTTTTGGAGCCTTCAAGAAACAAGTTTTATTGTAAAAAAGTGTTATCTCTTGAAGACTCATGAAGACATCATGCCCTTGGTTCAATCTTCACTGCTGGTTCCATTTTTAAACTCAGAAATTTTGTTGATTCCATAGATAAAAGACTGCTGCAAAAGCCACTTTTCCTTTCCCTCCACCTCAAAACTAGCCTTCATTTTTCCTCCTCTTTTCCTCATATAACTTCCTTTGTTTTCCTTTTTTCCCATTTCCCCTACATAAAATCCACATCACAGAGTTTAAAACTCCTTTTTGAACTCTGCCAAAACCCCCAAATCCATTAGAAAACTCTGAAAATTTCATAAAAAATAATTTTTTTCACTAAGGGTTTAAGCCCCCTTGGGCTAAGTCCTAAACCACTTCCCCACATGTGCCCATGCCCTAGAACCAAGCGTTAAGCCCTTTCGGCGCTTATCGCATCGGAAAAAATAAAGCGCGCAAGTTTATTTTTCATGGTTGAAACCTCTGATGCGATTAAGCCCTTTGTACATAGCCCCCAATCTTATTATCACTCCATATAGCCCCTGTGGCCGCAATCGGGCGCTAAAACATTGTATATTTCCATCTCCGAGTGATATTTTCCTTTGTAAAGTCATAAACCCACTTTTTCCTAAGTTTGGTCTAAACACGCCCATACAATGTTTTTTTTAATATAAATGGGTAGATTGAAAATCCCAATCACGTCGGAGAAAATCAAAATGGGTAGATTGAAAGACCAAGCCCGACCTTCCGATCCCGATTGGCCCTCATACATATAAGCCCCGGACCTATTATCTTTCATATAAACCACGGGCCCCGCAGCCTGGCGCCAAGCCATATCATATATATATAACCTGCCTGATACATAAAACCTTTGTATTTCATAAAATTTTGGGTTATCATGTATTATAAGGGTTTCCGCCTATTTCATATTTGAGAGATTATCTGTCGTTGATCTTGAGTCGATCAAACGGCCCGCGCTACATCGCATCGCAAAGTTTCATCGAGCGCATTTTATTTCCCTTCCCGATTAACTTCCTCCGATCAATCGAGAGCCGTTGATCTCCTCCCTGCCTTCCCAGATCTAACGACCCACATTTGCTCTGATTATTAACCTTTCCCTCGCTTTTGAACCCCTTCGATTTATTTCCCACCGTCGATCTGATCTGCAAATCGACGGTTAGTGCTCAATTGCATCGACGCTATACAAGTTCCTCCCTCGCCGATCGCCGAGCCCTGATTGCATCCGGGTCGTCCACATGTCCAGATCGGACAGTCCAGATCGCATTTCCCAACTTTGGTTAAAAACATGAAGCCCCGCTCATAATTTTTCTCGGCCAATCACAGCCGTTGATCTCTGCAGATCAACGGTCCTTATTCATCCTTTCTCCGCCTGTATATTATTTTGTTTTAGACCCAGATTCAATCCTGGCCGTCGATCTTCTACATCCGATGGCCCAGATTGAATCCACCCTCCCCGCTTCCGTCCACGCATCTATCTCATATCGCGTTCACTTCCCCACCGTTAGATCTGAGGCCCTAGATCTAACGGTCCACATTCCATATCGCGTAACTTTCAGCGCGAAGGATAATTTCCTGGGGCCTGCATGATATAGGTGGTTTTGAAAAGCCACGTGTCGGGCGGGAATGCATATCGTGTTCAAAAAGGAAAAACCGCCTCCCCACCTTTTTCTCATGCGAAAACAGTGGTTTTACCTCTCGAAACCACCTTCCCCGTTTCTATTATGTTTTATCGCGTGCGACTCCCACTGTTGATCTTTGCAGATCAATGACCCAGATTTAATCTGGCCTTACACTATCGCCCTCCACCCTCGCCAAAGGTTTTCAATGCACGATCTCTATCGTTGATCTCGCGGGCCAATCCCATCCGACGGCCCACGATCATCCCGAAGCCCCAATTTCATTTCCTTTGCATTTTACCCTAGCCAAAGGAAATTTTGCCTATTTCCTTTGTTTTTATTCCATTTATCTATAAAGTGGCCATTTGCATAATATTCCTCTCAATTAATCCCAACCGTCGATCTCTGCAGATCAATGGATATGAGTTATTTTTCCCTACCCCTCTCCTTTTAACCACTATACGCAAATCTCCACTGTTGGATGCTGCCATCCAATGGCCTTGCTCCTCCCCAGAACTTCTGAAGCAGTTAAACCCAATAACGCAGGATTTCTTATTTATTTTTGTATTTTGCAGGTATTGAATGTTTTTTCCATTACATCAAAGGAAAACCAAAGGCTGGGATGATGATCCCTTATGCCTTTGTACATACAGGAAGATCATTCCGCAGGGTTCGAATTCATGTTTCATCAGTGCTTCCTGGGCATTGATTGCATATGAGCCCTGTGCAGCCCTGCACATCAACAAGACACACAGAATCACATTAAAAGAGTATCAGTGTCGAAGACCTACCACAGCAGAACCAAATATTGAAGATGAATTCCATAGTTCAATGGATTACGGCTAAGATTGATTATCAAAAGCCTAATCCATTAAACTAAACACAATTAAAGACAAATCAAAAGATAAACAGATAGAAAAAGCACAGCATATTCCAATTGATTCCTCTCAGCTACCAAAATGCCACCTGTAGCCTCAAGCATTCAACAGAGGCCGAATTATGATCATAAAATCATATATTTGCCTTAGCGCAGCCAAATAGTTAATTCTGCCAAAGGAAACTAAGCAAAAAATATCAGCAAAGTTATTACACCCCGAAACAGAGCCTTAAAGTCAACAAAATCTCCCACCGAGCTTAATTCTTAAATGTAAATCAATTAATACAGTGAAAATATCTGTACTCTTCTCCATTAAGCCCCTCAAAGGCCAAGAAGTATTAAAGTCTGTATTAATTGACCTAGGAGATCTTTTATCAGATCCCACCTCCTCATTCCTTCTATAAATACTTCTGTAGAAGATGAGAAAATGTTGGTTGTAGAAATTTGAAATATACTTGTGCTCGAAACTTTTGATTGTAAATAGTGTTCAAAGGCTCTTGAAGCTCTGCTTGTGATAGAATAGTTAGGCTGAGAAGTGAAGATTGTTACACCATTTTTTGGTCATCTAACCTATTATCATTAGATGGACCCAAGTACACCATGTAAGACCAATTTTACCCTAAGTAAAATTGCCTTCACTATGTTAAATAACTTAATAAACCACATTTATTAGGTTATTTATGGTCTAAACATGAAATCCCAAAAGGAAATATTAAACAAACCTATATTTGTTTGATTTTCCTCATGGAATAATTAATTAAACCATAATTTAATTATTATTCCCAGTCATGTTTAACCCAAAAACAAAGAAATTAATTAGATAAACCTTTATTTATCTTATTATTTTCTAGGAATAATTATTTAAATCTTATTTAGATAATATTCCTTGTTAAATATGACCAAATCACCCACAAATAATTAAATAAATCATTATTTATATAATTATCTTTCAACCACTTCCTTAAATAATTAAATAAATCATTATTTATTTGATTATCTTTCAACCATTTCCTTAAAAAGATAAATAAATCATTTATTTATTTATTTTTGACAAATAAAGGGATTTGACCCAAGTCAAATACTTTTTCTCGCCAACAAATATAATAAAATATTCCATAAAAGGTGGATCTAGATTTGGTTAACATTATTTTAATCATGCACCAAGATCTAGAATGACCCAATATTTTGTTATAAATAGGAGGGTTTTTCCTACCATTCTCCACCTTTTGTTGCCTATTAGATCACTCTGGATCTATACACTTGGTCACTTTTTTCCATTATTTTCTATGTGAGCTCCCTTTGAGCTCTATTCTTTGCATTGGGTTTTCTACACCAACAAGAGAGAGAAATCTTAGATCTGAAGTGCTGAGGACTTCCAAGAACCCATCCCACTGAGGAGAATTGGATACGTCTTCTTGTTTTCCTCCTAGGTGCCCAATTAATACAAAAATTCTTTCAAAAATCGTTCTTGTCTTGTCTATTGGTATATGGAGCAAACCCTTGTTTTTACTGCTTAATGTCTTTCCATGCATAGATCTGGTTTTTTGCAGCTCTTTTCTTGTTCAACTAACCGCAGATCTGAAGATATTGGCAGCCACTTTTGTTGTTAGAGCTATTAGTTATGCGTAGCTAAAGTGGTCCTTTTACATTTCCACTTGTTCTTTAAAGGATTCCTTTACAATTAGCGACTCCACACGGGTTTTCAATTACGACTGCTGTCGTTTTTTCATATTCCTGCATATCCAGCTACTTCAGACCCTAGGGTTTCTTTTCAGCTTTTTTATTTTCCTATTTTTATGTTTTTTTTCTCACATAAAACCCTAAAACATTAAAATTTCTAACTTCCACGTGTTTACTGGCCTATTGCGCAGTGGCGGCATCGGCGCAACTAAAGACGACGCTTTTTAAATGCACACACATGACAACCGGAACGGGAGGTCGCACTTTTCAGCCCAAAAAGTGCGACCTGGACCTCTAGGTCGCACTTTTCAGCCTTTTTTCTGTGACCTGCACTGAAAACAGGTCAGAACCTGCGACCTGCCAGTTTTTCAGCTGTTTTTCTGCAATTTTTCTAGGTTTTTCTGAAGCTTCTGTCAGGGTTTTCCAGCCTCTGTCTCAGCCCGTTTCGACCTGTTCCTAATCTGTTTTGCTCACCTAAGTGGGAACCTAGCCCCCTAGGGCTTCAGTACCCTCCACTTTTGGTGGAAGAGTTTTAGCTGCTTCAGGCGTCTGTTTTTTCAGAGTTTCAGCCTCCCTTTTTCTAGATCTGATACCTCCTTTTCGGATCCCTTTAAATCAGCCTTTCTTCCTTTCAAATCACCTCTTGTCATTTTGTTTGGATATCTCTTTAGGACCTCCTCCCTGTCCTTTCCGCTTTTTGTTGATTTCCTCCCTTTTTTCCAGCCACCTTGCCTCTGTCTCTTGGCTGTGATCTGCACCTCTTCTCAGCAGCTTTATCCTTTAGATCCCTGTCCCTTTTGACCTTAGATCTATTGGCCTCTTTTCCATGTGTTTTGTCTAGATTTTTACCCTTTTTTAGATTAGTTTTGAGAGACCCGCCTTCTTGGGTTAGATAGATTCACAAGTAGCTATTAATTTTCTGTTATTTCAGCATTATATACTGTTCTCTGCAGATTTATTTTCAATTACGCAGCACACTTTTTTCTTGCTCTCAAAACGGAAAGGGTTTAAAAATTAAAATTAACGCACGCCACATTACTGGCGAGCGCCTCGTTAACACTTTGACGAACTCTAAAATCAATTGCGCCTTTTGCGCACCTTGACCTCACTTGATTCGTCCCTTTCTTCCTGCCCGGTTTCCTTCTTCTCGTCATCATTGCGCCCCCAAGGCGCCTTTCCCGGAGACTTCTTGGCCTTCACCCTCAGTTTCCGGTCGATCGACCTGCTCCGCCCCGCCGTCGTCGAGCCAGTCCTCCTCCGAGTCCGCACTCCGACTCCTCTCCTGATTCATCGGGTTCTCCTTCTCCTTCTGGTTCTCCCCCTGTCACCTTCACTATGTCTGGTCCAGGGCCTAACACTAGTGGTGCTCCAGGCCCTAACGCCGGAACTACTACTAGCGGAACCGCCACAGGAACTACCTCGGCCATACCCTTGTTGCCGTACATTGCAGGCCTCAGCCTACCCGATTTCAATCAGTTGATCAATGACCCTATCCGCCACGATGTTGGTTGGCCTGCTATGCCAACCAAGCTCCCCTCCGAAATATCTAAGTTCGAAGGCCTTGCTGGAGAAGATCCAACCAATCATGTTCGATCTTTCCACATGTGGTGTTCCTCCAATTCCATTACCGATGACTCCATTCGTCTTCGTTTGTTCCAACGCACGCTTACCGGCGAAGCTTCTAAATGGTATGTAGACCAAGCCACCTCTTCCCATACCACCTTTGCGACCATTGCCCAAGCCTTTTTATCTTACTTCCAGCTCCCTCTCCGATACGATACCGGTACGGAGCTCTTGACTTCCTTTAAGAAAACATCTTCGACCCGCCTTTCCACCCATGTTCAGGAATGGCGACGTAGACGCAGCTTATGTCGAGCTCCCCTCTTCGAAGATTAGATCTATATGGACTGGTTCCTTCGCTCTCTCCTAGCTCCTATCGGCAAAGATGTCGCCTCCAATTTCCCTCAAACCGAAGAAGCCGCCCTCCAAATAGCCTTGAAATATGACCTGATCTACGCCCAGTCTGGTTATGTTTATACCGTCCTTCCTGACTTCCCCAGACCCGGTGGCGCTAACGCCCCGGGGGCATCTCATTCCACCGACGGTATTGTTGGAGCCCTTTCCCATCCGTATGCTCAACCTCCTATGGGCTACAGTCTCCCTCACGGAGGGGCCAGCACCTCTAGCACTCTTCCCCCTCCCGGTAGCATGTACCCAGGATGCGGCATGCCTCCTCCTTTTGCCCAACCTCCTGCTTACCTCAATGTTGCCCAACCTAACCATTACCCTTATCCGCAGCCTGGTGTGCCAACTCCTCCAGCATATGCGCTTCCACCTCCCTTGCCTCCTCAACCCCAGCAGCAGCACCTACAGCCCCCTTCAGGGCAAGTATTTGCACAGCAGGGTGCGACTAATCCCCCTTCTTCTCAAAGAAGGCGGAGAGGCAATCCCAATCAATCTGCCCCTGGTGATCGTGGACCCAATACTCAAGGTTTTGACCCTAACACTGCTAACCAGCAATAGGGCACTCAGCCCAAGCCGGATAGGCCTATTCGTACAAATAAGCCTTTTTCGTGTTGCGGTGTTTACGGTCATTACACTCATGATTGTCCCCTTCTAACACAGATGCGGCAAATGTGGGAGTCTCAAGCCACATTGCGAGTACAACATGCCTCCCCTCATGCTCCCCCTAATGTGGCCACTACTCAACCGGCTGTGTTTACCGATCCTTTCCCACAGCAAGGATTCGTGGCTACCCAACCACCTGACGGATAGGTCGCCACTCAACCTTCCCCTTCTGGTTCCTCCGATTACCAGATCCTCATGATGCACTCCGATCCGTCCCCTTCCGTTGACCTTCACCTTCAAACTCGGTCTCGCCAGTACACCAAGCCCCCTGCTCAGTCTGCTCCCGAGCCCCCATCTTCAGGTTCTACAGAGCCTCTTTCGACATCCAGTGGCCCCATACACATCCCTCAACCCAAAGTTGAGGTTCACCCAAAGATTCCGAAGGGTCCATTGGTAGAAATATTCTGATAGCTGTCGATGGTATAGCATAGTAGATGATTTGGCGCAATCTCTTGCTGCCATTTCCACACTGGAACTCCTCCAGTCGTGTCCTTCCCAAAAGAAGGCTCTACTATCTGCCGTGGGCGCTGTAGATCCTGCTGATGACCAAATGATTGTTTTCGACGCCACTCAATCGGACCATCCTCCTCTCCCTCCTTCCGTCACCTTCCAAATCCCAGTCAAAATCTGGAACACCAACGTTTCCCGATGTATAATTGATGAGGGGGCATCCACCTGCGTGATGTCCGCTTCGGTTTGGAAGCAACTCGGATCCCTTGAGTTGGCCCCTTCCACGATCACCCTTCGAGCGTGGGACAACCATGCCTCCCAGCCCATTGGCCTGTTCCGTAATTGTCCTATCACCCTCGCCGGTAAGACTGTTTGTGTTGACGTCGAAGTCATAGACGCCCCGCTAGACTACAACATTCTATTGGGGCGAAGCTACACCTATGCTATGTCTGTTGTCCCATCCATGGTTTTCCGCAAGATGTCTTTCCCCCATAATGGAAAGATAGTCACCATTGACCAGTTGACATATCATGAGCCAAAATCTCAGACCTCACCCGAGACGACCATCTCTGACCCCAGCTCATTGAATGTTTGCATGATGCAATCATCTCGAGCTGATATCAAGCAACCTGCTTCGGCTAGTCAACAACCTTTCCCTCCGCAACCTGCTCCTAGCCCTTCACTTGCAGTTGATAGTCATGAGCCTCTTTATCCTCCTGGCACGGTTCCTCCAAGCCTTAGCCATTTAGGAGCCTTCCCACCTGGCCATTACCCCTCTGGTCAGATACCGTTCCTAGCTCCCCCACCAGGAGTGTACACAGTACCGGTCATGGCCACCCTCTCTCTTCTAAACTTGACCCTTGGGATTCCCGTATGGTACCATGATCCTCCAGCCGCAACCCCGCCTGGTCAACCCAAACCTTATATTGCTTTGAACCTGATTCAACCGGTCCCCATGACTTCTCCCGCTGCAACAGTGCCTCAGTCACCTCAACAGGAAACACCTCCTGTTGCGACCGCTTCGGGTAAGAAGGGCACAGCTCGCAAGGGGGCATCAAAGGATAAGGCTGCCCCGAAAAACCATGCCCCTCCTCGGCCTCCAAAGCATACCATCCAGTGTGCTTTGTGTGATGTTGTCGGCCACACCACCCATACCTGCCCTGGATTGCTTCATCTTAAGCCCATGGTTAATGTCACGTTCCCTGAGTCCATGGTCCCGGAAGCCTCTGTTTCTTCCACGACCACGATCAAGAACCCAAAGACTATTCACACCAACCACCCCTGTGCTTTGTGTGATCTCCATGGCCAATACACCCACCTTTGTCCCCGCCTCGAGGATTTCCACCCCTCTCTAGCCGCAGTCCACCAATTCGAGGCCACGCGCAATGAGTCCACCTCTCCCCTATTTGCGCATTCTGCTTCAGCAGAGCTACCAGATATGACTGCTCCCATTGACATTCCCCCTCCTGATGTCAAGATGACAGAGCCTTCGTCCAGCATTTTCTACCTATCATCATCCATGAGACCCTCGGGGAACATTCCATTTGAATCCTTCCCTGTTGTTTTGCTTGACCTTTCTTCAGCGATCATCTTGGGCTCAACATCAGTAGATCCTTTATCTACTTACTCTTCAGTCACCCCTTGTGACAATGTGCATGTGAACCTCTCTTCTCATGATGATGATTCAGGTCGCTTCACCACGTCAGGAGGTCTTTCTTCCACCAGTCACCCCATCTTCTATCACGATGACGACATTATGGAAAAAATCCCCACCCCTGACTTTATCTATTCCCCCTTACATCGAACCCATGCGTTCACACCACATCCACCTTGTGGCCATTTCATTGAAACCAGTGTTTGGGTGGCATGGGCACCACATTTGAGAGACCAAGAGAAGCAATTCTCCACAACTCTCTAATTATTATCACGGTAAGTGACTTTAGTCCCAGTATTCTTCCACATTTAGAAGAACCTCTAGAGTCCCATATCACTTCAGATCACTCTAGGGATGATACCCCTTATCGTTCCCTCATCTTACATCAGCAACCCAGTCTCTTAGACATCATTGTTGACCAACCTATAGTTTTCTACGAGAGCATCAGTTCCTAATCTCCAAATCCTCTTTTTGGGATAGTGACACCAGGTATGCCAACTCAGAAACTTAAAGTCCATTTGATCCCTATATGCAGTACCAAAAGAGATTGGTAATCCTACATTTCCTTTCTCAAACTGCATAACCATAACGAGAACAAATGGCACACCACATCATTTAAATGTGTTTAGATTCCCCTTTTTCTAAATACATTGTGGCAGGACCACACCATGCTCGGGGGCACCTATGCCCCTCAACCATAACCCTCCTCACCTCGTTTTTGGAGAGGAGGCTATCTTACCAATCGAGTGTGAAATCCCTTCCTTTCATCTGGTTGTTGAACTTCTCCCTGAGACCCAACCTCTAGAACAATGACTAATCATGCCTGAGCGTGCCTCTGAAGACCGCCGTGTTGCATTGCAAACCATGGAAGCGGCCAAGAAATGCACCAAAGCTCAATATGACCAAAAAGTCCAGCCTCGTCCTTTTCACAAAGGCGACCTTGTTCTAGTATATGACCAAGCCCATGATGTCCTTGGTCATGGGAAGTTCGACTCATTATGGCTAGGCCCTTACGTCATCAGTAAGGATCTTGGTAAGGGGGCATACCTTTTAGAGGACTTTGAAGACAATCCTCTTCCTAATCCTCGCAATGCACTCTATCTTAAGAAATATTACCCTTAGCATTTCCCTTATGAGATGCGTGTTTTATGTTCTGTTAGATAGCCAGCATATTTTTTGTACTTTCATCCTTCGCCAGGACCTATTTTTTCCAAGAAGGATCACTTTACCTCTCCTTCAAATCAAACTTCCTCACTTACAACACTTGTACTTGGGGCACCATTTTGCCTCCTTACTTGTCTTTGTTCGTGTCGATTTTCATCATGAGTTACAATATTGTACTCATGTTTTCATGGTCCCCCATTGGGCCTTTACTATGTGGCAGCACCATCGAGTCGCCCTTGTTTAGAGCATCCAAGTTGAGTCCTCATCGCATTCATGGAGTCTATCCCGAGTCCCTTTGTACCCCGCTATAGCCTTCCACCATTCATTTCTTGGTCTCTCTCTTGTGTCGCACATTATGGCCTTCAGTCCCACTGTCCCCTATCCCTTATGATATTGCGTCAGTCGCTGCCATGTCATTCCTGCCCTTTATGCTCTACCAAGGGAAGTCGTCCATTCGCTACTCAGTGCCTTCCATTTCAACATCATCATTAGCGTCAGTCTGTCCATCGCTCTACTATTTTCTCTCGTGCCTTAGTTGAGGATATCTCATTGCCTCACCTATGGCAGACTTCCTTCTGTCGACATCAGCTCATTTATTCCAGAAGCCAGGTCTAGAGGGTGGTGTACCTTGGTTCCAGCTTCCACTCTTGATCGGTGCCTCAGATCAGGAAAAGGGGTCTCTCATTTCCCTTTGACTTGATTGTTTCTCCACTCCAGCTCCTTTCAGCATGACCGAAATCCGTATACTTGATGGTTCAGTGATACAACATCATCTCTTGATGATTCCCGGGTGTGTGTGAGATGTCTCAACCCTCATGAGGGGGTGGCCCTGCAGGTAACCCCCCACATGCCCGGATGACCTCCTCCTTGCAGCCTTCGATGTAGCTCCAGATATTTGATGATGCTAGCCTTAGCCACTTGCAGCGCCTCTTTGGTTTGCATGTATCAGTCAGATTTTGTGAGCCCTTCCCCATTTCGAGGCATTTCGGTTGTATTTGTATCTCATGCTGCCTATAATTATTGTTATTATAAGTCTGGTTTAACATACGGTACAACCGCATCTATGGATTCCTCATTGTATTTTTATCTGGCTCATGATTATGCCGGCTGTACTTTATGGTTCGGTCCCTTGTTTACTGGACACTATTCTTTTGTACTTTGTCTCGGAGGGCATAGGTATGCCTTCCCCGCCGCCTTCAGCACAGGTACCCTCTCATAAACAGAGACTTGTTGCACCTGCGAGTCTCGTCTCCTCAGGGTCTAGTTCTTCAGCACACTATCTACCTTGCATTTCTCTCTCTAACTTCCCTTTTGTTGTCTGGTGATTGAGTTCTTACAACGTACTTCGGTCATACGATTTGCTCCTGACACTCGCACGCTGGGGGGCAATCTGTTACACCATTTTTTGGTCATCTAACCTATTATCATTAGATGGACCCAAGTACACCATGCAAGACCAATTTTACCCTAAGTAAAATTGCTTTCACTATGTAAAATAACTTAATAAACCACATTTATTAGGTTGTTTATGGTCTAAACAGGAAACCCCAAAAGGAAATATTAAACAAACCTATATTTGTTTGATTTTCCTCATGGAATAATTAATTAAACCTTAATTTAATTATTATTCCCAGTCATGTTTAACCCAAAATCAAAGAAATTAATTAGATAAACCTTTATTTATCTTATTATTTTCTAGGAATAATTATTTAAATCTTATTTATATAATATTCCTTGTTAAATATGACCAAATCACCCACAAATAATTAAATAAATCATTATTTATTTGATTATCTTTCAACCACTTAAATAATTAAATAAATCATTATTTATTTGATTATCTTCCAACCACTTCCTTAAAAAGATAAATAAATCATTTATTTATTTATTTTTGACTAATCAAGAGATTTGACCCAAGTCAAATACCTTTTCCCTCCAACAAATATAATAAAATATTCCATAAAAGGTGGATCTAGATTTGGTTAACATTATTTTAATCATGCACCAAGATCTAGAATGACCCAATATTTTGTTATAAATAGGAGGGTTTATCCTACCATTCTCCACCTTTTGTTGCCTATTAGATCACTTTGGATCTATACACTTGGTCACTTTTTTCCATTATTTGCTGTGTGAGCTCCCTTTGAGCTCTATTCTTTGCATTGGGTTTTCTACACCAACAAGAGAGAGAAATCTTAGGATCTGAAGTGTTGTAAGACTGATTATCCTTGAGAGAAATTGGATACGTCTTCTTGCTTTCCTCCAAGGTGCCCAATTCATTTTCATGCAAAATTCTTTAAAAATCGTTCTTGTCTTCTCTACATTGTCATACAACCATAACCTCTTTTAGCAATGTCTTTACATGCATAGATCTGGTTTTTGCAGCTCTTTTATGTCCAACTAATCGCAGATCTGAAGATATTGGCAGCCACTTTTGTTGTTAGGGCTATTAGTTATGCGTAGCTAAAGTGGTCCTTTTTCGTACACTTCGACAAAGGATTCATACTAACAAAGATGATTGCTAACCTGAAACACTAGACTTAAAGTTGTAACTGGTTTAAAGCATTCAATACAAGTTGATTTATGGGATCCTGGTCTATGTCGACGACGATGTTTTTCTTATTGTAAATCGTTATTTTATTTATGTTTTCACTTTTTCCATCTTCTCTGATAAAGAATAGCAAGCATAGAGTTATGATTTACTGTATATCAGTACCCTTCTCTAACTGATAAGCTTTATCTAAATGTTTTCTTCCAAATTGTGTTGTTTAGGAATGATTTAATTCAGTTTAAGCAGTTAGGAATGTTGGCGTTCCCTCGTCCTACTGTATAGGCTAATTGTTATTCTTGAAAGTTATTTTTAGTTTATGTTAAGTAGAGATGAACTAAGGAAGTTATGGTGAGCCCTGTCCTATTTTTATCCCCAAAGACTATCTGAAAGTTTCCCTAAGACAGTGTTGAAAGCTGGCTAGTTTCGAAGTACTTACCAGATCTTAGACCATCCTTTGTTATCATTTGTGTTTCCCTTTTGTTTAAATGTTTTCTATTGAAAGTGTATCAAAGGTTGGCTAGTTTCGAAGTACTTACCAGATCCTAGGTTACTTTTATGTTTTTCTTAAGTGTATGTCAAAAGCTAGCTAGTTTCAAAGTACTTACCAGATCTTGGGCTACTCTTTGTTCTTCATTTGTTTAATTCTCCTTCTTTTTGTATCATTTCATTCCATAAAATAAACTTCAAAGATATCCTTAGACGTAGATGACTTGCCCCATGGACCACTCTTGAACCTGATTGTTTCAATTAAACCCTATTATGACTCCATAGCCAAATGGACTAAAACCAGCATTACATCCATCTTTTTGGCCAAAGCTCGTTCTATTTTCTTACAACTTCACACCTTTGAAACTCTTTCCATTTAGAACTTTCCACTCAAACAATAATCATGCTCAACCATGAAAAACAAACAAAAACCTCCGAACTTCATAACTAGCCTAATATCATTACCCAAAACCTTTAAAGATAAATACATCTTTTCACTTATTGGAGAGATCCCTCTCTGGATTCAGCAGGGCTAGATCCTATAATCCCAAAGTGGTTGAAACGGTGTTTCTCCCTGTGGTTGGACTTTTTCCAATCTTGCTGATTACAGGGAGCTAACATTTCTGGCGACTCCACTAGGGAATGAGTCGAATTTTCATCTTAGGTTCCCTTAAATACTTCATAAAACATTGTGAGTAAAAGCAGCCCTTTCAAGCACTACCAATCAGATGGTAATCATGGTGAAACTTGTTTGAATCAGTGACAAACTAGGTAAACCCTAGGATTCTCATAAGAGTTTATCTAACCTTGAAGGATCAGCTAGTTGAGCCATAAGAGTAGACTGTCTCTGTCTCATAACCGTAGCTAAGTTGTGAAACAGGTTTAGGACATTCTTAAAAACCAATAGGACTGAAAAATAACTCTGAAAAACCAAAAAAATTTCAGATTGGTATTCAATAAACATGGTGGTGGACCATAAAACCTTTTACCTCCAAAAGATCTAAAACCTTCCACTTGGCGACTCCATAATCCTTAACAGACCTTAAGACTCCACTGGGAAGAACCCTTATCATCATAACATCTTTCAAACTTAGTTAGAGGACTATATGATTAAAATTTGTGTGAAACAGATTAGTTAACCTCTTAAACATTGTCATATATGGTTCAACTTTCTTGTTTACTTGGGTCTACGAAACACAGCATAGTGGCTCCTAGAAAGATTCATACTAGAGCCTATCGTGACCCCGACCCACCTGAGATAGTTGATAACCCGGAAATTATCCTTAGGAAGTCTCCTAAGATAAAAATTTCAAATGTTTTCAGATCACCCTTGAGAGCTACTTCAGTTCCCGAAAATCTTGCAGCTCTACAGCAATCACAAGCAGATCTGAGAAATCCATTTAGAACTAGGTTTCTTGATTATTTAGATCAGCTAGATTCTGAGTCTTCACTTTCATCTCTTGAAACAAGTGAACATCCTGGTAGTAGAGAAACAACACCACCTGTTTCACATTTCCTTTTCAATTGAGGTGTTTCTCATCCAAGATCTGCTCAACAATCTATACATGTTCCATCCACATCTATTCATCATACATCCACTGTTCAAAACACTCCACTTCAGCCCACTTTTCCTCTTATTAATCCACCTCTTGTAAATCCACCTCCACCACATATCATGGCAGCATGGTATGCTCCCTTAGTCCTTCCTGTACCATTAGTCAATCTTCCAGAGGACTATCAGTCCAAAATTCCATTATATGATGCTAGTAATGCTACTACTGCATCACAACATGTGGATAAGATGAATGACTACTTTGACAGAAATGAAATTGATGATGATTCTGTCAAGCTTAGATTATTTCCTCAGAGTCTGGGGGGAGAAGTAAGAAAATTGTTTAAAGGCTTAACCCCCCATAGTATAAATGATCTCCAAGCCTTCCATCAGACATTCTTAAACAAATGGGAAGTGAATAAGAACCCTCTCCAGGTCCTTTCTGATTACAAGAACCTCCATAGAAACACTAGGGAAAGTGTGCAAGCTTACTACACCAGATTTAACAATGTGTATAATGCACTTTCCCCAGATCTAAAACCTCCACAAGGCTCAGCTCTAAACAAGTTTCCTGAAGGGTTTGACCCTAAGATGGCCTATCAGCTAAGAGAGAGAGATCCTGCAACTCTTGAGGATATGCAAAAGGAGCTCTTGATGTGGAAGTTAACTTAATGGAGAAGAGAGCAAGAATTAAGAATGAGAAGAGAGTATCCTTCAGAGAGGAATCTACCCCTTCCACTTCCAGCTCAAATATGGAAAAAATGATGGAGGAGATGATGAAGAAAATGAGCATCCTTGAGAGAGCACAAGCAAGCCAAAACCAAACTACTCCTCAAAACAGAAACCAGAACTAGAATCAGAATTTTAGAAGGAACCAACCTCCAAACAGACCTAGGGAATATGATCAACATATCACTCCTCCCTTTCATCAAAAATATGTGAGCGAGGTTGAGGAAACATATTAAATAATAGAGGAAGATGATATCAACATGCTGGGAGTAGATAATGATGACTTTGATATTCATTATGATAGAAAACAAGGTCTTTACACACCTTATGATGACAAAAGAGATGATGATGAAAATTATTATCATGACATGGAAAATGTCATCATAGAATCTCAAAGGGAATATGACCTTATAATTAAAACTAGTCTACAAAGCCCCAACACTAAAACCTCTGACAAATCTTCGCAAAACAACACTGTAAGTAAACCTAAAGTTGTCAAACAGAAAGACAGAACAATAGCTGTAAATTCTGATAAAGGTAAAGAGAAAGGCACTCAAAACGTTACAAAACAGATTGCAGACCTTAGCAGTACTAACACTTTAGCTAGTACTCCTGTGAAAACCATTTTATCCAATGTAAATAGAACAAATCAACAAGCTGATGTTGTTGATAGAGTGGCAGCTAATAAGGCTGAGACAAGCAATTCAAAAAATCAAATTCCTTTCAGCCTGGAGCAGGAAATTTCCAAAATCAAAATCTTCGTTACCTTGACTGAGTTAGCTGCCCAGAATGTATATAGGACCAAAATTTTGAAGTCTTTAAACATTGAAGAGAATAATGACACAATCGATCTTAACGATGACCAGCCAGAGCTTATTTTTGGTCCTAAGATTGAAGGTAAGTATCAAGAGGGACCTGTTCCTCCCTTTTATGTTAGTTTAAACGTTCATGAAAATATTTTTCACAATGCTATGCATGATTCCAGGGCTTCTCATAATTTAATGCCTAAAGCCATGAGGGAGAGCCTGGGTCTAGAAATCACCAGACCTTATAAAGACCTTTACTCCTTTGACTCAAGCAGAGTAAAATGTTTAGGATTAATCAAAGACCTCTGTGTTAACTTAGCACAGATTCCAGCCAAATGCTTAGTCATGGAAATTGTTGTGGCTGATGTGCCCCCAAAGTATGGAATGTTATTATATAGGTCTTGGGGGGCTAAGTTACAAGGGACTATGCAGATGGATATGACCTATGCGACCATCCCTGTGTTTAATCAGACAAGAAGACTTTACAGGGAGTCCTATATGCAATACATGGTTACAAGCCAAGACAGGTCCCAAAACTCTCCTCTATACTCTGTAAATACAGGCCTCGAATCTTTTATCTTGTTTAACGATGAAACTTTTGGTGAACAAGTCACTTTAACTGAACTGATGGCCGATAGAGAGGAAGAATAGCACAACACGGACATGTCAAAATAGTTTGCTGAAACTTTAAACTTTAGCAAACCAAACATAGGTCTTGAGCTACAAATCATACTTCCATCGATATTTAACCTTGAGAGTCAAGAAATAAACCCTCAATGAAACGAACAACCAGAGGAATTAAAACAAATTCAACTAAGGGTTGATATTCCACAAAAATCAGAAAGCATGTTAGTTGAAGAGGACAGTACCCAAGATGAACCCGAGTCTAGTCCTCTGTGGAGTATGAACTTTGATGGGTCATGCACTAGAACTAATGCTGGTGCAGGTGTCTGGATATGCAACACTGAGAACAATCACACAGATAGAATTTCCTGTAGATTAAACTTTCAGTGTTCAAACAACATAGCGGAATATGAATCCCTGCTTTTAAGCTTACGTTTGTTGAAAAATTTAGGAGCCAAAATAATCAGAGCATATGGGGATTCTGAGTTAATCATTAGGCAAGTCAACGAGGAATACAATGCACATCACCCAAGACTTAGGGCCTATTGAAACGATGTCGTGGATCTTTTAAAAATTTTTGAGGAGTACCAGGTAATTTTTGTCCCAAGAAAAAAAAATATTGCAGCCCACAACTTAGCTTATGCAGCCAGAACATGCTTAATGCCATATGAAACCAAAGACTGCAAAACTCAGATAAAATTCAGACCAGCCATTCCTGATAACGAAAAATATTGGCAAGTGTTCGACGGAGACAAACAAATAGAACACTTCATGCAATTCAGAAATGAATTCGAACTGCACAGGTCGCACTCAGATTATGAAACAGACTACAACAGTGAAGAAAATTTTCTTGGTAAAGAAGAACAGTCTCCTGAACTTGCCAATATTAATCTTTTGTCTAGAAAACTTGAAAAAAAAACAGAAACGAGTGCAGAGGTAGAAACGGAGGAGTTAGAAACCCTGCAGTCTAAAGATCTGAGTTTTCCTAAAGGTTTGGCCCCTTTAGAAGAGTTGTTCGATTTTAACGATGTGACCAAGAAGCCAAAACTGGAGCCTGTAGAGACTCAAGTGGAAGAGTGCAATATAGGCAGTGAACTAAAACCTATGATGATTAAACTGTCTAAGACTTTACCAGCTCATATTAAACTAAAATACATAGATTTGTTTAAATAATTTTCTGATTTTTTTGCGTGGAGTTACGAAGATCTTAAATCCTATGACACTGAAATAATACATCACAAAATCCCTCTCAAAGTAAACCAAAAACCATTCAAACAGAAGCTACGCAGAATAAACCCTGTTCAGTTGCCATTGGTTGAGAAGGAGATCAAGAAAATGTATGAAGCTGGTATTATTGTCCCTGTTAGATATTCTGAATGGGTGTCTAATCTGGTGTCAGTTAGGAAGAAAATGGGAGAGATTAGGATTTGTATAGATGTTAGAGACTTAAACAAAGCTTCACTGAAAGACAACTACCCTTTACCTAAGATGGATCATATTTTACAAAGGGTAGTTGGGTCAAGAAGAATTTCTTTGCTGGATGGCTATTCAGGGTACAATTAGATCTTAGTTCACCCTGATGATCAATTAAAGACAGCTTTTACTACACCATGGGGCAATTTCATGTATGTCAAAATGCCCTTTGGTCTAATGAATGCTAGTGCAACATTCCAAAGAGCCATGGACATAGCATTCTCCGAAGAAGTGGGCTACTTCATCATTATATACCTTGATGATGTTACTGTTTTTTCAAAAATAGATGAAGAGCACTTAGAACATTTAAGAACAATTTTTGAGAGATGCAGAAAGTTTGGGATATCTTTGAACCCTAAGAAAATACTTTTTGGTCTCCAAGAAGGTAAAATTCTTGGGCACATTATTTCAGAGTAGGTTATTAAGATAGATCTAAAGAGGATTGAGGCCATACTGCAAATCTCTCATCCTCGAAATATCAAGGAGTTGCAATCTTTCATTGGGAAGATTAAATTTTTGAGAAGGTTCATCCCCAACTTGGTTGAGCTCCTTAGAAATATAACAAATATGCTGAAGAAGGAGCAAGGGGTAAAATGGACCATGGAATCAAAGAAGTCCTTTGAGATGGTGAAACAAGCGTTAACCAAAACACTGGTTCTAATAAGTCCTGATTTTTCCAAATATTTTTATATTTTTTCATTTGTATCAGAACATACAATAGTTGTTGTCCTTTTACAGAAAAATCCATAAGGACAAGAGCATTCTATTGCATTCTTTAGCAAGGCTTTGAGAGATGCTCCTTTGAACTATAACATTATGGAGAAGCAAGCTTTTGCTTTGGTTAAAGCTTTAAAAGACTTCAGAGTATACATCTTGCACTCACACATCATTGCCTTTGTCCCAAATTCAGTTGTGAAAGACATTCTAACACAGGACCCAGATGGTAAGAGAGGTAAGTGGATTGTTGTTATTCTTGAATATGATTTAGAAATAAAGCCCACTAAAATCATCAAAGGCCAAGGTCTAGCTAGATTGATGGCTGAATCCAATTTTGAAGTTCTTGATATTAATATGATTAATGCTTTGGATGAACAAGAGGAAATCTCAACTCCCATTGTTGAAGACCATTTTATGAATTCCTCTTGGTATGTTGATATTCTTTATGTTTTTCTTAATTTGAATACACCTCCTGGTTTGACAAAAACAAAGGCAAGGTTTTTGAAATTGAATGCTGTAAAATATTGCATTATAGATAGATGTCTTTATTGGAAAAATGCAAGTGGTATATTTCTTAAATGTTTGCCTAAGTATGATGCAGATAAGGTTAAGCACGAGTTCCATGAAGGAGAGTGTGGAGGCCATTTATACTGGAAGACAACAGCCAACAAAATCTTGAGGGCTGGTTACTATTGGCCTACTCTTTTTCTTGATGTACACCAGATGATAATTTCCTATCATAAATGTCAACTTTTTGAAGGCAAAAGGAAGCTGCTACCCTTACCTCTGCATCAAATCACTATTGAAGCCCCTTTTCAACAGTGGGGACTTGACTTCATAGGAGAGATCCATCCACCATCCTCTGCCTAGCATAGATGGATTCTCACTGCCAAAGACTAATTCACTAAATGGATAGAAGCCATCCCTTGTAGGCAAGCCAATGATTCTGTCATTATAAAGTTCATGGAGAATAATATTCTTTCTAGATTTGGCTACCCTACCAAGATCATCACTGATAATGTAGTAGCATTTGGATCAAAAAAGATGGTTGAATTTTGTCACATGTACCAGATAACATTGGGGCATTCCATGGCCTATTACCCTCAAGGTAATGGACTTGCAGAATCCTCAAATAAGAGTTTAGTGAACATAATCAAGAAGTTGTTGGAGGACAACAAGAAGTCTTGGCACACAAAGCTTGTTCATGCACTTTGGACTAACAGATTGACATTGAAGAGATCTATTGGTATGTCACCCTACTAGCTTGTGTATGGTACAGATGCAATTTTTCCTACCAGCCTTGGTGTACCAGTTATGAATTTGATTCAAGAGATTCAATCTGAAGATAATGACATGATCAGAAGGATAAATCACACTATTCACCTTCAGCAAACCAGAGAGGAGGTTTATAACAAAGCATTACAGAAGCAAGACATCATTAAAAATCTTTTTGACAGAAGAACAAAGGCCAACAATTTCAATATTGGGGACAAATTTTTAAGGTGGGACTCCAATGGAGAAGACAAGGGCAAGCACACACAATTTGACAACTTATGGCTTGGCCCTTATCTCATTCATTCAGCTAGTGGTAATAATGCCTTTTTCTTACAGGAGTTGAATGGAGCAGAGCTGTTTGGGGGTCCTATTAATGGCAGGATGCTTAAGAATTACTTCTCTTGATCCATGTCATGTTATGAAAGCCTTTTTTTCTTTTTTCTCATTATAAATATTTCACCCATCATTGCATTCAAAGTTAGAAAAATAAAAAATACAAAAACAGTGAAAGAAAGAAAAGAGGGCAGATTGTAAAAACAATAAAGGTACAACCCCATACCAACAAAAAGAGAAACAAATCTGAAAGTGTGCAAGCTTAAATACCACTCCTGAAGAACACACTTCTAATTAGTCATACAGCCTAATCTTGACTAATTATTTTTAAATTTATTGCTGATAGGATAGTGAATTTGATTTTCCAAACTGTTTAATATTGGCTTATCAGTAGGTAGATTAGGCTAGAAATTAAAGGTTCAAACATGCTCAAAATTCGAACCTAAGATTTCAAAACAAGAATGACTCAAATCTGTTTAAATCCCTGAGTCAAAACATAGGGAAAAACTGGTTCTAATCAGCTTAAAATTTGAACCAGTCAACAAAGGAAAAACAACTCAAACATAAGTAAAAACAAAGCTGTAAAAAAGATGAAGGAAGTGCTTTGAAATTTCAGATCTTAAACCTTCCATTTTGATTTATTTTCTGCAAAATAAATATCTATGTGCAGCTTTTTTTTTTATGCCATAGATAAACATCAAGTTAGATTGTTCAATCTTGACTTGTATGCTTTTGAATTTTTGTTTTAAAAATTAGAGAATAAAATTTGTTAGAATGTTTAATCCTAACATATTGGTAGATTAGTTAGAGAAGCATATGGACTCAACTGTTTAATCTAAGATCATGGAGAAATAAGGAGTATAATTAGATTAGTTTTATGCTTTCAAAAGAATAAAATGTTGTGAAAAGAGTTTTCCAATCCAAGTGCACTCTAAAGAAGAAAAAATGTTAGATCAGTAGGATTGGGTAGGTAGAAATCTTGTGTTGATGAAGGTCCATTGTTTTCCATGGCTGCTAAATTTTTTTCAGAACAAAAGAAGATCATCCAACAAAAGAAAGGTAGCCCAATGGATGAGGCACTAATCAGCCTCCCAGAGAATGCAAGTCTGAAGTTCTTGATGCCTTCAAGAAGGCACCATCCCCAAGTGGAGCCACTGTTAGCCACCAATAAAATTTGTCATATCAAATGGTGGCTAAAACATTTTTGGAGCCTTCAAGAAACAAGTTTGATTGTAAAAAAGTTTTATCTCTTGAAGAATCATGAAGACATCATGCCCTTGTTTCAATCTTCACTGCTGGTTCCATTTTTAAACTCAGAAATTCTGCCGATTCCATAGAGAAAAGACTGCTGCAAAAGCCACTTTTCCTTTCCCTCCATCTCAAAAATAACCTTCATTTTGCCTCCTATTTTCCTCATAAACTTCCTTTGTTTTCATTTTTTCCCATTTCCCCTACATAAAATCCACATCACAAAGTTTAAAACTCCTTTTTGAACTCTGCCGAAACCCCCAAATCCATCAGAAAACTTTGAAAATTTCATAAAAAATAAGTTTTTTCTCTAAGGGTTTAAGCCCCTTTGGGCTAAGTCCTAAACCACTTCCCCACATGTGCCCATGCCCTAGAACCAGGCATTAAGCCCTTTTAGCGCTTATCGCATCGGACAAAACAGAGCGCGCAAGTTTATTTTTCATGGTTAAAACCTCCGATGCGATTAAGCCCTTTGTACACAGCCCTCGATCTTATTATCGTTCCATATAGCCCCTATGCCCGCAATCGGGTGCTAAAAAATTGTATATTTCCATCTCCGATTGATATTTTCCTTTGTAAAGTCATAAACCCACTTTTTCTTAAGTTTGGTCTAAATGCGCCCATACAATGTTTTTTTTAATATAAATGGGTAGATTGAAAAGCCCAATCGCGTCGGAGAAAATCAAAATGGGTAGATTGAAATACCAACCCGACCTTCCGATCCCAATTTTCCCTCATACATATAAGCCCTAGGCCTATTATCTTTCATATAAACCACGGGCCCCGCAGTCTGGCGCCAAGCCATATCATATATATATAACCTGCCCGATACGTAAAACCTTTGTATTTCATAAAATTTTGGGTTTTCATGTATTATAAGGGTTTCCGCCTATTTCATATTTGAGAGATTCTCTGTCGTTGATCTTGAGTCGATCAAACGGCCCGCGCTACATTGCATCGCAAAGTTTCATCGGGCGCATTTTATTTCCCTTCCCGATTAACTTCCTCCGATCAATCGAGAGCCGTTGATCTCCTCCCTGCCTTCCTAGATCTAACAGCCCACATTTTCTCCGATTATTAACCTTTCCCCCACTTTTGAACCCCTCCGATTTATTTCCCACCGTCGATCTGATCTGCAGATCAACGGTCAGGGCTCAATCGCATCGGCGTTATACAATTTCTTCCCCCGCTGATCCCCGAGCCCCGATTGCATCTGGGCTGTCCATGTGTCCAGATTGCATTTCCCTAATTTGGTTAAAAACATGCAGCCCCGCTCATAATGTTTCTCGGCCAATTAAAGCCGTTGATCTCTGCAGATCAACGATCCTTCTTAATCCTTTCTCTGCCTATATATTATTTCATTTTAGCCCCAGATTCAATCCTGGCCATCGATCTTCTACATCTGACGGCCCACCGTTAGATCTGAGGCCCCATATCTAATGGTCCACGTTCCATATCGCGTAACTTTCAGCGCGAAGGATAATTTCCTGGGGCCTGTGCAATATAGGTGGTTTTGAAAAGCCACATGTCGGGCGGGAATGCATATCGCGTTCAAAAAGGAAAAACCGCCTCCCCGCCTTTTTCTCACGCGAAAACAGTGGTTTTACCTCCCGAAACCACCTTCCCCATTTCTATTATGTTTTATCGCGTGCGACTCCCACCGTTGATCTCTGCAGATAAATGACCCAGATTTAATCTGGCCTTAACCTATCGCCCTCCACCCTCGCCAAAGGTTTTCAACGCACGATCTCCGCCATTGATCTCGTGGGCCGATCCCATCCGACGGCCCACGATCATCCCAAAGCCCCAATTTCATTTCCTTTGCATTTTACCCCAGCCAAAGGAAATTTTTCCTATTTCCTTTGTTTTTCTTCCATTTCTCTATAAAGTGGCCATTTGCATAATATTCCTCTCGATTAATCCCGACCGTCAATCTCTGCAGATCAATGGATCTGACTTATTTTTCCCCACCCCTCTCCTTTTAACCACTATACACAAATCTCCACCATTGGATGCTGCCATCCAACGGCCTCGCTCCTCCCCACAACTTCCGAAGTAGTTAAAGCCAATAACGCAGGATTTCTTATTTATTTTTGTATTTTGCAGGTATTGAATGGTTTTTCCATTACATCAAAGGAAAACCAAAGGCTGGGATGACGATCCCTTATGCCTTTGTACATAAAGGAAGATCATTCCGCAGGGTTCAAATTCATGTTTTATCAGTGCTTCATGGGCATTGATGCCATATGAGCCCTGTGCGGCCCTGCACATCAACAAGACACACAGAATCACATTAAAAGAGTATCAGTGTCGAAGACCTACCACAACAGAACCAAAGAATGAAGATGAATTCCATAGTTTAATGGATTATGGCGAAGATTGATTATCAAAAGCCTAATCCATTAAACTAAACACAATTAAAGACAAATCAAAAGATCAACAGACAGAAAAATCCTCCACCACCACAACAGAGGCCAATTGATTCCTCTCAGCTACCACAATGCCACCTGTAGCCTCAAGCATTCAACAGAGGCCGAATTATGATAAAAAAATCAGATATTTGCCTCAGTACAGCCAAATAGTTAATTCTGCCAAAGGAAACTAATGCAAAAAATATCAGCAGAGTTATTACACCCTGAAACATAGCCTTAAAGTCAACAAAATCTTCCACCAAGCTTAATTCTTAAATGTAAATCAATTAATACAGTGAAAATATCTATACTCTTCTCCATTAAGCCCCTCAAAGGCCAATAAGTATTAAAGTCTGTATTAATTTACCTAGGAGATCTTTTATCAGATCCCACCTCCTCATTCCTTCTATAAATACTTCTGTATAAGATGAGAACATGTTGGTTGCAGAACTTTGAAATATACTTGTGCTCGAAACTTCTGATTGTAAATAGTGTTCAAAGGCTCTTGAAGCTCTTCTTGTGATAAAATTGTTAGGCTGAGAAGTGAAGATGATTGCTAACCTGAAACACTGGACTTAAAGTTGTAACTGGTTTGAAGCATTCAATACAAGCTGATTTATGGGATCCTGGTCTATGTCGATGGTGATGTTTTTCTTATTGTAAATTGTTATTTTATTTCTGTTTTCACTTTTTCCATCTTCTCTGATAAAGAACAACAAGCATAGAGTTAGGATTTACTGTATATCAGTACCCTTCTCTGACTGATAAGCTTTATCTAAATGTTTTCTTCCAAATTGTGTTGTTTAGGAATGATTTAATTCAGTTTAAGCAGTTAGGAATGCTGGCGTTCCCTCGTCCTACTGTCTAGGCTAATTGTTATTCTTGAAAGTTATTTTTAGTTTATGTTAAGTAGAGATGAACTAAGGAAGTTATGGTGAGCCCTATCCTATTTTTATCCCCAAAGACTATCTGAAAGTTTCCCTAAGACTATGTTGAAAGCTGGCTAGTTTCGAAGTACTTACCAGATCTTAGACCATCCTTTGTTATCATTTGTGTTTCCCTTTTGTTTAAATGTTTTCTATTGAAAGTGTATCAAAGGTTGGCTAGTTTCGAAGTACTTACCAGATCCTAGGTTACTTTTATGTTTTTCTTAAGTGTATGTCAAAAGCTGGCTAGTTTCAAAGTACTTACCAGATCTTGGGCTGCTCTTTGTTCTTCATTTGTTTAATTCTCCTTCTTGTTGTATCATTTCATTCCATAAAATCAACTTCAAAGAGATCCTTAGACATAGATGACTTGCCCCATGGACCACTCTTGAACCTGATTGTTTCAATTAAACCCTATTATGACTCCATAGCCCAATGGACTAAAACCAGCATTACATCCATCTTTTTGGCCAAAGCTCGTTCTATTTTCTTGCAACTTCACACCTTTGAAACTCTTTCCATTTAGAAATTTCCACTCAAACAATAATCATGCTCAACCATCCAAAACAAACAAAAACCTCCGGACTTCATAACTAGCCTAATATCATTACCCAAAACCTTTAAAGATAAATCCATCTTTGCACTTATTGGAGAGATCCCTCTCCGGATTCAGGAGGGCTAGATCCTAGAATCCCAAAGTGGTTGAAACGGTGTTTCTCCCTGTGGTCATACTTTTTCCAATCTTGCTGATTACAAGGAGCTAACACTTCCAATCATGGATCTATATTCTGGTTGATTCACCGTGGGAGAATCATCATGAGAACTGAGGTTACATCTAGTTACCATTGGTGTACTCACAGGTTTGCAGTATTCCATCCCATACTTCTTCAGAATTTGCTTAAGACGTTTTTCTTGTGATAAAAATATGTCATCTGTTGCTTGTTACACTTGTAAGCCAAGAAAGAATGTTAGTTCCCCAAGTAAAGAAATTTCAAATTCTGGCTGCATAACAGAAGCAAATTTCTAATTCATGGACTCTTCATTGCTTCCAAAAATGTTGTCATCAACATATACAACTACAATCAATAGTTTATCATTCTCTATTTTTGTGTATAAGTTACTATCAGCAGATCCCTTTGTAAAACCTTTTTGATGAATATATTTGTCAAGACGATATTACCATGCCCGAGGAGCTTGTTTGAGACCATTTAAAGCCTTTTTAAGTTTGCAAACAAGTTTTTCATCATTTCCCATAATGAATCCTTCTAGTTGTTCTATATAAACTTCTTCTTCTAGATCACCATTGAGAAAGGAATATTTAACATCCATTTGATAAACTTTGATTTGTTGAAAACTTGAAAAAGAAAGAAACATTCTTATGGCTTCAAGTCTAGCTACAAGAGAAAATGTTTCTTCAAATTATATACCTTGTTGTTGAGCATACCCTTTACAAACAAGTCTATCTTTGTTTCTAATAACATCTCCATTTTCATTTAACTTGCTTTTGAATATCCATTTTGTTCCAAACACATTTTTATCATGAGGTCCTGGAACCAATTCCCAATAATGATTCTTTTCAATTTGATCAAGTTCTTCATTCATGGCTTGAATCCAACATTCATATTTACTAGCTTGATTGACATTCTGTAATATTCCTTTTTGGGGATTCTCAAGATTCTATGTCAGAGATGGACTATAGAGTAATTTAATGGTTATTTCACCTCTGAAAAGAGAGTGAGAACTAGAGGCTTCCTGGCCAACTGTAGACTCTGCCTATAGAACTTGGAATAATCCCTTTGAGGAATCTCAAAAAGGTTTCCAATGAAAATGCTGTATAAGAAAATATGAGAAAGAATAATGTAGATTAGGGTTGGGATCCCCTCATTTAGGCTGTATGTGACTTATCTACATAATTTTAGCTGAAACAAATGAGTTTAAGAACATTAAACAAATCTCCAAAAATGAAGACTAGTTAGAAATCAGCCAAGGAGATAGACTACTGAAACACAAAACCCCAACAACTAGAATTGCGCAGTTTTGATTGAAACTCAAAGGAGGACAGCCAAATATCTGATAATTCAGAGATATAACAGTAAATCAGACTTATATTTGAGCTTATAGCTTCTG
This sequence comes from Pinus albicaulis, assembly GCA_034641835.2. Classification (NCBI taxonomy): domain Eukaryota; kingdom Viridiplantae; phylum Streptophyta; class Pinopsida; order Pinales; family Pinaceae; genus Pinus; species Pinus albicaulis. The sequence continues at coordinate 991,099,253 of CM076569.1, read as the reverse complement.
CAGTAGATTACAAAAGAAACTAGGGCAAAATCCCTTCAGAAATTAGAGCTGCAACTAGGAATAAACTGCAGAAATACATAGACAGTGTTATTTTTCAGATGGTTCAGCTGTTATACATTACATTTCAGATATTTGACATATACATGGATGAAAAATCAGATCTAATATAGATCTGGAAACTACAAGACTTGAAGAACAAGATTCAATTGGAATTACATCAAAATATTGCATAATAAGATGTAGATTTGAATTACAATTTACGGTGCTGTAGAAAACCCAGAAATTTCTGAAGATAACTTTTATTACTGAAATAGATCATATCTATAGATACATGGATCAGAAACCCAATCCATGGATCACCAAGGGAAGGCAAGCCTAACACCAAGAGATCTTCCTCCAAACTGATAGCAAACTGAAATAAGCAAGCCCTCTCACAAAATAACGCAATATTGAGAAGAAACTGCGCAGAGGGTGAAGGAGACTGAATAACCGGAATGAAATTACAGATTTGATACAAAATATGGATAATATATCTCTTTGGAGGCTCAAGAACACACTCCAACAGAGAAATCCTCTCAAAACAAGCTAGATATAAGCAGATCTAGAACACCACTTGCTACAAAAGATAGCAGCTGCAAAACCCTCAATGGGCCAGCGCTACTCATGAAAGATAGAGCTTGGTATCAAACCAGATAGTGGAAAAATTCAGCAAATAAATCCTCTAATGATCCTCAAGGGAAGAGATGAAACCCCTAAACAGGAATTCCAATCACAATCCTCCACTTAGCAGCAGAGAATGGTATTTGTCTAAGTAGACAAATACTTCAGAAATATGATCTATCAACAACCCCTTCATGTTGCTCTCCTCCTTCTTTTATAACATGAGAAGGCCCTTGCAAACCCTAAACCAATTTGATGAGTTACCCCTCTTCACATTAGAGGCTCCCTTCTAGAACTGCGCAGTCCCTCTTGAAGATGCATTGAACCTAGACAACGCAGTTGATTTGGTCAAGGTGGACCCAGTCTTTGGCTCAAACCTCTTTTACACTTGCAAGTGATTATTTACATAGCCCAGATTTGTCTTTTTTCACATGGGCATGGATTTATTAGGAGTTTTACATGTCCTCCTTTATTCATTTATTCATAAAACATAGGTTAAATCAAATTGAATGTCTCCTCTTAGTTAAGGCTAAGTAGGAACATTACTGTCCTCCCCCTCAAAATGTTTCTTGTCCTCAAGAAAATGGTAGGGTAAGAGTTGTATTTCTTCTCCTTCTTCATTGATGACACCATCAAGAATCAAGATTTCATCATGGAGAAGGTGTTCACCAAGGCAATACATCAAAAACTACTCCGCCAATGCTAACATGATAGGTGCATAGTCTGCCCCTTCAGGAGTGTAAAACTCAACAGAAATAAACATGGGTGAGCTAATGTCACATCTGAAACATGTATCATGAAGTACAGGATAAAGCTTCATCCCATGTGGTACATTTACACTACTTACTCTTTGCTCATACATAGCCATAAACAAAACCAATATGTCATCTATGTATGGCAGCAAAATCGCATAAAGGAAAACTTAAATTTTCACATGAGGAGGTGGGTCATAATCCCACATAAGGTACCAGCGCAGTACATTCCTTGTTTTGAGTAGATCTGAATGTGATAGGTGGTATTCCCACCACATATTTACTATATGGGTCAATTTAACATGGCTGAAAGTGAAACCCTCATTAGGTGCCTTTGGGAAGCACCCATCATGATAAACAATCTCCCTTTGCACCTCAAGGGAGTGGCCAGCTTTGGAATTTTTATTGGCCCTATCTTTGCCATGAGATCTGCATGTAATGTTACTCCTTGTAGGAGCCATGGCCTGCATACATATGGTAAGAGAATGTGCCACATCATAAAAATATACTTGCTCCACAAGATCAAATTTCTTACCATACAATTCTCCCACACACATAGAGTTATGCATGGGCTTTTCTTCTCTTTTGAGAGAAGAAGGAGATGGCTGAAATGTCTCCTGCATAGGATCCCTTGGTTGCCCCATCTCCACATCACTATTGCACTCTTGTAAGTTCTGATATAGTTCCTCCCAATTGTAATGCTGATGTATTTCTTCCTCCATACCCTCCCAATCAAAACTCTTCAAGATGAGGGAGTAGATTTTTGCTGACTGCATGTAGCTGGAAAGGAACTCCTTGTGTGCTCTTAGTAGTATTTTTTGCTTAAGCTTGGAGGATTGAGAAAATAATACCTTACCAAGATGATAGATGACCCCTTCATGGACCAAATAGCCTCCTCCTTGCTTTATGCCATCTAAGATCATCCCGGTGTGCAGATCTTTGGAGTACTTCACAAGGAGTTGAGATCTCCAATATGGATCTACACTTATCAACAAGGACAACGTTGTTGATGCATCTATGGTGGTGCTTGCCTTGTTGTTGTTTATTTCTTTGGCATCATGCATGACAAAATTGTTTGTGGGAAGGCTGATCCTTCCCCTTGCTTCCTCCCACAGTGTTGTGACTCTTCCTTCCATTGTTTCAGCACTTGGTGAAGCTTTCCCCACAGAATCTAATGGCACCCCAAGTGGCTTGCCATGATGTAGGAATGTCCCTTGCAGTAATCTCATGAACATGAGAGAAGGAACTGTGAGATCCTTACCCTCACTGCGCAATTTCATCTTTGTTGTGTGGGTAGAGACATCAAGTGAAGGGTAGGTGTGCATGCCTTGAATGACTTGTTGTTTCCCACTCTTCAAATCCACCCATTCCATCTGCAAGGCATTCCAATCAGTGGTGACTTTTCCCAAAGTAATCAACCACTGGACACCCAAGATGATGTTGGTGTCTAGTATGTCTACTACAAAGAAGTGATCCTCCAAGGTGTAGGTCCCCATAGCCACAGAAAGTGATGGGACATACTGCATGCACTGCATAGTTCTATCTCCCGAAACTAAAACAGAGAACCCATCAAAAGTATCAATAGGGATCCCCCTCCTTTGCACAAAGTGAGCATCAATAAATTTTTGGGTTTCCCCACTGTCAATAAGTATAGATACTCTTTGGTTCATAATTGAACCCTACACTCTAAGAGTCAAATACTTGGGCACTCCTCTCAAGGAAGCAAGATTCCCACTGGTTGGAGAAAATGCTCCCTCTTCTTCTCTGGATGATGATGGATCCTCCTCCTCATCATCACCAGCACTGTGACCTCTCCTAGGTCCATCATTGCCTTCCTCCTCCTCACAATCAGAGAAGACTTCAATATAATGTGCTCTTCCAGCAGCACATCTATGTCGCGGTACCCATGGCTCTTGAAAAGTGAAACATAATTTCTTCTTTCTCAACTCCCTCCGGAGATCATTGTCAAGAAGCTTTTTCTGTGAGCTCTCCCTGGGTGGAGCAGCTTTCCCTTCCTTCCCTTTAGAAGAGTGAGTGTATTTTCTTGGGAAGGTTGCCTTTTCTCTTGGCAAGGCATCTTGGAGATCTCTTGTTCTTTCAATGGCATCATGCAAAGTGGTGGGTTTGGTAGACTTGATCAACCCATGCAAAGGTTCTTCCAAGCCATCTATGAAAATATAGACTCTCCTTGCAACTGAAAGATCAAGAACCATTATAGACAGCCTCAAAAATTCATATATATAGGCTTCAGCATCACCTGTCTGCTTAAGCTTTGCCAAGCTTATGAAAGGGGCCTCCAGATCCTTCCGATCAAATATTTCCACTAGTCTCCTAGTGAAATCAACATAAGTGGACACATTGTTGTGCCCTAATGTAGAAGGTCCATGAAACCACCAATTGTGGGCTTCTCCATCAAAATGCAGCACAACAATCTTTATGGCTTCTGCTTTAGCCACTTTATTCAGCTAGAAATAGATGTCCAACATTTCCACCCATGCTTTAGCTGAACAAGAGGGTGATCCATCAAAATTAGGCAAGAAGAATCTTCCCATGGTGTGGTGCCTCCCATGAAGGAAGCCTCCATCTCTATACTGCTGCAATGGCCTCCTCCGGTCCTTAAGATGGAAGAAGTATTGAGAGCTCAAGTTATCCTTGAACCTTTGACTTTGTGAATCATATTCTACAAAGTAGCCTTCCAAAGAGATTGGCTCTTGAAGCCCTTCATTCTCTACAGCCAAAAAGGTGGGCATTATAGAGCGTTGTGAGATTTGTGGAACTCGTGGCAAGCTCACAGGCTGTCCAGTTCCATACTGAGACATTTCAGAACTTTATCCTTGGTGAAGTCTTCCAAGGGAATCCCTCATTCGATCTATCCTCATCTCCTTTATCTCCTTGGAAATATCTTTCATAGCTTCCAAGAGAGTTTTTGCACACTCCTCTGCCTCCTTATCTTTATCATTCACCAATTCAGGGGCTTTCCCCTTGTCTTGACCCTTGTCAAGGTCAACAGTAGTATAGTCATACTTTCTATGACTTCTATTCTAGTATATCCTCTCCCTCTGAGAAATAGGATCTTCATCTTCGGAATGCAGCATGACTGAGGCTCCAATGCCGGCACAGGCTGTGCCAAGAGTGGAGCTCTGATACCACTGTAATATTCCTTTTTTTGGATTCTCAATATTCTATGTCAGAGATGGACTACAGAGGAATTTAATGGTTATGTCACCTCTAAAAATAGAGGGACAACTAGAGGCTTCCTGGCCAACTGTAGACTCTGCCTATAGAACTTGGAATAATCCCTTTGAGGAATCTCAACAAGGTCTCCAATGAAAACGTTGTATAAGAAAATATGAGCAAGAATAATGAAGATCAGGACTGGGGTCCCCTAATTTAGGCTGTATATGACTTATATACATAATTTTAGCTAAAAAAAATGAGTTTAAGCACATTAAACAAATCTCCCAAAATGAAAACTAGTTAATAATCAACCAAGGAGAGAGACTGTTGAAACACAAAACCCCAGCAACTAGAATTGTGCAGTTTTGACTGAAACTCAAAGGAGGATAGCCAAATATCTGATAATTCAGAGATATAATAGTAAATAAGACTTATATTTTAGCTTATAGCTTCTACAGTAGATTACAAAAGAAACTAGGGCAAAATCCCTTCAGAAATTAGAGCTGCAACTAGGAATAAATTGTAGAAATACATAGACAGCATTATTTTTCAGATGGTTCAGCTGCTATACATTAAATTTCAGATCTCTAACATATAAATGGATGAAACATCAGATCTAATACAGATCTGGAAACTGCAAGACTTGAAGAACAAGATCCAATTGGAATTACATCAAAATATTGCATAATAAGTTGTAGATCTGAATTACAATTTACAGTGCTGCAGAAACCCCAGAAATTTCTGAAGACAACTTTTATTACTGAAATAGATCATATATATAGAGACATGGATCAGCAACCCAATCCACGGATCACCAAGGGAAGGCAAGCCTAACACCAAGAGATCTTCCTCCAAACTGATAGCAAACTGAAATAAGCAAGCCCTCTCACAAAATAGCGCAGTATTGAGAAGAAACTGTGCAGAGGGTGAAGGAGACTGAATAACTAGAATTAAATTACATATCTAATACAAAATATGTATCATATATCTCTTTGGAGGCTAAATAACACACTCCAATAGAGAAAGCCTCTCAAAACAAGCTAGATCTAAGCAGATCTAGAACACCACTTGCTAAAAAAGATAGCAGTTACAAAACCCTCAATGGGCCAACGCTACTCATGAAAGATAGAGCTTGGTCTCAAACCAGATAGTGGCCAACTTCAGCAAATAACTCCTCCAATGATCCTCAAGGGAAGAGATGAAACCCCTAAACAGGAATTACAATCACGATCCTCCACTAAGCAACAGAGAATGGTATTTGTCTAAGTAGACAAATACTTTAGAAATATGATCTATCAACAACCCCTTCATGTTGCTCTCCTCTTTCTTTTATAACATTAGAAGGCCCTTGCAAACCCTAAACCACTTTGATGATTTAACCCTCTTCACATTAGAGGCTCCCTTCTAGAACTGCGCAGTCCCTCTTGGAGATGCATTGAACCTAGACAGCGCAGTTGATTTGGTCAAGGTAGACCCAGTCTTTGGCTCAAACCTCTTTTACACCTACAAGTGATTATTTACATAGCCCATATTTGTCTTTGTTCACATGGGCATGGATTTATTAGGAGTTTTACATGTCCTCCTTTATTCATTTATTCATAAAACATAAGTTAAATCAAAATTGAATGTCTCCTTTTAGCTAAGGCTAAGTAGGAACATTACACATTTTGTGGTTCAATAGTGGATAGAAATGCTAGATAGCTCGAAGATCCTACAAGAGTTATTCCTGTTTGGACACCTAATTCCTTTTCTCCCAAAATTTGAGATTCTGGATGATTCTTTTGAACATACCTAGATGGAGCCTTTTCATATAGATCTTCTTCCGGTGCTTCATTGGGTTCACTTCTAGATTGTTTCTATTTGATGCAGGAAGATATGCATCATCATCATCTTCATTTGTTGTTGTTATTTCCCTTTTAGGAGCTGAGAGAGACTCATCAATTACAACATCAATACATTCAACAATCTTCCAAAATCTTTTATTGTAACATTTATATGATTTACTTCTAGAAGAGTAACCAAGAAATATTCCTTCATCTTCTCTAGGTTCAAACTTACCAAGTTTTTCATAATTTTTCTTGATAAAACATTTGCTTCCAAAAACTCTAAAATGCTTTACGGTGGGAAGATTGCCATACCAGAGTTCATAAGGAGTTTTATCACTATTCACCCGAACATGAGCCTTGTTCAGAATATTTACCGCAGTATGTGCTGCTTCTCCCCAAAAGGTATTAGGAGTTCCGGATTCATCAAGCATAGCCCGAGCCATTTGTTGAATTGTTTTATTCATCCTTTCTGCGACGCCATTTTGTTGTGGGGTTCCAGCTACAGAAAAATGTCTTTTTATGCCATGATGTTCACAGAAATAAAAAAATTCATCTGATATATATTCTCCTCCTTGGTCAAATCTAAGACATTTGATTTTTAGATCTAATTCATTTTCAACCAAAGCTTTGAAGATCTAAAAATTTTCAAATGCTTCATCTTTATGTTTCGGTAAACCGATCCAACACATTCTAGAGATGTCATCAATAAATAAAATATAGTATTGTTCTCCACGAGACGACTTTTTCCTTACAGTACCACATATATCAATATGTATAAGTTCAAGAGGCTTACTTGTTGATCCTTCTTTAGCATTGAAATGCACCCTGGTTTTCTTACCAAATTGACATGATTTGCATATGGAACTTTCAAGTAGAGTGATGCTGGGAAGATCACAAACAGCTTTGAGTCTGCTGGATTTGCTTATTTGAGAGAAGCTCAAATGTCCCAACCTTCTGTGCCATAACCAATTTTCTGAAGATTTACCCAAGTAGCATTGTTCTTGGCCACCTTTCAATACATATAGATTGCTTGGTGTTCTAGTTCCTTTTATTATCATTTTTCCTGTGTCAATTTCACGTACTACACATTCTTTTGAACTAAATATAACTTCATTTCCTTGATCACACATTTGAATCACACTTAACATGTTGTGCTTTAATCCATCCACATACATAACATTGTTAGCTTTCACCTTTTCTTTTAGAAAAATAAAACCTTTTCCTTTAATGATAGCAGGAGAGTCATTTCCAAAAGTAACACTCTTTTATTTCTCTAGAGCATTGTATGAAAGGAGTTTATTTCTATCACCTATAATGTGTTTTGAGAATCCACTATCAATGTACCATTGATTCTCTTCCCCTTATGCAAATAAATCAATGCCACAACTTTCAACCTGTAATTCCTTCTTTCTCTAAACCTTGGAATTTGAAGGTATATGCTCTTTTGGCTGAAGTTTTCTCCTGCATTTAGATTCTTCATGACCAAAGTTATTGCAATAAGCACATTCAATTTCATTTTGAAGAGGAGAACATTTTTTATAAGTATTATTCTTTATTCCAGTCTCATTTCTTTGCTTTCTTGCTTCTCTAGTCATGATGGTTTTGTATGCAACACATTGAGTAGCCTTATGACCAAAATTATGACATGAGAAACATTGTGGATTAAAGAAGAAATTCATGTGATCATAAAACCTTCTATTTAAGTTTACCTGCTGATTGATATTTATGTTATTGTTCTTCCTTGTATTAAAGTGGTCATGCTTTACCTGTGTAGTTTCTTTATTCTTTTGTTGAGAGACAGAATGTTGCAGGCTGGCTTTAGCTGCATTTAGATAGCTTGGTGATGAAGATTGAGATGATTCTCCAATATATCCAAGACCTATCTTTATAAGAGGAGAGCATTGTACCTTGATAATTTCATCTAAGGTTTCAGATCCTTCAGCAAATCTAAGATTTAAAATTTTCACTTTCTCAATTTCCTTTCTTAGACTTACTATTTCACATTCTAATTTCTCATTGTGCTTCTCCTTTTCCATAAGATGATTTTTTAGAGTATCTATGGCAATTTTGTTTTCTTACAAACATATTTTGAGATGATTTATTTTCTTCAAGAAAGTCATTTTCTTCTAATGCAACCATAAAAGTATCACTAGAGTCCTTTTTTTT